>CAMZMU010000027.1:93124220-93299607 GCA_947311845.1 Poa pratensis
AGCCAACAAAAACTTTTGTTGTTTATTGGTGATAATTGCTTTTGTTACTTGAGTTGTTGTTCTTGCTGTTGTGTGAGTGTTTGCACTAGTAAACACTAGTAAGAAAGAAAGAAAACAAGATATAAAATCAAAGCAAGAAAATAAAAGTGACAAGTGGTCACCTGAAAATCTCCAATTGACAAACTCAATTATTTTCAAACAAAGTCAGTGGAGTTGTAATGTAAACACTCCCCATTTTGTTCCTACCACTTTCCCCTCAAATATTATTTTTGAACTAGTTTGAAATTCTAAAATAAAAAACAATTGAAATAAATTCAAATAACATAAACAAGAAACTATAAAAGAAAATGTTTCAAAACATTTTATTATTTTATGCCAATTTTGTGGAGCTTCTGTACATTATGGAGGCCCCACAAATTTTGGCAAATTTTTATAAATTGATTAAGTGCCCCAAATTAAATCAGGAAAAGCTGCTGCATTTAACAGAAGGGCTAAAACGTAATTAGAAGAAAGAAGAAGGAAAGGAGCAGAGCAAAGGAGCCAGGGAGGTTTTTGCAAAAATGTCTTCGGCTACCTCTCCGTCGCCGTGCGTCGCCGTACGCGCGCGTCGCCGTTTCCCCGGGTCCCCAGGCCCCCCCCTTGCTCGCAGCCGTCCACGGTCGTCGCCTCTGCGCCCTCTGCACGAACTCGAGCACCCCGTTGCCGTAATCGCCGCCCTGTCCCCCTTTGCCGCCGCGGCAGCGCTTGGACGGCGCCGATGAAATTCGTCCCACCCTCTGCACCTCGACGCGTGCCGCTCCGCCCAGGCCTTCTAGAAGACATCTAGAACCACGCTCGTCACCCAGCCAGCCCGTTTACCCCCTGCCCGTCGCCGTGCCTCGTCAGCCTCGGGCGAAAAGATCCGCCGGTGCGCTGTGGACACTCCGTGCACCTCGCCCATGAACGCCGGCATCCGCCGCTATATAACCACCCCCGACCCCCTCTGCTCACTCCACACCACCCCGTCCCCCTTTCCCTCGCTCCAATTTCACCGTGCTCTGCCCGGAGGGCAGACATTGCTGCGCCACGGCCGCCGTCAAGGTCGGACACGGCCGCCGCGCTGCTCTACCCTATTCTCCCCTCTTTGCCTCGTAGCATGAGGCCACAGCTTCACCACCCTCACCCGCCCCTTTTTCCCTCTGGATCGTGCACAGGAACGCCGTAGGGAGCTCGCCGGAGTAGCTGCCGTGGCCGTGGGAAGTCCGTCGACCCGCCGCCGGAGCTAGCCGCCGTCCCAGCAAGTAGGACTCAGCCAGGAGCTTCCACCTCACCACCGCCGTCGATTCGCGTCATCGCCGTGCCTTCCCGTGCCCCCTAGGTGAGAGAATCATCCACCACCTCGCCGCCGGCACGGCAGCGCCGCCAAATCTTGGTCGCCGTCGTCGCGTCGCACGTGGACCGTTGGATCTCGATCCAACGGTTGCGTACCGCTTCGTTTATTAGGCAGAAAGAGAGAGACTGACGTATGGACCCCACACGTCAGCGTTTTAATGTTTTCCCTCGTGCGCACTGTGACACTGCCACTGGGTCCCAACTGTCAGCCTTTTCAACATTATCCAGAGAGATTTAGTTTCGAATTTAAATTCCTCTCTGAGAAGTCAGTACTGGTCCTGACTTTGAAATTCAATATCTCGAGATTTAGGAATCCAAATAAATCAAACTCAAATGTTCTGGAAAGCTTATGAAATTGTTTAACCAACACAATTGGTCTCAGTCATTTAATTAAATAATTAAAAAGTATTATTGAAAATGCCACAGAAGGTTTAAAATCTAAACTTGTTTGTTTCTGATACTCTGTTAGTCCAAATAATTCCAAACCAATTTTGCTAGCTTAGTACTGCCTTGTGTTAGCTCCCCTAATTTTGGTAGAATTAATTAAGTAGTAAATTGTGACTTTAGATAAACCCTTCTGGACTAAAACAGACATATGTTTATTGGTTGATCCAAATGAGTTAGGACCAATTTTGTTAGCTCACATATATCCATGTTTAGTTACCCCTAAAAGGGTTTAATTTTTGGAACAATATAATTTAATTGGTAGCTAAAACTTGATTATTAAGCTACTGGATTCAATCCAATGTGTAGGGAGTTTGGTAACTCCAAATGATCCAATTCAAATTGGGTTGTATTCTACACATCAGTGGCTTTCCATAGAATTTTAGTTTGTATTTTTGTGACCAACAGAACTCAAGTTGTGGAATTAAACATGAATAACTAGTTTCTGCCATAATTTGGACTTAATTAAATAATGTTTAATTCAATTTATTTGAAAACCAAATTGTGTGGTTTGATGTGTGCAGTAGCCAATTGTGATGTTAATGATGGTTATGTTGAGGTGATTGCTTGTATAGCTTAGTGATTGTTTGTTTGTTTGTTTGTTAATTAGACGAGAACGTTGTCGGATATATCGAGGAAGGAGAGTTTGCTGAATTTGAAGAACAAGAGCAAGATCACTTTGCCAAGCAAGGCAAGCTATTCTCTGAGCTTGCACTACCAACATATGCATCTACTTTCATAACATGTTTACTCTCAAAGCAAGATTTAAAACCCATTTCAAAAGTATATGGATATTATTTTGCCACCCTATGTAGTAGTTTATATAAAACTTTAGGATGGGAAAACAATGTTGTTTATTCAAAACTCCTTTGAAATTTCTTATGAGTTTATGAAATACCGAGATGTCGGTGTTGGATTGGAAAAGTGGAAAAATGGTGATGTTTATGAAAAATGCACAGTGTCCTAGTACTATGGAAACCAATCCTACCCTGTGCGACCACATTTACCACATATGGGAAAAGGCGTAGTCATGTAGTTTGCTCTTATTAGTATGGGATACCTCATCGACGGAGATGACTCCGTTATGCATGAGGGGATGGTCCGAGGATCTACCCCCTGACCCGGGTCCTCACACAAGTTGGTGGGGAGGATAGAAGGTTCCACCATAAACCGCCGGACAAAACTATGAGTCCTCACACTTAGGGTTTCTGACGGGAAACCGGACTGGGTGTCGATGGAAAGTGTCATATGGGAAGGATCCTATACTAGCATGAGCAAATAAGAGGCTATGGCCGGCGGCTTACTTCGCATACACCTGGTATGGCGAGACGTGGCAGACACGATGAGTTGCCGGATGGATGTGGGTTAAAAGCGTGCTACCTCTGCAGAGTGTTAAAAACTATTCGAATAGCCGAGTCCTCGGATATGGACAATTGGGAGACTGTCCTAAGACCTTGTGCAAGTTTTAAAAAGGCTTTGAGTTTTTAAAGAAAAATGGAGTGGAGAATGTTTCCTACACCTATACCAACGGATCGGTATGAGGTGGTGGATGAAAGTGGACCATGACGGGCTATGGTCGGAAAGGAGGAGTTTTGGAAAAACAGATGAAAAGGTGACTTCTTTAAAATAGTTATAAAACTCTTCTTACCTTTTTCAATAAAGATATAGAGATGTTTTAAATAAGAAAAGTTGTCAACTAAAATAAAACTGGTGCATACTCATGTTGGGGTAGTTTGCGAGTACATTCAAATGTACTCATATTGGTTTCGTCCCTGGCTATTGTCCTAGCCAGACTACGAGGAGGAACACTACGCAGAGCAGGAATATGGCGACTTCTACGCCAACTAAGGATCTCCACAAGTCAGCTGCCTGTCGGGTCGTCATCGTTAGAATATGATGTCGATTACGCCGTAGCTTCCGCTGATATATTTGGTTTGGCCCATGAAGGCACCTATGTAAGAACTTGGTCTAAATGACCATTTATGTAAGACTTTTATTCGGTACTGTAATGGATGTAAACTTTGGTATCCAATTCGGATTATGTGCAACGACAGACTGATCACGGGATCGTTGTGTTAAGCATAATCGGGTATTTCGGACAGCTAGTCCGGGGTCCCCACAGACTTGGTATCAGAGCCATCCTGACTTTAGGAAACCTTAGTTAGCATGGTCGTTTGTCAAATGTTACAAAAGATGAATTTCTAAAAAGAAAGGAATGAAGTATTTTCGAAAATTGCTTATCTCCAATCCTCTTACTTATGCAAAATTTTACTCTCATTAAATGTTACATTTTCCTTAGTATCCCTAAAATTTTGTACACCTCTCATTAAGTTTAAAATTTGACTCACTTGTTGCCCTACTATATTAAAATTTTGATATACTTGTCACCTAACTAACTTAAAATTTTGCTTAAAAACTGTAGATGGCACTCCATGGACCGAGTTCGTTCAGCTGGAGAAGGACAGCAAGCTGACGTTTGAGAGGGACTTGTTCGAGTTGACCAAGCTGTTAGGTCGCCCCGCTCCAGAGTTTGAGGGAGCTCAGATTGATGTTCACGGTGTTGGAAGGCTGAGCTGGCTCATCAGATCGTCAGTTCGCAGGAACATCAAGTCTCCCAATTCCAGGACACTCATCTTCACCACCAAGGAGGCCACCTGGGTTGACGGTCTCTGTACTGCTACACAGAGGATGCTAGCCCGACTTTGTGAGGAGCACAAGGCGGAGTTAGTAGACTCCCGTTCCGGTTCTACGGGAGGCGCAACTGTGATGGACACCCTACTCCTTCACCTTACCACCCGATGTTTGGGAGCTACATCATGGACATGGAGATCTTACTTCAGTGCACTCAGGATGATCTGTTGCGCACTAGGATTCAGCTCCACTTCGACCGCGAGTCGCTCGTTGAGCTTCGCGAGAACGAGATGAAGCTGATGGTGGAGAAGGTTGCTCTTCTCAGGAAGAGGGCCCAGCTGAGGAAGACTATCGTGAAGCTCCGCACGAAGGTGGCAGAGCAGGATGGACTGATTGAGGATCTTGAGCACCATACTGACGAGATGGAGGAGGAGGGCGAGGATCTCCGCAAGGAGAACGACGCTTTCCTCAGTGACGATGATGACTTCGTGGAGGAGATGGACTGTGAGGAGGAGGATGATGAGGAGGAGTTAGTTGACGAGGAGGAGGAGCCACTCGAGCCAGTTCTCGAGGACGAGGAGGAGGATCCCGAGGAGCCAGCCTACCAGTCAGATGCTGACGTGTTAGAGCTGGAGGTTCCACCTCAGTAGGCGAGTGACTTGATCACTACCGCAGGATTAGGTTGACCCCCTATAGCTAGTCGAGTAGTAGCAGTGGTTCTTTTGGAAACCAGATGTTATGTATCCTAGATGTAAGCTTGATGTTGTTGTGAACTCCTTGATGTATTGTTTGTGAAATATAAGTATGTTTCTTGTTTAAATCTGTGTGAATATTTTCATATAAACTTAAATTAATCAACACTTGAGAGATCGTTTTTCCCTTAGTCGAACTTTTCTTGCCTTGTCTCTTATACCCGGTGTGCTTCAGGATGCCACCCCGTCGCAGCAATGCGGAAGGATCAGGATCAGCACCACCACCACCGGACCCAACCCCCACCCAACTTCTCGCACTTATCATGGAGGAGCGTGAAAATGCCCGGCAAGAGCGCCAAGCTCATCTCGCTGCCTTACAACAACTCGCAGCCGCTTACAACAACAACAACAACAATAACAACAACAACAATGGTGGTAACGGCAATGGCGATGGAAACCAGCGATCTACCTTGGGTGATTTTCAGAAGACCAACCCACCCACCTACTCCAAGGGACTTCACCCACTAGAAGCCGATGATTGGCTTCGCACCATCGGCAATAATCTTGAAGTTGCTGCTGTGGGAGAAAATGAGAAGGTGCTGTATGCAACCCACTATCTCGCTGGACCTGCAAGAGCTTGGTGGGAAACTACCAAGGCTCTCCAGCAGCTGGTCATGTCATCACTGGGCTGAGTTCCAGGAGAAGTTCCGCAAGAAGCATATTCCCAGTGGACTCATTGAGAGGAAGAAGGATGAGTTCCGTAAGCTAAGGCAGGGAAGTAGAGATGTGGTCGGTTATCTTGAGGAGTTTACCGACTTATCTCGGTATGCTCCTGATGACACCGACAAGGAAGAGAAGAAGATGGAGCGTTTCATGAGTGGACTCATGATGAACTTCAGTGTGCTTTGGTTATCCATGACTTCCGTGATCTGGAGTCACTTGTGGACAAAGCCATCCAGCTGGAGACCAAGCGCAAGTCGATGTATGAAGGTCGCAAGAGGAGGATGAATGCTCAGGAAGGCTCGAGCAGCCAGAAACCTCGTATCTTTCAGCAGAACACCAGGCCTGCCTATCGTCCACCCCAAGCTCCACGCCCAAATTACCCTAACCGCCCAAACAACTTCAACCGCCCCAATGACAATAACCGTCCCGGAGGAAACTTCAACAACTTCACCCGCAACCCAATGTGATCTGCTTTGAATGCGGCAACAAGGGTCACTACTCCAAAGAATGTCCCAATCCCAAGAGGAATGTCCAGCGCCCCAATGCGCCGGCACAGAACAATGGTCAAGGCCGCAATGGAAATGGAAATGGCAAGAATGCCGCACCTCGCGGAAATGCTGCTGTTGCCAAGGGTCGTCTGCACCACATCAATGCTGAAGAAGCTCAGGATGCTCCGGATGTTGTGCTGGGTACGTTCCTTGTCAACTCAGTACCTGCAACTGTTCTGTTTGATTCTGGTGCTACCCATTCATTTGTTACCCAAGAATTTGTTGCTAAGGGAGGTTTAGTTAAGAGCCTCTTACCCAAACCCATGGTCATCCAAATCCCAGAATCCACCGTAGAGACCAAGATGTTTTGCTCCGATGTACCCCTTGAGATCAAAGGAGAAAAGTTTCCAGTTAACTTAATTGTTCTGGGAACCCAAGGCATCGATGTTATACTCGGTATGAATTGGTTAGCCAAGTACCATGGTCGAATTGACTGTGCCAGAAGAGCTGTATCCATCACCACCGACAAAGAAGTAGAAGTGGAGTATGTGTCTGAAACTAGTCAACCTCACCCAGGCTGCCATGAGAGCATAGCTCGACCCGCCCTAGATGAGATCCGTGTTGTTCATCTGTTCAAGGATGTTTTCCCAGAAGAATTGCCTGGTATGCCGCCAGATAGGGATATTGAGTTCATAATCGAGCTTATCCCAGGAACATCCCCATATCCCAAAAGCCTTATCGGATGAATCCGGAAGAACTGGTTGAGTTGAAGAAGCAGTTGGCTGATATGCTAAGCAAAGGTCTTGTCCGCCCAAGCGCTTCACCATGGGGATCACCCATTATATTCGTGGACAAGAGAGACGGTACCACACGCCTGTGTGTGGATTATCGCAAGCTGAATGACGTGACCATTAAAAATAAGTACCCTCTTCCCAAGATCGAGGATCTGTTCGATCAAATGAACGGAGCCCGAGTCTTTTCAAAGATCGATCTTCGGACAGGTTACCATCAGTTGAAGATCAGAGAGACAGATATTCCCAAGACCGCCTTCACCACTCGTTACGGGTTGTTTGAATACACCGTGATGTCTTTTGGTCTGACCAATGCCCCAGCCTATTTCATGAATCTCATGAACAAGATTTTCATGGAGTACCTCGACAAGTTCGTGGTAGTTTTCCTTGATGACATCCTTATTTATTCCAAGACCGAAGAAGAGCATGCTGAACACCTGCGTCTAGTTTTGGAGACCCTCCAAGAGCACCAACTGTATGCCAAACTTAGCAAGTGTGAGTTTTGGCTCAGTGAAGTGGCATTTCTTGGACATATTGTATCCGCTGGAGGAATTTCTGTTGACCCTGAGAAGATACAAGCCATTCTTGACTGGTTATCCCCAACCAATGTTTTTGAAATCCGAAGCTTTCTCGGACTTGCCGGTTATTACCGCAAGTTCGTTGAAGGATTTTCCAGTATAGCCAAACCTCTTACCCAACTGTTGAAGAAGGACAAGAAATTTGAATGGACTCAGAAGTGTGAGGATAGTTTCCAAGAACTGAAGAAGAGACTAACCTCAGCCCCAATCCTGATCATGCCAGACGTCACCCAGAGTTTCGACGTGTATTGCGATGCATCACGCCTCGGACTTGGTTGCGTTCTGATGCAAGAAGGCAAAGTTGTGTCGTACCTGTCCCGGCAGTTGCGACCGCATGAAGAGAATTACCCAACCCATGACTTGGAGTTAGCTGCTGTAGTCTTTGCTCTTAAGAAGTGGCGTCCCTATCTTGCGGGACATCGCTGCGAGGTCTATACAGATCACAAAAGCTTGAAGTATATTTTCACTCAGAAAGATCTGAACCTGCGACAGAGGAGGTGGATGGAATTAATCAAGGATTATGATATTGAAATCCATTATCACCCCGGAAAGGCTAATGTAGTTGCCGATGCCCTTAGTCGCAAACCTTGCACCCTGAATGCCCTGATCCAAGCCGAACAGCCAGCCTTGTTCAAAGACTTCCAAGATTTTGGACTAGAGCTTGTTAGCCATGGTTATCTCGCCAATCTAGAGTTAACCCCAACCCTGGTGGATCAAATCAAAGAAGCCCAGAAAGGTCATGAAAGTATAGAGGGAATTAGGAAGAAAATTTCCCTCGGCAAAGCACCCGGTTTTACCGAAGATGCTGAAGGAGTGCTGAAATTCAATGACCGTATCTGTGTGCCCAATGTCACGGAACTTAAGGAGTTAATCCTGAAGGAGGCCCATGAGACCCCTTATTCAATCCACCCCGGCGGAACCAAAATGTACCAAGACCTTCGAGAAAGATTTTGGTGGCATGGAATGAAGCGAGAGATTGGTTCATTCGTAGCCAAGTGTGATATCTGTCAGCGAGTCAAGGCTGAACATCAGCGACCCGCTGGATTGCTTCAACCTTTGAAAATTGCCGAGTGGAAGTGGGACGAGATTGGAATGGATTTTATTACCGGACTTCCAAGATCCAACCGAGGCCATGATTCCATCTGGGTCATCGTTGATCGACTGACCAAGGTTGCCCACTTTGTTCCTGTCAAGACCACTCATACCGGAGCTCAGTTAGCAGACCTGTATATTTCCAGAATAGTGAGCCTGCATGGTGTGCCTAAGAAGATTGTATCTGATAGAGGCACGCAATTCACCTCAAGATTCTGGAAATCCCTTCATGAGGCCCTCGGAACCAAGTTAGCCTTTAGCACAGCTTATCATCCCCAGACCGATGGCCAGACTGAGCGAGTGAACCAGATATTAGAGGACATGCTTCGCGCATGTGTTCTATCCTATGGTTCCAAGTGGGAAGATTGTCTTCCGTTTGCAGAGTTCTCGTACAACAACAGTTATCAGTCTAGTCTGCAAATGGCCCCTTTTGAAGCCCTTTACGGCAAGAAGTGTCGTACACCCCTGAATTGGTCCGATACCGGAGAGAGCAAATTGTTCGGACCAGATACCCTCCGAGAAGCTGAAGAGCAAGTTCAGCTTATTCGTGAACGCCTCAAAACTGCCCAATCCCGTCAGAAGAGTTATGCTGACACCAAGCGCCGTGATCTCACTTTCAGTATCGGAGATTATGTGTATCTCCGAGTGACACCCCTCAAGGGAATGCAGCGTTTCCATGTCAAAGGAAAGTTAGCACCAAGGTATATTGGACCCTTCAAGGTCATTTCTCGTCGAGGAGAAGTATCCTATCAGCTGGAGTTACCCCAGAGTTAGGAGATTATCATGATGTTTTCCACATTTCCTTGCTCCGGAAGTGTCTTGAAGTTCCTGACCAGCCTGATGTTTTCAAAAACATCGACCACCTCTCCATCGACCTGAACCAAGACTTGACTTATCGTGAGAGACCCCTCAAAATTCTCGAAGAAGATGTTCGTGTTACCCGAAGACGTGCGATCAAGTTTTACAAAGTCCAGTGGACTAACCACTCTGAAGAGGAAGCAACTTGGGAACGCGAAGATTATCTTAGAAGCGAATTCCCAGACCTCCTTAAAACCGAAGCGTAGCAAATCTCGGGACGAGATTTATTTTAAGGGGGGAAGGATTGTAACATCCCAAAATTATTATCAGGTTTATATTCCAAAAAATGAGAGCCAACAAAAACTTTTGTTGTTTATTGTGTGATAATTGCTTTTGTTACTTGAGTTGTTGTTCTTGCTGTTTGTGTGAGTGTTTGCACTAGTAAACACTAGTAAGAAAGAAAGAAAACAAGATATAAAATCAAAGCAAGAAAAATAAAAGTGACAAGTGGTCACCTGAAAATCTCCAAGTGACAAACTCAATTATTTTCAAACCAAAGTCAGTGGAGTTGTAATGTAAACACTCCCCATTTTGTTCCTACCACTTTCCCCTCTCAAATATTATTTTTGAACTAGTTTTGAAATTCTAAAATAAAAACAATTGAAATAAATTCAAATAACATAAACAAAGTACTATAAAAGAAAATGTTTCAAAACATTTTATTATTTTATGCCAATTTTTGTGGAGCTTCTGTACATTATGGGAAGGCCCCACAAATTTTGGCAAATTTTTATAAATTGATTAAGTGCCCCAAATTAAATCAGGAAATGCTGCTGCATTTAACAGAAGGGCTAAAACGTAATTAGAAGAAAGAAGAAGGAAAAGGAGCAGAGCAAAGGAGCCAGGGAGGTTTTTGCAAAAATGTCTTCGGCTACCTCTCCGTCGCCGTGTCGTCGCCGTACGCCGCGCGCGTCGCCGTTTCCCCGGGTCCCCCAGGCCCCCCCTTGCTCGCAGCCGTCCACGGTCGTCGCCTCTGCGCCCTCTGCACGAACTCGAGCACCCCGTTGCCGTAATCGCCGCCCTGTCCCCCTTTGCCGCCGCGGCAGCGCTTGGACGGCGCCGATGAAATTCGTCCCACCCTCTGCACCTCGACGCGTGCCGCTCCGCCCAGGCCTTCTAGAAGACACTAGAACCACGCTCGTCACCGCGTTACCCTGCCCGTCGCCGTGCCTCGTCAGCCTCGGGCGAAAAGATCCGCCGGTGCGCTGTGGACACTCCCGTGCACCTCGCCCATGAACGCCGGCATCCGCCGCTATATAACCACCCCCGACCCCCTCTGCTCACTCCACACCACCCCGTCCCCCTTTCCCTCGCTCCAATTTCACCGTGCTCTGCCCGGAGGGCAGACATTGCTGCGCCACGGCCGCCGTCAAGGTCGGACACGGCCGCCGCGCTGCTCTACCCTATTCTCCCCTCTTTGCCTCGTAGCATGAGGCCACAGCTTCACCACCCTCACCCGCCCCTTTTTCCCTCTGGATCGTGCACAGGAACGCCGTAGGGAGCTCGCCGGAGTAGCTGCCGTGGCCGTGGGAAGTCCGTCGACCCGCCGCCGGAGCTAGCCGCCGTCCCAGCAAGTAGGACTCAGCCAGGAGCTTCCACCTCACCACCGCCGTCGATTCGCGTCATCGCCGTGCCTTCCCGTGCCCCCTAGGTGAGAGAATCATCCACCACCTCGCCGCCGGCACGGCAGCGCCGCCAAATCTTGGTCGCCGTCGTCGCGTCGCACGTGGACCGTTGGATCTCGATCCAACGGTTGCGTACCGCTTCGTTTATTAGGCAGAAAGAGAGAGACTGACGTATGGACCCCACACGTCAGCGTTTTAATGTTTTCCCTCGTGCGCACTGTGACACTGCCACTGGGTCCCAACTGTCAGCCTTTTCAACATTATCCAGAGAGATTTAGTTTCGAATTTAAATTCCTCTCTGAGAAGTCAGTACTGGTCCTGACTTTGAAATTCAATATCTCGAGATTTAGGAATCCAAATAAATCAAACTCAAATGTTCTGGAAAGCTTATGAAATTGTTTAACCAACACAATTGGTCTCAGGTCATTTAATTAAATAATTAAAAAGTATTATTGAAAATGCCACAGAAGGTTTAAAATCTAAACTTGTTTGTTTCTGATACTCTGTTAGTCCAAATAATTCCAAACCAATTTTGCTAGCTTAGTACTGCCTTGTGTTAGCTCCCCTAATTTTGGTAGAATTAATTAAGTAGTATAAATTGTGGACTTTGAGATAAACCCTTCTGGACTAAAACAGACCATTATGTTTATTGGTTGATCCAAATGAGTTAGGACCAATTTTGTTAGCTCACATATATCCATGTTTAGTTACCCCTAAAAGGGTTTAATTTTTGGAACAATATAATTTAATTGGTAGCTAAAACTTGATTATTAAGCTACTGGATTCAATCCAATGTGTAGGGAGTTTGGTAACTCCAAATGATCCAATTCAAATTGGGTTGTATTCTACACATCAGTGGCTTTCCATAGAATTTTAGTTTGTATTTTTGTGACCAACAGAACTCAAGTTGTGGAATTAAACATGAATAACTAGTTTCTGCCATAATTTGGACTTAATTAAATAATGTTTAATTCAATTTATTTGAAAACCAAATTGTGTGGTTTGGTGTGTGCAGTAGCCAATTGTGATGTTAATGATGGTTATGTTGAGGTGATTGCTTGTATAGCTTAGTGATTGTTTGTTTGTTTGTTTGTTAATTAGACGAGAACGTTGTCGGATATATCGAGGAAGGAGAGTTTGCTGAATTTGAAGAACAAGAGCAAGATCACTTTGCCAAGCAAGGCAAGCTATTCTCTGAGCTTGCACTACCAACATATGCATCTACTTTCATAACATGTTTACTCTCAAAGCAAGATTTATAAAACCCATTTTAAAAGTATATGGATATTATTTTGCCACCCTATGTAGTAGTTTATATAAAACTTTAGGATGGGAAAACAATGTTGTTTATTCAAAACTCCTTTTGAGATTTCTTATGAGTTTATGAAATACCGAGATGTCGGTGTTGGATTGGAAAAGTGAAAAATGGTGATGTTTATGAAAAATGCACAGTGTCCTAGTACTATGGAAACCAATCCTACCCTGTGCGACCACATTTACCACATATGGGAAAAGGCGTAGTCATGTAGTTTGCTCTTATTAGTATGGGATACCTCATCGACGGAGATGACTCCGTTATGCATGAGGGGATGGTCCGAGGATCTACCCCCTGACCCGGGTCCTCACACAAGTTGGTGGGGAGGATAGAAGGTTCCACCATAAACCGCCGGACAAAACTATGAGTCCTCACACTTAGGGTTTCTGACGGGAAACCGGACTGGGTGTCGATGGAAAGTGTCATATGGGAAGGATCCTATACTAGCATGAGCAAATAAGAGGCTATGGCCGGCGGCTTACTTCGCATACACCTGGTATGGCGAGACGTGGCAGACACGATGAGTTACCGGATGGATGTGGGTTAAAAGCGTGCTACCTCTGCAGAGTGTTAAAAACTATTCGAATAGCCGAGTCCTCGGATATGGACAATTGGGAGACTGTCCTAAGACCTTGTGCAAGTTTTAAAAAGGCTTTGAGTTTTTAAAGAAAAATGGAGTGGAGAATGTTTCCTACACCTATACCAACGGATCGGTATGAGGTGGTGGATGAAAGTGGACCATGACGGGCTATGGTCGGAAAGAGGAGAAGTTTTGGAAAAACAGATGAAAACGGTGACTCTTTAAAAATAGTTATAAAACTCTTCTTACCTTTTTCAATAAAGATATAGAGATGTTTTAAATAAGAAAAGTTGTCAACTAAAATAAAACTGGTGCATACTCATGTTGGGGTAGTTTGCGAGTACATTCAAATGTACTCATATTGGTTTCGTCCCTGGCTATTGTCCTAGCCAGACTACGAGGAGGAACACTACGCAGAGCAGGAATATGGCGACTTCTACGCCAACTAAGGATCTCCACAAGTCAGCTGCCTATCGGGTTGTCATCATTAGAATATGATGTCGATTACGCCGTAGCTTCCGCTGATATATTTGGTTTGGCCCATGAAGGCACCTATGTAAGAACTTGGTCTAAATGACCATTTATGTAAGACTTTTATTCGGTACTGTAATGGATGTAAACTTTGGTATCCAATTCGGATTATGTGCAACGACAGACTGATCACGGGATCGTTGTGTTAAGCATAATCGGGTATTTCGGACAGCTAGTCCGGGTCCCCACACATCATCAGTACTAACACCAGAAAATTGCTCTTTCATAACAAGATTTACAGAGCAGGTTTAATTTCATAGAAGTCTGCTTTAGAAGCGGTGGAGCAATAGAAGTGCATAAATCATTATTATTTGTGCTAGTGAAGTCACACAACTTGGTGTTCTCAGGAGTACTCATTTTAGCAAAATTACAACTCGGCCGAAATAATAAAATAAATGCAAGTAACTATTTTTTTGTGTTTTTTATAGGAGAAGCAAACAAGACAAATAAAAATAAAACTAAGTAAGAAAATAACAAAGTAAAGAGATTGGAAGTGAGAGACTCACCTTGCAGAAGGCTTGACCTCCCCGGTAACGGCGCCAGAAAAAGTGGCGTCTTGTCGGGTAGTGCAAGACTTCCAGAAGTTCCTCCTATCTCCCCGGCAACGGCGCCAGAAAAAGTGCATGATACGTGCAAGGCACACGTTCGTTGGGAGACCGCAAGAGCAAGGTATGATGAGTGTAGCAGCAAGTTTTCCCTCAGTACGAAACCAAGGTTTAATCAGACCAGTAGGAGATCAAAGACACTTCTAAAGGTTGTTGGTGAAGGAGTGTAGTGTGGCGCAACACCAGGGATTCCGGTGCCAACGTGGAACCTGCACAACACAATCAAACTACTTTGCCCCAACTTAACAGTGAGGTTGTCAATCTCACCGGCTTGCTGAAAACAAAGGATTAGACGTATAGTGTGGAAATGTTGTTTGTTTGCAAAGAATGAAAGAGAACAATGATTGCAGTAGGTTTATTATCAGATGTAAAAGAATGGACCAGGGTCCACAGTTCACTAGTGGTGTCTCTCCATAAAGATAACTAACATGTTGGTAAACAAACTACAGCTGGGCAATTGACAATATTGATAAGTGCATAATAATGCATGTACAGGTAGTGTCTACTATGAGATTTAATTGGGCATTACAACATGGTACACAGACCGCTATCCAGCATGCTTCTGTGCCTAAATAGTCCACCTTCAGGGTTATCATCCGTACCCTTTCAGTATTGAGCTGCAAGGCAACAGACTATTGCATTAAGTAAAGTGCATAATGTAAGCAACACATTATCCTTAGACAAAGCATCGCTGTTTTACGCCTAGTGGCAACGGCACATCCACAACCTTAGAACTTTCTGTCACTGTCCCAGATTAAATGGAGACTGAACCCACTATCTAGCATAAATACTCCCTCTTGGAGTCACAAGCATCAACTTGGCCAGAGTATCAACAAGCAACGGAGAGCATGCAAAATCATAAATAACATAGACATGATAATTCAATAATCAACTTGACATAGTATCAATATTCATCGGATCCCAGCAACACAACATGTAGCATTACAATAAGATGATCTTGATCATGATAGGCAGCTCACAAGATCTAAACATGATGGCACAAGAGGAGAAGACAACCATCTAGCTACTCCTATGGACCCATAGTCCAAGTATGAACTACTCACACATCACTCCGGAGGCAGGCATGGTGATGTAGAGCCCTCCGGTGATGATTCCCCTCTCCGACAGGGTGTCAGGAAGAGCTTCAGAACCCTCCCGAGTTGGGTTGACGGCGACGGCGGCTCTGGAAATTTCGTGGATAATGGCTCGGGTATCTAGGGTTTTCCCGAAAAGATGAATTTATAGGCGAAGGGGCGACGTCGGTGGAGACCCGAGGGGCCCACACCACGTGGCGGCGTGGCAGAAGGTGGGGCCGTGCCGTGGCATGGTGTGGCCGCCTCCTCGGTCCCCTTCGTGTCTCCTTCGGACTCCGTGTACGTGACAGAAAATAGGACCGTTGGCTTTTGTTTCGTCCAATTCCGAGGATATTTCAGGAACAACTTTTCTGAAATACGAAACAGCAGAAAACAGGAATTGGCACTATAGCATCTTGTTAATAGGTTAGTCCCGGAAAATGCATAAAAATGATATAAAGTGTAAATAAAACATGTAGCATTGACATAATATAAGCATGGAAAATCAGAAATTATGGATACGTTGGAGACGTATCAAGCATCCCCAAGCTTAGTTCTACTCGTCCTCGAGTAGGTAAAACAATAACAACAAAATAATTATGAGGAGACATGCTTCCACACAATCTTGATCAAATAATATTGCAAGGCTCATGTCATGAATGAAGTGACTCAAGGCAATGGTCTATAGTTTGCTAACAAATAGATAAAGAGTAAACAACTGAATCATATAAGCAAAAACTTTTCATGAATAGTACTTTCAAGACAAGCATCAAAAAGTTTTGCATAAGAGTTAACTCATAAAGAATCTGGCCGCATGGGACCACCCTCTGGAGCCTCGAGGCTCGTTGCCGTCGATCTTTTCGCCCACGACTCCGTCTTGACCTAAAACCGACTATAAAAATAGTCCCCCGACGCCCTTCGGAAAGGAGCGCGCGCCGAAACACAAAAAACACCGAAACAGAGACCTGGAGATGTAGATTGGAGGGGGAAAACTCCGGCGGGGCGCTGCCGGCATGGTCTACATCTTCTCCAACGACTTCTCACCGCTCCATGATGAAGAGGGAGTAGTCCACCCTGGACTAGGGTTTGTGGAAGTAACTTATGTATCTCTCCTCTTTTTGAGCTTCACTACATTAGTACCGTATGAGCTGCTGAACATGATTACGGTCATCTATGTAATACCTATGTGGTGGATCTTTTTTATGAGTTAATATCTGTTTGAGATTGCAATAGTTTGTTTCAGTTATGAAAGTAGATGCATATTATGTACCCCATTCTTGTCTACTTATTTTGATCAAGCATGTTTATGAGAGCGTGTGAGGGGTGATGAGTGTGGTAAGCTGACCACTGTAATATCGTGATCCACTTGGGTGTTTTACCTTACTTTGTTACCTCACTAGGGATAAAGAAAAATACCATGCTACAAGGGTTGTGGGTGCCATGCCACTTCTCCGTGACTAGATCTAGCATGTTCTTATTTTAACTTCATGTCAAAAGACTTAAAGCTATACTCCGATTCATCTTAATTACTGAGTGTTATGATTTAGTTCGCATCTTGGTGGAGTATAAGAGAGACTAATAAACAAAAGGTCTCTATGTTATGGCGTGATGCCCATATAACTAGTAACTTGTCACTAAACTTTTGTGTTGCAATCTCATATGTCAACTCTAGTGTTTCATTGTCTACCACTTTATTAAAGAGAGAGTGCATTTGTGAAAGCATGAACCCCGGTCCATTTTAAGCATAAGAAACATCTTTCCAACCACTTTTACCACTTTTCCATTTTCTGCCATTTAAAAATCCGAAAATACAAAAACACTTTTACATCTTACATTCATCATATAAAACCAAAAAATATCATTTATCATTGTTCCCATCATCATTGCATATTTATTTCTTGTTTTCATTGCATATTATTTTCATATTATTCTCACATCTTGTGCTTGACAACCACTGGGTGAGGTTGAGGACCAAAACATTTACTTTGTTTTGTAGGTAACCAAGAGAAGGATAGGAAGATAAATCTTTCACTACTGATTCCCGAGAGTTCGATATTAAACCCTCGAGTCACCCCTCGTGGGGAAAACACGTCTTCCATATACTACACACTCTGCACTTCGAGTCTCATCCTAACTACTTTTCACGCATGTAACTACGTGAAGGGCCATCAAGACTGTTTTCTGGCGCCGTTGCCGGGGAATCATTGCTGCAAAGGTTTATCCAAGGATATCACAACAAAGTCAACTTCATCACCAACTTGTGCTAACACCTAAGCTTGTGGAGGTTGCACCTACGTGAGCATCATCTTATCCATCTTTACCTTCAAAGCAATTTATTTTGTTTTGTCATTGTCTTGCGTATCATATTTCAGTTTGCATATTTATTTTCAATTTTGCATAAAAAATGAAAAAACACATAAAAACTTGAAAAATGGGAGATAAAAGCAATTTATTTCTAATATGTGACATGCAAAAATTTAAAAATGTGGAAAGTGATATTCTAAAACTGAAGTTATTTCCTTTCTCACTTAGAGGAAAAGCTAAAGAGTGGTTGCATTCATTACCATTGTAGTATTAATTCTTGGGATGATCTAAAAGAAGCTTTCATTAAGAAATATCCTCCTGTTAAAATTTTGCAAAATAGAAACAATATTCTTTCTTTTAGGCAAAATGAAAATGAACATGTTGCTATGGCTTGGGATAGGATAAACTTATGCTTAGAACTTGTCCATCACATGGGGTTAACGAATGGACCATATTACACTCTTTTACAATGGTCTAAATTACATGTCTAGAAATATTCTTGATTCTGCTGCTGGAGGTGCTTTTATGGGAAAAACTATAGTAGAAGCTAAGAACATATTGGAAAGCATTTTGCAAAACTATAGTCAATGGCATACTGATAGAGCACCTAATCCTTCTAAGAAAGTGAACTCCATAGAAGAAACAAATGATTTGTCATCTAAAATGGATACTATTCTTGCTTTCATTAATAAACAAAATATTGAAAATGTGCCTTTGCAAGAACTAGTTGGTAATAATCCTGAAAATATTGATGTCAACTTCATTAGGAACTATGGTAATAATGGGTATGGTAACAACAATTATAACTCTTATAATAAACCCCCATATGTGCCAAACAAATATGTACTAGTGGTAATGTTTCTAGTGATTTGGAAAACACCATTAGATCATTTATATCTACTCAAAAGGAGCTTAATAAGGAATTTATATCTAAGTTTGAAAAACAAGACTCTTTGTTTGAAAGGGTAGATCAGCTCACTAAGGAAGTTTCCTCATTAAAGAACACCATTATAGCCAAAAACATGAGGAAACAATTAAATATTGTCAAGAGGTTATAAATAAATCTTGGGAACATATTCATGAGCAAGAGAGAATTGCTAAGGAAACTATTATGGTAATGAAAGAGAGAAAAGTTGAGGAAGTTAAAATGCTTAGTGAAGTCAAGGAACCATTGCTTGACTTAGAGAATTGTAGCTTGCATGAATTAATATCTATCTTACAAAAATTTGCAAGTGATCCTTCCATAATTAACCAAGCTGGTTTTGGTTCTTATATTGCTAATCATGTCTTAAAAGAAAAGATTGCTAGGTACAACCAAGAGGCTATGATACCACCTAAGCTTGGGGATATATGGATTCCCAAAGTCTAGTAACCATTGGAAAAGAGACACACCATGCTATACTTGATCTAGGATCTAGTGTCTCTGTTTTATCTAAAGAACTATATGAAGTACTTGAATTAAAAATCTTGAAAAATGCTCTATTGAACTTGCACTTGCTGATGATTCCATTAAACATGCTTTAGGAAAAGTAAGTGATGTTATGGTAGAGTTACATATGACATTTGTGCCTGTTGATTTTCTAATCATGGATATGGGGAATAAAACCTCTAGTCCAATTATTCTTGGAAGACCTTTTCTTCGTACTACAGGTGCTATCATTGATTCAAAAGAAGGGAATGTGAAGTTTCAGTTTCCACACAAGAAGTGCATGGAACACTTCCCAAGGAAGAGGGCACATCAAAGTTCAAGCTCCCTCATGAGCTTCGTCCAATAAACATCAAGTAAGAAGCCTAGCTATATGGCTATAAAGAAAGCGCTTTACGGGAGGCAACCCGGTTGTTTTTATTTGTGATTTTCTTTGTGTCCTCTTGCTGTAACAAGAGACTTAGTTTTAGTTTAGTTTCTGGAATTTTTAATAAAGTGCCAAGTTTTACTCATTTTGGTTTGAAAAAGTTGCTTATAGCGTTCGGAGATTTTATTCCTGCACGAATCTGTGCACGGTATGATTTTTAATTCTTATTCTGTAACTCCGAATGAGCTCATATTTGAACTGTAGTTGCAACTTTTCATCCTCTGTATGCATGAATTTTTCGGAATTTTCGACAAAGTTAAGTAGGGTAGAAAAATACGTTTTGCTGCTGCTGTTTTTCTGGACAGATTCTGTCCCATTTTGTTTGATGCATGCTTTGAACTTTTAACTTGAATCTTTTTGATCCAATTGAGTTTATGAGTAGGCATACAACATTATACACTTTCTGGACATTCATATGAATTTTTGTTAAGGATTATATGCAGCAAGAAATCTATTTGTTTATCACTACTAATGCACCCCACAGAAAAGAAATGGGAGAAACGGTGTTTTGAAGTTTTTTCACAGGGATTAGAGGAGATGCACCAAGAGCTATCCAAGGATGGTGAAGACCATAAGCTTGGGGATGTGAAGACAACCCCACTGGACCTACACACTCTCGGTTTGCACACGTCTAACTTCTGTTTTTCGATCGAAACACTTTATCGCATAAACTTGGAGCGTCTTTTTGTTTGTTTTGGTTTGATTTTTATTTTGTGAGACCACCACACTATCATTTATATATGAGAGAGCTACTGGAAATTTGGGTTGAATTATGTTGGATGCTATTATAAGATTGGGAAAAGGGAGTTGATTTTAAAAGATACATATAGTTGCATGATTCATGAGCTTGTTAATGAGTAATAATTTGCAAGTTTTTATCAAGAGCTATCTTTTATTCATGTTTTGATGCTGAATGTTATTTACTTGTTTAACATGGATTAGTTAGTTCTATGGACACTCATGCATGCATTTAGATGGTCAACTTTCTCCCTCTTGCTAGCCCAAAAATTCCAACAAGTAAAACTTGTTTCCAACACCTTCAACCAAAGTTTTTCCAGTGAGTCCACCATATCTACCTATTAGCTTTATGCTATTCCGAGTATGTTTATCATGATATTTGTGTTATCTATACCTCTGAATGAAAATGCTTATGTTGTTGATTGTTATGGGAAAAGTTGGTTATAGAGCTCTCACGAACTTGATGCACACTTTACTTTTATTGCATAAATAAACATGACCCATTGTGATTAAAATTATGATGTTGTGGCTTGACAAATGTCTTTGGTTGGAGTTAGCTCATATGTGCTGTCACATGGCAAGCTTTCAACATGCACTTCATTTATTTAGTTGATATCATGTACTTTTGTTTATGGATGCTTACCATGGGTGAAATAAATGTGGAAAAGAGTTTAAATGAGTTTGTATAAATGGTTAGAGAGACGCCTGGGCCGCTAATCTAAGCCATGCATCATTCATGGTGGAAATTTACTTACATGCTATGGTGAACCTTCTGTGATACACCTTACAATAAAAAGCTATCCAATGGTAAATAAAAAGGGTGTTGAGATTGTTCATTTGTTTGTTTGTCTTGTCATTTTGATATGGGCTTGTTCCATATCCTGGGACAAGAGGTACCCCAGTTGACGCTCTTAATGATACTATTATTACTTACAATGATATTTAACTTGAACTTGCTTTGTTTCCCAAGTTGAGTAACACATGGAGTAGGTACTTGTATTCAAGGGGCATGAGACTTTCAACCTGTACTTTGTCAAGCACACTACTCATATTTGCTTTCACTTTAAACTTAATCATTCAAGATGCTATGATAGGGGAATGAGAGCTTGACACCAAGGATTACCACATTACAATCATTAACTTAAGTAGAGAAGTTGGAAGTTAGATGAAACTTATTCATGCTTTACCTCTACTCATATATATCTTTCCAAAGTGTCCACCTTTTATATTCAGATTTTCATCAATACTCTATGACCATTGTAGGATGTTCTTACTTTCATTATGCATACATGTGGTCCATAGTACTTTTTCTTATGTTACACTTTGTGAATTATCATTGAACATCCTTGCATTGAATACTTGATATCACTTCATAAACTATCTTGCATATTGCTACTCCTTTTAAGAATGAATCATTTGACTCTATGTAGCAATAGTAATCATCTTTGATATCCATTGATAGTATTAAATTGCAAAGTCCATGTTAGTTTTATCACCTTCATACTCGAGGACGAGTATAGGTTAAGCTTGGGGATGTTGATGCATGTAAAATGCATACATGAACTTTGCATTATTACTTATATTCCATCATATTTGCATCATATAAGGGTTATATCATGTTTTATAATGATTTTGGGAATATTTTATGTTTCCTATTTTTATGGAATTAACCCTGCGCAGGCAGAAAACCCTATTTTTATTTTAATGTTTCAGGGACCCAAACGACGTCCAAATGACCTGAAATTTACGAGCATCATTTTTTGGAAGGAAGAAGACTTGGGAGCGAAGGAGCGAACAAGCGGAGGCCCGTGGGCAAAAGAGGGTGGCCCACGCGGCCAGATTCGATGGCCGCGTGGGACCCACCAACTTGGCCTCGAGGCTCCGCTGCCGTCGATCTTTCCACCACCGACTCCGTCTTGACCTAAAACGACTATAAAAATAGTCCCCGACGCCCTTCGGAAAGGAGCGCCGCGAAACACAGAAACACCGAAACAGAGACCTAGAGCTGCAAATTGGAGGGGGAAAACTCCGGCGGGGCGCTACCGGCGTGGTCTCCATCTTCTCCAACGACTTCTCCATCGTCTCCATGATGAAGAGGGAGTAGTCCACCCTGAACTATGGGTTTGTGGAAGTAACTTATGTATCTCTCCTCTCTTTGAGCTTCACTAATTAGTACCGTATGAGCTGCTGAACATGATTACGGTCATCTATGTAATACCTTGATGTCTACGCGCGCTTCTATTCTTGTAGACAGTGTTGGGCCTCCAAGAGCAGAGGTTTATAGAACAGCAGCAAGTTTCCCTTAAGTGAATCACCCAAGATTTATCGAACTCAGGGAGGTAGAGGTCAAAGATATCCCTCTCAAGCAACCCTGCAATTAAGATACAAGAAGTCTCTTGTGTCCCCAACACACCCAATACACTTGTCAGGTGTATAGGTGCACTAGTTCGGCGAAGAGATAGTGAAATACAAGTAATATCGATGATTATAAGTAGTAATTGCAATCTGAAATAAAATGACAGTAAGCAAACATGTAGCAGAACTAGTTGTAAACGGTGTTTCAATGCTTAGAAACAAGACCTAGGGATCATACTTTCACTAGTGGACACTCTCAACAATGACATCATAATTAAATACATAAATATCTTCTCCTCACTATGCTACTCTGAACCACACTCCGGTTGAATAACGAACACCAATTCATTGCGTAGGGCTATAAAAGCACACCTCAAAGTCTGAGTAAACAAACACCACAATTTCATGGAGACATCCAACTCAAATTATAACTCATGATAAGTATTTATGTAATCTTTAGCCTAAGAGCCACACACGGTGCGCACACTGTCACTGATGCGTGTAAACCACACGTTCGTTGGGAGACCCCAAGAGTAAGGTTTGATGAGTGTAGCGGCAAGTATTCCCTCAGTAAGAAACCGAGGTTATCAATCCAGTAGGAGGTGAAGACACTTCTGAAGGTGTCAACAGTGTCAGAAAACTTGCCGTCTTGGGGAGTGCAAGAAGTCCTGACGGTTGACTTGGAACCTGCACACAAGACAATCAAACTACTTTGCCCCAACGAAACAGTGAGGGTGTCAATCTCACCGGCTTGCTGAAAACAAAGGATTAAAAGTGTTGCATGGAAAATGATGTTTAATTGCAGAAAATGAAAGAGAACAGTGATTGCAGTAGGTTGTATTTCAGATGTAAAAGAATGGACGGGGTCCACAGTTCACTAGTGGTGTCTCTCCATAATAAATAACTAACATGCTGGGTAAACAAATTACAGCTGGGCAATTGACAATATTGAAAAGTGCATAACATGCATGTGCAAGTTGTAGTGTCTACTATGAGATTCATTTGGGCATTACGACAAGGTACACAGACCGCTATCCAGCATGCATCTGTGCCTAAATAGTCCACCTTCAGGTTAGCATCCGCACCCCTTCCTGTATTAAGTTGCAAGCAACAGACAATTGCATTAAGTAAAGTGCATAATGTAAACAACACATTCATCCTTAGACAAAGCATCATTAGGTTACCCCTAGTGGCAACAACACATCCACAACCTTAGGGGTTGTTGTCACTCCCCCAGATTAAATGGAGACTGAACCCACTATCTAGTATAAATACTCCCTCTTGGAGTCACAAGCATCCACTTGGCCAGAGTATCAACAAGCAACGGAGAGCATGCAAGATCATAAATAACATAGACATAATATTTCAGTATTCAACTTGACATGGTATCAATATTCATCGGATCCCAGCAAACACAACATGTAGCATTACAATAAGATGATCTTGATCATGATTGACAGCTCACAAGATCTAAACATGATGGCACAAGAGGAGAAGACAACCATCTAGCTACTGCTATGGACCCATAGTCCAAACATGAACTACTCACACATCACTCGGAGGCAGGCATGGCGATGTAGAGCCCTCCGGGGATGATTCCCCTCTCCGGCAGGGTGCCGGGAAGAGCTTCAGAACCGTCCCAAGTTAGGGTTGATGGCGGCGGCGGCTATGGAACTTTTCGTGGTTTTTGACTCGGGTGTTTAGGGTTTTCTCGTCAAAGGCAATTTATAGGCGAAGGGGCGGCGTCGGTGGAGGCCCGAGGCCTCCTCACCACGTGGCGGCGCGGCAGCATGTGGGACCGTGCCGCCAGGCGGTGAGGACGGCCCACGGCCCCCCTTCGTCTCTCCTTCGGACTCCGTGTACGTGTCAGAAAAATAGGGACTTTGGCTTTTGTTTCGTCCAATTCCGAGAATATTTCCAGAACAACTTTTCTGAAACCAAAAACAGCAGAAAACATGAACTGGCACTTTGGCATCTTGTTAATAGGTTAGTCCCAGAAAATGCATAAAAATGATATAAAGTGTATATAAAACATGTAGCAATTGGCATAATATAAGTATGGAATATCAGAAATTATAAATACATAGGAGACGTATCAGTCACCTTCACACCGTGGGATAAGGTGACTCCGGAGGTCACATTAATAAAACCACTTGAGTAGCATAATAGATGAAGAGTAACATCTACTTATTTAACTAGATTACAAAGCTCGTGATCACATAAAGATCACACCATGGGAGAGAGAGATAAACCACATAGCTACCGGTAGAGCCCTCAGCCTCTGGGGAGAACTACTCCCTCCTCATCATGGGAGTCAGCAACGGCGATGAAGATGGCGGTGGGGTCGATGGAGATGGCTCTGGGGCAATTCCCCGTCCCGGCAAGGTACCGGAACGGAGAGTTCTGTCCCCGAAACTTGTTTTGGATGGCGGCGGCGCTGCGAAACTCTTCGTGGAATATGACTGATTGTTTTAGGGTTTTCGCGTCGGGGGCAATATATAGGCCAAAGTACGATGGTCAGAGGCACCCGTGGGCCCCACACCATGCCACGGCACGGTCAGAAGGTGGGCCGCGCCACCACCAGGTGTGGTTGGCTCGTGGCTCTCCTCCTTCTCCCTTTGGACTCCGTGTACGTGTCAGGAAAATAGGAAGCTGGGCTTTTGTTTCGTCCAATTCCGAGAATATTTCCTTAAGTAATTATCTGGAATAGAAAAACAGCAGAAAACAGGAACTGGCACTGTGGCATCTTGTTAATAGGTTAGTCCCGGAAAATGCATAAAAATGCTATCAAGTGTAAATAAAACATGTAGCAATTGGTATAATATCAACATGGAACATCAGAAATTATAGATACGTTGGAGACGTATCAAGCATCCCCAAGCTTAGTTCTACTCGTCCTCGAGTAGGTAAAATGATAACAACAAAATAATTTCTGCTGCCATGCTACCACACAATCTTGATCAAATAGTATTGTAAAGCACATGTTATGAATGAAGTGATTCAAGGCAATGGTCTATAGTTTGCTAACAGATAGATAAAGAGTAAACAACTGAATCATATAAGCAAAAAACTTTCATGAATAGTACTTTCAAGACAAGCATCAAAAGATTTGCATAAGAGTTAACTCATAAAGCAATAGATTCTAAGTAAAAGGCATTGAAGCAACACATAGGAAGATTTAAGTTTCAACAATTGCTTTCAACTTTCAACATGTATATCTCATGGATAATTGTCAACACAAAGTAATATAACAAGTGCAATAAGCAAGCATATAAGAATTGATGCACACAAAGTTGACACAAGTGTTTGCTTCTAAGATAGAAAGGAGTAGGTAAACTGACTCAACATAAAAGTAAAAGAAAGGCTCTTCGTAGAGGGAAGCAGGAATTAAATCAGGTGCTAGAGTTTTTTAAGTTTTTGAAATCATAAAGAGAGCATAAAGTAAGTTTTTGAGAGGTGTTTGTTGTTGTCAACGAATGGGAGTGGGCACTCTACCCCCCTTGTCAATCAGACTTTCAAGAGCGGCTCCCAGGAAGGACGTTATTTCTACCCAAGGGTAGATCATCCCTCTTCTCTTTTGTTTACACATGCATATTTATAAATTGGTATGACACTCCTCTCAACCTTTGCTTACACAAGCCATGGCTAACCGAATCCTCAGGTGCCTTCCAACAATCACATACCATGGAGGAGTGCCTACTTGATAATGTTTAACACTTTGAAATTTGCTTCTGATAAATCATGGCAAAACATGTGAAGAGAATTAAGCAGTTATAGTTGTAATTAATTGGGACTGGGCACCCCATTTGCCAGCTCTTTTTGCAAAGTTATTGGATAAGCGGATGTATATGCCACTAGTCCATTGGTGAAAGTCTGCAATGAGTAAATGATAAGGTTGATAGAGAAAACTCCATATAACTTCCTCATGAGCTATAAAACATTGATACAAATAAGAGATAATAGCTTAAGAATAGTTTAAAGGTAGCACATGAAGTATTTACTTGGAATGGCAGGAAATACCACATAATAGGTAGTTATGGTGGACACAAATGGCATGGGTTTTGGCTCAAGGTTTGGATGCATGAGAAGCATTCCCTCTTAGTACAGAGTTTAGTCTAGCAAGGTTGTTTGAAGCGAACACAGGATATCAACTGGTACAACAAGACTTACATGAAAACATATTGCAAGCATTATAAGACTCTACACTGTCTTCCTTGTTACTCAAACACTTTTACCAGAAAATATCTAGACCTTAGAGATACCAAACATGCAAACCAAATTTCAAGAAGCTCTACGGTAGTTCTCCACTAATAGGTTTTAACTACATGATGCAAGAGCTTAAACATGATCTACTTGAGAGCTCAAAACAATTGCAAATCATCAAATTATCCAGGACAATGATTTACAAGAATAAGTATGTCTTTTCAATATGCCATCTACCACATGTAGCATTTTCTGTTTCCAACCAAACACCAATCAACTTATTTCAACATAAAACTCTCCAAATAATTTAACAATAAAACAAGAGAGTACTTCTCTACAAGAACTAACAGCTCTGAACAAGAGATGCTTGAAAAACAGGAGCTAAGAGCATTGCAGTAGCTAGTCAAGAATACTTAACAAATGTAAGCGAAGAATACGAGTATTCACATGATAAAGCGAAGCGTGTCTCTCTCCCACACAAGAATGCTAGGATCCAATTTATTCAGAAAATAAAAACAACAAAGCAGAAATAAAAGCACACAGACGCTCCAAGTAAACCACATAAGATGTGAAAGAATTAAAATATAGTTTCACTAGAGATGACCTGATAAGTTGTTGATGAAGAAGGGGATGCCTTGGGCATCCCCAAGCTTAGACGCTTGAGTCTTCTTTAAGTATGCTTGGGTGACCCATGGGGGCATCCCAAGCTTAGGCTTTTCACTCTTCTTGATCATATTATATCATTCTCCTCTCTTGATCCTTGAAAACTTCCTTCACACCAAACTCAAACTAATTCTCATTAGAGGGTTAGTGCATAATCAAAAATTCACATGTTCTGTAAGGACATAATCATCTCCAATACTTCTGGACATTAGCTACAGCCACCGATGTTTTGTGGAGCAAAGAAATCCACTCAAACATAGCAAAAGAGAGAATGCAAAATAAAAGGCAGAATCTGTCAAAAACAGAACAGTCTGTGAAGACGAATTTTTCGAGGCACTTAAGTTGCTCAGATCAGAAAACTCAAAACTAACAAAAGTTGCGTACATATCTGAGGATCACGCGTGAATTTTTCAGAATTTTTCAATTTTTCTGGTGTGCGTACAACTCAAAACGGTGGACAACAAAAATCTGTCTCTGCGCAGAAATCCAAATCTAGCTTCAACTTTCTATTAGAGACTTTAGTTGGCACAACAATGCAATAAAATAAAGATACAAAGGAGTTGTTACAGAAGTAAGCAAGCTCCTTGACTCAAATAAAAAAAAATTACAGAAATAAAACAATGGGTTGTCTCCCATAAGCGCTTTTCTTTAAATCCTTTTAGCTAGGCAAGGAGATTTTTGATGATGCTCTCATATGTATAAGAGTTGAATATAAAAGAGCATCAAGAAGCAAATATCAAACACATTTAAGTCTAACCCTCTTCCTATGCAAAGGAATCTTGTAATAAAATAAATTTTTGAAGCATGAAGCTACTAGCATAGAAAGACAAAACAAGTGTAACTTCAAAAATTTCAACAGAAAGAGAGGAGACTTAATATTATTGTGGTATATGAAGTCATGTCTCCTGTCATAAAAACTTTCAGTAGCATCATTGATAAAATCCACAATATAACCATCACATGAAACATTCTTACCATGATCCATATGCATAAAAGTACAATTATTTTTCACATAAGAAAAGTTCTTCTCATTAATAACAATGGGAGCATGATCATCATAAAGAACTCGAACATGATAGATAAGTTGTATATTAAAGGGATGGTTTTGGGTAATCTCTCCATAATTATGACAAGTTTCATGATGATGATTGTAATTATAACCTATGTCATAGTATTCTTTATAATAATTATCAAAGACTGGAGGCATAGTATCATCATAAGCAATAAAATAGTTATCTTCCAAAGTGTGTTAATTTGTAAACATATCATCATTTTTACTAGAAGGAGAGGTCTCAAATATATAATCATCAGTAGCAAAAGGATTTTCAAACACCTCATTCCCAAGCTTAGAGCTTTCCATATCATCATTGGAAGAAACATGGATAGTACTAATAGTATAGCAATTATTAACATCATCATTTTCAGAATTAGTACCAAAGAGATTTTCAATATCAAAAGTAGTGTGCTTTTCCCAATCATGATCACTACTATAAGTAACAGGCATAGGTTCATCATCGAGTTCAGACTCATCAGCAACAACTATAATAGGAGCAACATGTTTAGGGGAAGATACCGTTTCCTCTCTCTTTTTACTCCTCTTCTTCTTCTTCTTCTTCTTCTTCTTCTTCTTCTTCTTCTTTCCCTCTCTAGGAGGGAGAGGCTTGAAAGAAAGCTTCTCCACATAATCTGGTTTATTATTAGAAACAATGGAAGAAACTTGGGAGGATTCCACTACAACATGACATAGCTTTTGTAACACAGCTTTGTGTTACTACAGGTCCAAAAAGGTGTTACTGGGCCATGCTGTAACACATTTTAGATGTGTTACGTTAGGCCGTGTTACTAAGAGGTGACCGCTGTCACACATTATAATTGTTACACAATGAGAAAAATTGTGTTACAATTAAGCTATAGTAACATCCATCTTATGTGTTACTCCATGCCGTCAGTAACACTGCTATGCCAGCCAGTAACACTACTGTAACACTATAATTGATTGATGTCAACTACCCCAGTAACACGTTTTTTCTAACTATAGTAACACCATCAGTAACACTACTATGCTCAAAATAATTAATATTTGTTTTTAATTAAACACAAACTAGGTAGATATTTTCTCGATATAATTATTTAAATAGAAATAATTGCATGTGTTTAATTACTTGTTTTATTATGATGCCCCTACGTATTAATTAGTAACACCGTCAGAAACACTGCTCTTAGGGCATGTTTAATTAATTTATTTATAATAATGCTTGACACCATGAAAATAACATAGAAAGGGAAGCACAATACCATGAAAATAGCATCCATTACATTTTAACTATTTTAGAGACACTCTCAAGAAATATTACATTGTTTAATCCATCAATAAACACTACAAATCTTGCTATTCTAGTCTTCCATGATAAAATTGCTTCTAGAATCATCACGACGACAACCATAACATCCAGCCGTAGCAGCTCACCGTTAAATTATCTTTTCAATCTGTATTGAGAAATAGAAAAAACAAATACCATCATAGTTGCACTTTAAAATACTTCATATGTAGTCTAGGAAATGGAAGAAAGTAAACATACAGAAGGGAAAAATGATAGTTAAGATACCTACCATGTTGCAGGCGTAGATGTGTATTGGCCGATAAGACTATGATCCTCGTACCTTGTGATTTTCCTCCTTGTCCTTCTTTATTGTACAACGATATATATCACTAGCACACCAAGATAGCAAAAATGCAGACTGCAATAAGTTCCAACTATTAATTGAGTTCAGCATTACAAGTATAAAATTGCTACTGCTAAGCAAAGAGGCAGATTTGCCAAAACTAACAAAAGCATAACATCATAGACCAAATGACACGGAGTCATAGCAAAACAGAGAACCATACAGTAACAAATTTAAAAAAAACATCAGGATTCCATAAATAACTTACCCATAATGTCACGAAATAGAACCAAGGAATGGACTCGGTTTCATCACCTAGAGACTAGATGCACAAGCAAACTACACTACTACAATAACATCTACTACCAAGTATAAATGCTACTGCTAGACAAAGGCATATTTAATAAGATTAACAAAAGCTTACAAAATAGTATAAATTGGATCTTTTGTAAATAAAAATGCAAGAATAGTGAATAAATTTTATATAATGTAGAAAATTAGAATCAATGACCGAGGATAAATCTATCCATGACAGAACTGGGCTTTCCATTAGCTACAGGAAACAGCTGCACTAAATAAAACACATCTCTTTGATGGAAATAAGAAAAGAGACATAACGGAAGCACCATGAAGCACAATAAAGGGATTTTACGTGCATCAATATTCCGTTAACTATAGATGAGAAGTCATAGAATTAATACCAGTTAGATTTATGCATTGAAGGTTTGTCTTCTATACCACATATTCCTTAAGATTTTCTGCAATAGGCTCATACCTATTCCATAATGAGAAATTATGAATAGCATCAATGAAATAAATTTTAAGCAAAATAGGAGACTAGATAAATTTGCATCAGCAACTACATGCCCATTAAGAAGCAGCGGGAAATAAATCATCAGCTTATTGCCTATCTACGCCGAGGACTACAAGAAGGATGTGTTTGCTGTTAGCCCTGCACCTCTTCTGATTTGCCAAACACAGGCACAATCGATTTGCTCCTACTGGCTTGCTGATACTTGATGTGACAATCTGGTATATAAAGCTAGCTAGTTAGCAAATAGTAATTGATCTGTTGTTAGAAACTAGCATAGCAGCTCGACGTAATTAATCATAGGAAAAATATGCTCAGAAATACAACAACACAAAGCATATAGTTTTTTTCCTCAAACCCGTAGGCTTCATCAGGTATTTTCACCTATATTTCTATGTTAGGTATTTAACTGTGAGATCAATATAGATCTGCATCATACTTATCTATAGTAAAGAAGAAAGAGTAAATTTGTAGAAATAATAGTCTTGTGGAGTCCCAACAGCAAAACAGTAGAACAAAGGCAACCAACTAAGAACTCAAAGGTGCCCCTGAATAACATATACATGTTTAACAGTGTGAGCATTAGGAGTCTACCCAAAATATGAAATTAGGAATTCATTCAGCTATAATTGGACTGCAGGGGCTGGGTGGATAGACCTTCGGATCTTCGTAGGAGATGAGCAAAACTGCCTGCGCATCTACACTTGGTCGTGACGCACCCTGGATTTGCATGGTTAGATAAAAAATCCCATGAATTCATAGTAAAGAAACAAGGGACGGGGAAAGCAGAATCAACCTAGCACAAGTTTGTAGCCTCGGACAGGGAAATCGAGCAGAAACTTTGAACGCTCGTACATGGAAATCACAGAGATGGGGAGGGGAACCAGGGAGGGGGAAGGTGAGACCGTGGAGAACGTCCAGTCCGCTGCTGGATCTGGCGGCGCCCTTCGAGAGGCAGCCGGGGAGGATTAAGGTACGCGAGCTCGGGTGCCGGCGAAATCTCTCGGAGGGGGCAGCGGCGGCGGTGAATCGAGCGGAAGAACGGGGCGGGTGGTGGGGGGCGGCTAGATGAGTTTTTTTTGGGGTAAATAGTGTTGGGCTGGTGAGATTAGTTAGAAGGGCTCGATACATATACGAAATCAATGGAGGGAAAAGTGTGTGTTAGCGGGAATATTTAGAATTTTCCCTCGCGTGATTTCTTCTCTCACGCGAAATAACCACATTGATGAAGCGAAATTATTTTATTCGTGATTTGTAGAGGGAAAATAATTTTAATCGAATGAGATTAAGATTAAGTAGTTAGGATTTTTTTCTTCATAGCAACAACTACTTCCTCCGTACATGTCTAGATACGTTTAGACCAAAAATGACTAAAATATCTTACGTTTAGTAACGAAGGGAGTAGTACATATAAAAGGAATTCATGCCAAATGATTTCTTTTCTGGAGGATGTCTTAATTTTCTTTGATTTTTTTGTAAAAGATGGTTAAAATGGGCTGCATGGTTATTTATTGAAAGTGGTCGAATTTTTCAAAACTATCGACGATTCTATGATGTAATCACTACTTGTGTAACTTAAGATCTTTTTGAACAAAAGTCAGAGCAAACTATCGCACACTTCTAGTTCAAATTTGAATTACTTTCGGAAAATCGGCATAAAGTCATTTAAACAGGCGAAATTAGGTAAAAAGTGAGAAAATTCCTAATATTTAGGGATTATCCATCAAATATGGGCTGCTTTGTGCGAAAATTGGATTGCTGCCATTTTGCAACATATTTTTTGTATTGCTTAAGAAAAAAAGTCATTTTTTGCACTTAGAAAATGGAAAAAGATATTTCTAAATATAATTTGAAAACTCAGTTTGGTATCGCGGTTTCCCATACCAAGATACACCTATTTGTCAAATATGACCACTTTATCACAAACTATGTCACAGACTGCCCCACCGTTGCCATCAGTCATAGGGGAGGGGCACTCTCGCAGCTGTGGAACATGATGTTCCCCTACTACTGCCAAAGTGGGTCCACCACATGTGTGCTTAGAAGATGTACAAGGCCAGCCTACCTGCCACTCGACGACCTGGTAATAACGACATGGACGCCCACGTGGCTAAGGACCGAAGCTCTTTCCCTACTCTTTCGCATGCCTGCCTAGACATGGGAAAGGTGACCTCCGATGTACATCCAGAAGATAAGCACGCCAACCTAAGAAAAGAGAAAAGATTAAGGAAGACTTGAGCGCCAAGAAGATGGAGACGTCAAGGACGACGTCGTCAGGGGACAGCCGTGGTGGGGGTGTCAGCCCTGGCGACCGTGTTCTCTCCCAAAGGCGGAAGCGCTCGCCGTACCAGCGGAGAAGGAAAGGACCAGGGGAGGCCACGTCGCCTCCTCGTCCGCCCATCTTCCATGAGCTCGCCAACACGAATCCGACTCGTCGCAACTTCTTCGTCGCCGGATCTGGCGACTCTTGACACATCTTGCTCGTCCGCCCATTTTTCCACGAACTCGCCGACAACCGAATCTGACTCGCCTGCATGGCAAAAATGCATGCCGCGGTGTGGTAGGCGATGAAAACATCCTATGTGTGGTCCGCGTGCCAGTAAGAGAGACCACAAACAGGTGAGCCAGTCAAATTAAAGTATTTTCCTTATGTAAGATATCAACTAATACTGATTTTATAATGTTCCTGTCAAAAAGATTTGATAATGTTGATCTTAGTCAAACTTTTAAAAAATGGACGAAAAAGATATAAAAGTATGTATATGTTTGGAAGAATGAGCGCCAAATATTTTGGCAAGGCTCTATATTCATCCACGCAGAGTCGCATACAACTTCCCTCCGATTACTTATTCTTTTTTGGCGGGGAAAATTTTATTCGCGCGAAATCTTGCCTTTTTCCCTCCCCCGCCGGAAAACAAATTGACCAAATCCACCCCGTATATCCCTCCAGGTGACTCCCTACCAGATCTGATCCCTCCTCTCCTCCCAGTCCCAGATTCATCAATGGCCGTGAGCGACGCGAACAGCCCGGACCGATTGCTAGGCAGCAGCTCCACATAGGCTGGATGAGTTCCGAGGAGCGTCCGTGAGGAACATCGGAAGCGCGCTCCTCTCACTCGGCGGCGGCGGCACAAGGGCAGCAAGTCTAGCTCTGAACGTTGCACCAGTCTGCAGGAGCAGTCAAGGCCTGCGAATCTCTGCCAACAAGGTGAGCACTTTGATTCCCTTTTTTTCCTTCTTGTTTACATATATCGTCTTGCTATTTGGTACTGAAAATATGGTGTTTATTTTTTTGTTTTTCCTAGAGGCCTGGATTGGTACAATAAGTATGATGTCCAGATCCGAATTACCTCTGTCTTTGCCATGTATGATTTCTGTTAACAAATAAATGACCAAGATAAAATTTGGCTAGTCTGCACTGTTTAAATACATTTTGGTTGTGCGCGGTTAATCAACAGAAACCTAGCAATCGAGTGACTGGACATAATATTTTTTGTTTATCTGTAGGCATGTATGAGTCGGAGCTCCAAGGGTGAAGTGCAAAGGGCCTGCCTGATGAACACATGCCAACGTCCAAGGTTGCTGCGACATGACTTCTCTTGAACTGTTAGACACCGATTTTGAGGCCAGATACTAGCGTTTGACAAGATCTTTTGCTTGCCAGAACAACATATCAGCATACATGGTTTGACAATAATGCCCAGTATCTAGAATCCTACAATGGACTACAAAAACGCTTTAATTCATGGTTAACAATTAGAGCATGGATCCGTGTCTCTTTTATTTCATGACAGTATACTTAACTAATAAGAAATTATGTTTTTTAGCTGTATCTATGTACCGGAAATTTGCATTACGTCCCCAAACTTGATGTTGGTTTTTGCTGATGTTGAAAATACTGTAATACCTGCAAAACAAAATCTGTAACTATACATTTTCGTTTAATGAACTTGTTTAAGCCTTACCCATGATACCAAAGTGCCACATAAATTTTGCTATTTCCTTTGGGTAATTTGCCTGACAAGTATGCATCAAGTTTATCATTAACTTATTGTGAGATTCCTATCACTCGCAGATTAGATGCTTGGATGTGCGCCTTTTGTTATATGTATCAGCAAGTTACATGAAATTGCCAAATACATTGTAGATATATACTGTAGATGTGTTAAAACATTATTTTCGAATTTTTTCTATATTGGTATTGATTCCTTATTACTGTAACTTGTTTAAACCAGATGTATGAGGTGTTAGTTCCGAATGGATGACATAAACAAGCAACTTATGTTAGTTTCAGATAAAGTCTCACCATGTTTAGCGTCTTCATATTATTTGGATCTGCTGTGGGAGGGTATTACATGAAGGTTTTAGTACATATAAATTTTGGTTACTATGTGTTGTTCCATTCTGGCACTCCGGCGGCTGCTTCTGCATGCCAAGGTCTAAGACAAGCTAGATGTTGTGCTAATGACCTCGGGGAGGACTCTATCAGATGTTGTCCGAATAGTTTAGCTTCACTTCCATGCATCTGATAGCTGGCATATTTTACATATTCATGTGGGATTGATAATCCCAGCATTTGCTTTTTTGTTACTTCATAGAGTAAGGATGGAACACTATTACATATATAGCATCGTGTTCCAGTTTTCTTCACCAGATACACTTTAAACTGATTTGTAGTAGCAGTGAGGCGAGGTGATTGATTCATAGCAGCTGTTTAGGTGTACAAATGTACCCGCCATCAGATGCTGAAGTCTCATGCCGCGGTTAACATTATTTATCCATGCATTTGATTTTTTTTTAGAAGAAGTGTGTAGCTAGCGTTGGCTTGGAGGCTTGGAGCAAGTTAATTGCCTCCAAATTGGTATGCAACTAAAACCTCGTTATATGTGCAAATTTCTAAAATTGCTATGGTTCATGTATGTGTAATTATGAACTCTATTGGCTGAATTCTCCACCCATCACTCCATCAGTATTCACTCAGCTTCTTAGTTGTACTTCTTTAAGTTTCTGAAACTGCTTGTCAGTTGGGGTACTATGGCCTCCATTAGCATATTTTGGCTTACTTGTTTGCTTTTGGACTTTAAGACAGATTTTCCAAGCGCTATTAATTGCTAAGCTTTTTCTACTCCTTGTGCTTCATTAAGCACCACGTACACAGACAAAACATGAGCTAAGTGTTTTGCATTTATTTTTATTCCCGTAGCATATATTTCATAGTTAAGTTTCAGAAGTTGTCTGTGTTGCAGGAGTGCACATACGTAAGAAGTTGTAAATAATTTTTCTAACCATCTATTGTTGGTAGTGCCCGTACATGGGCATGACATACTTAAGTTAGTGTATGTTCTCCTCATGTACTTCTTATTGATCAGGTAATGCTTCCATTTTTGCCAAAACATCTTGCAAACGGAGCTTGCTGTCTTTCTTTCATTAATTGGAACAATCTTCTCTATAGCGTGCTATTTGAACAATATTCATGGCAGTTACTTCCGTATCTTAAAATGAAATAGAATTCACTAACTAAATAATTTGATTTGTAATCTTTTCAGTTTTATGGCTGCTGCACATCTATGTTCTATGTTCAAGTGTACGACGAGGAGTTCGTTTAAGTTGTTGAACCTAAGGTTTCCAGATTTGCTGACATGGGGGCTTTTCTAGCTTTTCACCGTTGAACGTGTAGTCTTGGTTCTGTGATACATGTGATGGATATTTTGCAATTTGTACTATGTAACTTCTTTGGATGTGTATCAGACATGATGTGCAAGGGGAATGAAATCTTATTGTCACCTGACTTGATTTATCTCGGTTGGTTATATATATATATAGCCAGCCCATTCCGCTTGGAATGTTTGTGTGTACAAGAGACCGTGAGGTGCACTTGAACAACAGTCTGCTAATTGTAGGCATTTGAGACTTGCTAGGTTGGTTCTTTCCTTGTTATTTTACCCACACGTGCTTGTGATGCTAAATAATACACTTTGGCCACATGATTATGGAATGGTACGATGTACAAAAATTGTATCGAAAGTTCATCTTATGAAAGACATCTAGAAACTGAAGCCTAGGAAATAATAGACGACTGAATTACAGTGATCAATCGAGAAAGGCCAAGAAATGTTTAACCGTTATGTTGTTAAGTTAAGTAAGCATAATGGCCCTCTTTTGTTCAAGATAATACTCCTGTACATGTTAAAAATATATAAATTCAAGTGGGTAGTTTATATTTAGACGAGCTGTTTGAGATCAACCTCATTAAGATTGCAGGGCGTAAGAGCAGCCGTATATTGTGCTAATAGGAAATATGTTTTGTTCTAACTTCTCAATACTAGAAATATGATATTATAAAACATGTTATCTCTCTCTAACTGTAAGTATTGTTAGTCTCGATGGCAGTGAGGCATGCTGAATTATTTAGAGGTTCTGATTTTGAGTTCGACCGCTAGCTATCTGCCTCTCCTCTCGCAAATAAAACAAAAAAATATTTATTTCACTTCATTTTTTTTCTCTCGTCTTTTTCAGGAGTGACTGACTATATGTGGCTTGTAACACTCTGTAGTAACACATGCACATGCGTGCCCATAAGGTGATTTGTAACATTTCAGCAGCAACACATATTTATGTGTTCCTGTGGCCCGCCCCTGTAACACATTTTTGGACCCTATGGCGTATGCGTTACAGCCCAACTCAGTAACACGCATGTAGTGTTACTGCCGAATTACTCTGTAACAGATATTATCATGTGTTACATCATAGTGTTACCAAAACTTTGTTCTCCTGTAGTGTCCTCTCTTTCATTAATAAGAACAAAACACATATTAGTCCTGTCATATTTTGGTAAAGTCCCATCCTTTATAATATTTTGTATGTAGGTGTTGGCATCGCAATTATTAACACAATAGAGATGACATCCATGCAACACGCTATTCATATCAAGAGCACTCATATCTAACAAAGAAGTTTTTCTTGATAACTCTTCACACCCCAAAAATAATGTAAGTTCATCATGCTGATTAGGAGTGATCATGTTATCACAATACAAACTTGCAGTACTCATTAAATTCGAAACACTATCATCACGACCTGAACATTGAAAGTTGAAATGACCCACTTCATGGCAAAGTTCACAAATAAAAGGATAGAGGGCACAACTTTTTCAGCAAGATCACTTAGAGCCTTGTACCACGTTCTAGTTTTTTCATTCCTATGATGGATACAATATTCATCTTCGATTTGATTATTTTCACAAGGTCTAAGTGCTCCACAAAAATTAACATGCTTATAAGAAATAGTATTTTCAGAAGTTTGAGCATGTTTATTGCAATCATTAACAACAATTTCATTTTCCATGCAAGTGTCTTTGAAAGGTTCATGATACATGTCCCAATTTTCTTTAGGAACATTAATATGAGAAGCAAAGATTCTACAACAATAAACAATAATTTGAGAATCAAGACCATATTTAGCACTAAGCTCTTGAAAACCAACAGTTTCAACGAAAGACTTAATGCAATCATATTCATAGTTTATACCTGATTCTTTACCTTTGTCGTTCTCCCAATCTTCAGTATTGCTTTGAATTCTTTCAAGAAGATCCCATCTAGCTTCAACCTTCTTACTTGTGAAAGAACCCTCTAAACATGCATTTAGATAATCCTTGCAATGACCTGAAAGCCTTGCATAAAAATTATTAACAATTATTTTCTCAGGAAGCTCATGGTTAGGACATTTGAGTATTGATGTTTTCAGCCTTCTCCATGCTTGAGCAATGCTTTCTCCATCATGAGGATAAAAATTATAAATGTAATTCCTATCTAAATACAATTCATAAGGAGGATAAAATTTAGAGTAAAAGAGATATTCAAGCTCCTTCCACTCCGAATGATGAGGATCATCCAGTAGCTCATACCACTCCCTTGCTTTGTCCTTATAAGTGACAATGGAAATAATTTCTTCATGGCATTTTCTCTTGATAAACCTGCAACCTTAAACAACTCACAAAGTTCTTTAAGTTTCAACAAGTGATCACTTGGATGGATTGTTCCATCCCCTGTATAACGGTCATCCATAACCTTTTCAACAATTTCCATAGGTATTTCAAAAGGAATACTTTCAGTAGGTGGATTTAAAATATCACAAGCATCATTAGAATTATCACATATGGGAGACAAAGTATCATCAGAGCAAAAAAAAATCATCCAAAGCTGGGGAACTAAAAATATCATTTTCATAAAAACTAGCTTCCCCAAGTTTAGACTTTTCCATAGCATTAGCAATAATGGTGTTCAAAGAATTCATACGAATAACATTCCTACCACTATTATGCAAACAAACTTCCATAGGTTTTTTAATTTTCTCTTCAAAAGTATCATGTCCTAATTCAATATAAAGTTCATAAAGATCTCTAATTTTGTTTTTGTTTTCCATTAAGCCTAACTAGTGAAATAAAAACAAGAAACAAAAAGATAAAATTGCAGAATCTAAAGGAAATACCTTCAAGCACTCACACAACAGCAACAGTGCTACAAAATACTTCCTCCGTGCAGAAATATAAGACGTTTTAGAATTTTAGGCAAACTTCCGTCACGTACAAAATAATTTCGACTTTCCCCTTTTACCCTCCCGTAAACGCACCGCTCGCGCAGTCCTCCGCTGTTCTCGGCCTCGCACCACTCGCGACGTCTCCTCGCCGTTGACGTCGCCGTCGCCGTCCGCCCACCGCTCCCTCTCACCCCCGGCTCCCCACCTCTCCGCACCGCCCCCTTTCTCCCCCACCCCACCATCTTCTCTTAGTGATGAGCATGTCGCTCCCACCACTCGGTCAAAGACTACATTTTTATTGCCGTCGACGACCTTCTCGGCGACGGAGGCGCTGGATCTACGTTCTCTGGTGCTGGATCTACGTGATCTGGCGCTGGATCTGCGTCCGGCGACGCTGGATCGTCCCGTGCCAGGCTCAGCGGGGAGACGAGCGAAGGCCCGGATGAGGAGCGGGACAACGCTTGGATTTGGCACCGGATGAGGTGACGCTGGCTCTGCCCGCTGTGCTCGCCTGCCGACCATGGCGGATGCAGACGCGGGGTGGTGCTGTCAAACTCCTCCGCCAGCTCCTGTGGTCGCCCGCCTCGCCTGAACCAGTCGTACTCCATTGCCCATGCATCAGGTACTGTACCTATCCTCTCGTTTCCTCTCTCTGCTTGCTTTGGTGCAGTAGGAGTAGCATAAAATTAGATCTCTGAAAAATACGCAAATTACACCTGAAAACTAAATATCCTTGTTTCTTGATTAGTCGCATGAAATTCTGCTACTGCACTATTGTTTGTACTATTGGGAGTAGACTAATTAACTGAACTTGCTTGAGAAGCTTGTGTACTCTGAACTTGGAGTCTTGGAGTAGGGTTATTCAGAGTATTAAAATTACTGAAAATGCTTGCAATCAGTATGTTGCTTCATTTATCTGTAGCAAGCAGTAGTATTGCTTGCAATCAGTATGTTGCTTCATTCACACAACAAGATACTCCAAGTACTTCAAGTACAATACACAACCATATTCCATCACAAAAACAATACAATTAAACTATGCAAGCCTAATGATCTGGTTATATAGCCATGAAACACAAGTGCCTCAGCAATTAAACTATCCTCTGACGTGATTGCAGGTTATGGACAAGAGAAGAGAAAGAGTAGCTATTATTAGCCATAGTGGTTTCTTATTCCACACCTTGAAGATGTATGGTAAAGAGTCATCCAACCGTAGCAGAGGAACTGGCAAGCAGTAAGTCCTTCTTTCCCTCGGTAGTTGTCAACTAATCGACCCTTTATGTGTAGCATGGCGTTTCCAACTTGTTAATGCACATGATTACATCAGGGAACTCACTAAACCAATAGGATATAACACATGATTTGAATTGATATTTGCCAATGTTTGTTAACTTACTTATACTCCAGGACCTTTTGTTTAACTTTAAATTGTTCCAGCATTCAGTTAACTACTTATTCCATGTTTAGCAGTAGAACCAAGAAGTTTCTCAAGTTTACTACTGAAAATGATTCTTGAATGTGTACCTGCAGCCACAACTGGGGCATTGACGTCAACATCCATGCCATCTTGTGCTTCGACCTGGTGATCGCCTCCTCCGGGTATGATGCCATTCTCTTCTTCTTGTGTTTGAGGTGGACTGAAATTTAGATCGAGCAGTACCATGGCTGTTGCTGATGCTTTTGTTGTAATTCCCTCTAAGGATGGAACAAGTAGGAGGGGCTGGGACGGTGAGGGTCTTGGCCAGGCGTTGGGACGGGGAGGATCTCCTGCTGCTTTTCTAGACGGTGCTCTGCTCAGCTGGGTGCGATCTGGAACCAGAGGAGATGGACCTCTGGATCCTGTGCGTGCTGTTGGTGCTCCTGATGGAGCGACGCGAGGAGTCGAGCAGCTGGATGCTGATGGCGACAGGACTGGGCGGCAGCCGGCGTGTTGTTGCTGATGGGTGGAAGGCGGCGGGCTCTGCTCCTTCGCCGGTGCTCTGCAACAACAGGGTGGGAGCTGGCGTGCAAGCACGATCCTGATGTCGTGGATCTGGGCGAGGCAAGCCTGATCTGGGAGAGGTGGAAGCGCGCGAGGAAGAAGCGGAGAGGAAGAAGCCTGATCTGATGGCGATGATTCAAATTTTGAATTGTGTTTCGCTGGTTCACTGCTGTAATGATCGGTTCGCTGTATCACTTCAGGAGGGTAGTCCATGTAATTTAAGCGAACAATAGGGGCAGAAACGTCCTTTGGGCGATTTTCACCTGGTCGGAACCATTCCTAAAACGTCTTATAATAAAAAAAACGGAGGAAATAGTTTAGTAGCCAGAAGATGTGAGTACCTTTTACCTTACCTCCCGGCAACGGCGCCAGAAAATAGCCTGATGTCTACGCGCGCTTCTATTCTTGTAGACAATGTTGGGCCTCCAAGAGCAGAGGTTTGTAGAACAGCAGCAAATTTCCCTTAAGTGAATCACCCAAGGTTTATCGAACTCAGGAAGGTAGAGGTCAAAAATATCCCTCTCAAGTAACCCTGCAACTAAGATACAAGAAGTCTCTTGTGTCCCCAACACACCCAATACACTTGTCAGGTGTATAGGTGCACTAGTTCGGCGAAGAGATAGTGAAATACAAGTAATATGGATGATTATAAGTAGTAATTGCAATCTGAAATAAAAATGGCAGCAAGCAAACATGTAGCAGAACTGGTTGTAAACAGTGTTTCAATGTTTAGAAACAAGGCCTAGGGATCATACTTTCACTAGTGGACACTCTAAAAAATGACATCATATTAAATACATAAATATCTTCCCTTCACTATGCTACTCCGAACCACACTCCGGTTGGATAACGAACATCAATTCATTGCGTAGGGTTATAATAAGCACACTTCAAAGTCTGAGTAAACAAACACCACAATTTCATGGAGACATCCAACTCAAATTATAACTCATGATAAGTATTTATGTAATCTTTAGCCTAAGAGCCACACACGGTGCGCACACTCTCACCTTCACACCGTGGGACAAGTGACTCCGGAGGTCACATTAATAAAACCACTTGAGTAGCATAATAGATGAAGAGTAACATCTACTTATTCAACTAGATTACAAAGCTCATGATCACATAAAGATCACACCATGGGAAAGAGAGAAACCACATAGCTACCGGTAGAGCCCTCAGCCTCGGGGGAGAACTACTCCCTCCTCATCATGGGAATCAGCAACAACGATGAAGATGGCGGTGGAGTCGATGGAGATGGCTCCGGGGCAATTCCCCGTCCCGGCAAGGTACCGGAACAGAGAGTTATGTCCCCGCGAAACTTGTTCTGGATGGCGGCGGCGCTGCGGAACTCTTCGTGGAATATGACTGATTGTTTTAGGGTTTTCGCGTCGGGGGCAGTATATAGGCCAAAGTACGATGGTCAGAGGCACCCGTGGGCCCCACAGCATGCCACGGCGCGGTCAGAAGGTGGGCCGCGCCACCACCAGGTGTGGTTGGCCCGTGGCTCTCCCTCTTCTCCCCTTTGGACTCTGTGTACGTGTCAGGAAAATAGGAAGCTGGGCTTTTGTTTCGTCCAATTCCGAGAATATTTCCTTAAGTAATTATCTGGAATAGGAAAACGGCAGAAAACAGGAACTGTCACTGTGGCATCTTGTTAATAGGTTAGTTCCAGAAAATGCATAAAAATGCTACGAAGTGTAAATAAAACATGTAGCAATTGGTATAATATCAACATGAAACATCAGAAATTATAGATACGTTTTGGACGTATCATACCTATACCTATGTGGTGAATCTTTTTTATGAGTTAATATATGTCTGAGATTGCAATAGTTTTGTTTCAGTTATGAAAGTAGATGCATATTATGTACCCCGTTCTTATCTACTTGTTTTGATCAAGCATGTTTATGAGAGTGTGTGAGGGGTGATGAGTGCGGTAAGCTGACCACTGTAATATCGCGATCCACTTGGGTGTTTTACCTTATTTTGTTACCTCACTAGGGATAAAGAAAAATACCATGCTATAAGGGTTGTGGGTGACCATGCCACTTCTCCGTGACTAGATGTAGCATGTTCGTATTTTAACTTCATGTCAAAAGACTTAAACCTATACTCTGATTCATTTTAATTACTGAGGTGTTATGATTTAGTTCGCATCTTGGTGGAGTATAATAGAGACTAATAAACAAAAGGTCTCTATGTTAGGACGTGATGCCCATATAACTAGTAACTTGTCACTAAACTTTTGTGTTGCAATCTCATATGTCAACTCTAGTGTTTCATTATCTACCATTTTATTAGAGAGAGTGTATTTGTGAAACCATGAACACCGGTCCATTTTTAATCATAAGAAACACATTTCCAACCACTTTTACCACTTTTCCATTTTCTGCCATTTAAAAATCCGAAAATACAAAAACACTTTTACATCTTGCATTCATCATATAAAACCCAAAAATATCATTTATCATTGTTCCCATCATCATTGCATATTTATTTCTTGTTTCCATTGCATATTATTTTCATATTATTCTCACACCTTGTGCTTGACAGCCACTAGGTGAGGTTGAGTACCAAAACATTTACTTTGTTTTGTAGATAACCAAGAGAATTATAGGAAGATAAATCTTTCACTACTGATTCCCCGAGAGTTCGATATTAAACCCTCGAGTCACCCCTCGTGGGGAAAACACGTCTTCCATATACTACACACTCTGCACTTGGAGTCTCAACCTAACTACTTTTCACGCATGTAACTACGTGAAGAGCCATCTGAGGTTACAATGGCCACTCTGCTATCAGTGGTGGCGGTGACCTCACGTGTGGTGGCATAGATGGCCGCTCCAATGGCATATGCTGCCCCTCATCCTCCGGCACCGCGAGAGTCTCCGCTGGTACGCCTTCGGCCCGGACACCCGATTATGCTCATGCGTGGGGCGGGCGCGCCGCGTGTCCCGGCACCGCGAGCCTCCGCCACCGAGATGTACAGTGGCGCAGGAAAGTCAGGCAGTCCTTGAACTTGTTGTTGTCGCCCTTGAACTCCTCCTCCTTCACCGCAGCGCGTGTTGGGTGGCTTCCTATACTACGAACGAATCAAAGAGACCCTTATTATTCGCTTAAATTTAACTCAAATTCGTACAGTACATACTTTTTTTAATTGCACCGGCCGTGAAATCGCCATGTACAATACAGTCGGTAGTTTCTTTTTGACAGTATGATACGGTCACTACTCACATTTTTTTGCGAAACACAGTACAACACAGGCACTCACATACATGCGCATACCCTCACCCTATGAACGCACGCGCGCACACCCTACCCTATGAGCACCTCCAAAATATTGAGCCGACGGGTCAGTTTTGAGATTGACGAAGTCACTACGGGTGCCTCACTGTCGATGAGAACTTCGCCTCCCACTGAAAAATGAGAAACACCTAGGTTTGAACTCTGGGCTGGGTACAACCATCCTCCAACTATTTTGCCACGAGCAAGTTCTCCGGTCACTACTCACTCACTAACTTTGTTTTTCCTGGGAATACCTGGTGTTGTGCCTCGTGTCGAGTCCAAGCCAAAAGTTGCAGTCCACCCCCGAACGCATCGCATCGCATCGTGCTCACCCATCTGCCCCATCACCGTTCCGCCGCCGCGACCGCCACCGCCATGGCGTACCGCCGGAAGCCACAGCCGGAGCCGCCCTTCGAGCACCGCCGCCTGCAGCCCGTGAGCCCTCCCTCCCGTCGCAGGACTCCCTCGCCGCGCAGGCCATGCGCGCCTCCGCCGCCCACCGCGACGCCTCCTCCCTCTCCTCCGCCTACTCCTCCTCGGCTGCCGCGGCCGCTCGCCGGAGCCACGAGCCCTCCGTCTCCACGCCTTCCCCTGTAAGCTTCACCGACCTGTTAATTATACCACTGCAGGTCTTCGCCTCTGGATGCGCTGGCGGATCTGGTCCGATCGGCGGTTCCGGCGTTGAAGGGTTCTTTGGATTTGTTATGTGGATCAGATTTTAGAGTGATTAGTGACTGATTGCATCGTGTTTGGCGGACTGACTAACCTGTTTATTGGAGCTGGATTGGCGTTGAACTCGTCGTGCTTGAATTCTAGACTGTCGTTCGATTGCTGCTGTTCTTTGGCTGGGCTCTCTGGAATGGGAAAATTCGTTCAGTCTGCCATGTTTTGGAGTGTGAAGAGTTTATGTGTTTATTTATTTCCGAGCGCAGGATTCTTCCAGCTATGGGTACACATCCATGAAGAGCTTGAACGAGGCCAAGTATGGATTTTGGGGGACGCTTGCTCGGAAAGCGAAGTCATTCATCGACGAGGATGGTTCGCCGGAGCAATATGATTCTCCAGCGAGACAGCAGCCCCCAAGAGATGGTCCATCACCAGGCCAGGTGAGAGACTGTGTCTTCTACTAGTAGTTACTTAACTGAACCCTAAGGTACGAATTTATTCTATTTAATGTGTACTCGATCATCCCTTCAATACATATTACTGGTATAATCTGAACTTTGACATCAAGTGAATGCTTTCTTGTCTGTACCGCGTTCTTACATCATGTTTAATACATGTTGGTTTGTATAGTACAGTCTTCCCATTTTCTTTTTTATGTACTTAGTTGTCATCATCATTATGTGTAGTTCACCTTGAACTGCTCATGTGACTCATTCACAATCTTTACTGATGTCACAGATACCACACTCTAAACAGCCAAAAGCAGAGACGTCCGAGACACCCCCATCTCAGAAGAGGTCTGAGGTCTTAGCTTCATCACTTAACTATATTGGTGGCACTATAAAGAGTGCCCTCGAAGTAAGTTCATGTTCGAAGATATGTTATTTTTCAAAAGTTGATCTTGAACTCCATCTGTTAACATCAATGCTACCTTTCACAGTTTATTTAGGAAGGCAATTCCTTTGCTTTTGTTTATAATCTGGAAATTATGAATCAGTTTAACCTGTCAGTATATGTAGGATAAGAGAAAGTAGGGCCACATTTATTATTTTACGAGAGCTTAATTAGAATATTTTATGTATATTTTCATTCTTATGTCAGTTTTTCTTGTTGGCTCAGTTTGTTAATTATTTCAGGAAGGTCGGAACATTGTAGAGAATAAAACAGCCGACATTATTCAAGAGACACGGAAACTGAACATAAGGCGGAAAGGATCTGGTCCAAATCTACAAGGAGAAACTTCTCACAAATTTGCCCACAGAAATTTTCCTCAAAATCCACTTGACTACGGAACTCAATTGAAGGCATCTCGCGACGTAAGGTGGCAAATATGTGTCACTAGATATGTTGTTTTAACCCTCGATTTTGCATTTTTGGTTTTGGAAAGTTGTGCAATTGATTAAACTAGTTTGTCAGGTGTTTTGATCAAAAAATCAAGTGTGTTTTGATTGGCTGCTTTCCAAAAACCTTTGTTTGTCAGGTGGTGCTATGTGCCTGACTATATTCTTTGCAAAAAGATTCTACAAAATGTTTTTTTTTCAGTATTGCTTCCCTATTTTCCTTTACCTGAGTATAGTAGAATCAGTTCAGTTATTCTTGAATTTTCTTTGGCCAGTTTTTTAGTGGGATGTGTTATTAATTGCCATTCTTTCCTCTTACAGGTTGCAAATGCCATGTCAGCAAAAGCAAAGCTGCTATTACGTGAACTGAAAACTGTGAAGGCAGATTTAGCTTTTGCAAAGGAGCGCTGTGCTCAGCTGGAGGACGAGAATAAAATGTTACGGGAAAGTCGAGACAATGGTGATAACCCAGAAGACGATGATCTGGTTAGTAATTCTCTTAGAAATAAACAAGAAAAACCTAACTATTTTTTCTGAACAAGGTCCACCAGCCTCGTGTGTCTTGATTACTGCCTTATGTTGAAAGTGAATTAGCTACTTCTTTCCACATCTAAGTATTACTAGAAGACTATAGCCTATTTCGTACTGAAAATAGTTACCCCCACATTTGGAACTGCTTAGCCGCTGATAATCATTTGGAAATCATGTGAAGTATCATTAGGTCCATTTTCAGTTTAATGTTAACTTGAAACTATCTCTATATTGCCGCCGCTGCAGTTCTATTGCTGGGTCCCAGGGTTTTGAACTTGTTCTTTGCTAAATAATATATTAGATTTCCTTTCCTGCTGATAAACATTGTGTGATGATAATCATAAGGAAACCATGCATAGACTAAGTAAATAATCCTCATAGTTCACGAGTTCTCATTAGTTTAATGCTCAACTGAATGTGTTTTCTAATTTTTTCTAGAAGGCAGCAGCTGCAATTATATGGCTGTTCCTGTTTCTCATAGGACTTGACAAAATGATCAAAAAACAAGAAGAAGAAGAAGATAGCTTCAATCATAACTTTGTGTAACTCTAACCAAAAGCTTGCAATTTTTCTCGCTTATGTGTTGTCAAATCTCGACCTAAATCAAACTCAATACATTTTTAAGATAGAAATAAGTATTAGGGCTCACCACATTAACATTGTTTAACCTTGTATACCTTCCGCATCTTTACAGATCCGCCTTCAGTTAGAGACACTATTAGCCGAGAAGGCGCGACTTGCACATGAAAACTCGGTGTATGCTCGAGAAAATAGATTCCTACGAGAAATTGTAGAGTACCACCAACTTACTATGCAGGATGTCATATATGTGGATGAAGGCATCGAAGAGGTCAGTGAGGTGTACCCAACTCAAGTACTGCCACCAGTGGCTACTCGCAGTGGGTCGGGCCACGGTCGCGCATCAAGTGCAGCGACACTCAAACATGTTAATTCATCTCCGGCCTCCACGTCCTTTGTGGCAGATTCTTGTGGTTCTCCAAAGTCGGTTGCTCGGGCTTCATCTCTAAGCAAATAGAGGGAGCCTGGCACCACTATCCATCGCGCAAGAGTGAAGATGGTTAGTGGTGTGATACAAGATAACGAATATACCGCCACAGCGAATGTAACCGAGGTTGCTGCGTCATTGTGCCTGTATGGTGTTGTGGCCTGTGGCGAATACATGCAGAATCTGTGAATGTTTTTGTATAATCCGTGTTGTAACTTATGGTATTTTTCTTTCACACCATCATGCTTGGAAAACTGTACATTTCTGGGTTGCCCTTGTCGATGTCAGCTGAGAACTTCCCTGCAGCCTTTCAAAGATCTCCATCTCGCCTATTCAGCTGGGCCCCTCTATTGATCAAGTACCTCGGCCCCTCTATTGATCAAGTACCTCGGTTTACTGCTCGATTCCAAAAATATGCGTAAGATTACTTTAGATAAGGTTAAAGATCGAATGGTGTCTTGGCAAGTGGTTTGCTATTGTTCCATTGCATGGTGTCTCTCCCTGCTGGTCGCAGCGACATCTTGCCTTCTCCGCCATAGCTTCCTGCCGGTTGCTGCCATCAGCTCAGGATGGGCGACGGGGAAGAGAGGGAGGACTTAGGGTTAAAAAGGGTGAAGAGGGGGAGTGGCGAGCGGAGATCGAGCGAGTGCTCGATCAATCAAAGTAAAACAGTTTCGTCTTGGAGAACGGGAATATTAGCTGTAGGTTGTGCCTCATTGCTTGTTCAGCCAGTTCTTTCTGCCAATCCCAGATTTCCACCTGCTTCCTGGGTCCTCAAAATCCCAAGGGCTTTGCTTTGGAAAGGAGCCTATTACGGCGTCGCTGGTTGGTATTGCTGGTTGGTATTGCCTAGCTAATTGGTTGCACTCAGAGGATTCGTTGGCGTGGGTGACTCAATTTTCCTATGTCTGATCAGGACGAGCGGTATCTTCCGTCGCCAAGATAGCTCCTGAATTTCAGATGGTCCTTGGGTCGAGAACAACAGAATGCGGCTCAACACCAGGGCAGCTCAACACCAGGAAGAGTTCGTCCAGCTCCTCGAACTTTGAGAGGCTCACCAGACACCAGCTGGTTGGATCTAATCAACAAAATCTGTATACAAAGCTTGCATCATTGCAGTCCCGATGTGAAGTTCCAAAACTGCTATTCGGAAGACTTGGGCGTTTCTTCCGGCGGTGCAAGTTCGGTCATTTGAAAGAGAATTTGCAGGGCAGGCAGATTCTGAAGACGCGCATCACTTCTTCGTCGATTATGCGGCTAACAAGACGATCTAGCATGTCTGACAATGGTGGTAGTTTTGTTTTGTGCCGAGTTACATCGTGTCCCACTCTCTGGTGTACACAGACATTGTATTGCTACTGAAAAAACAAAGAAATTACGCGCCTGCTGTGGAGACCGAGGATTGGTTCGACAGCAATCGGACGGAGCGGGAGCATTATTTGCCCGTCAACCGGCAAAAATTCTATAGCTAGATTTTTTCCCGCTATTCATTAAGTAGTACTGTATATATACTTGCTCCGTAATCCAAAGTTTCCTGGGTAATTATCCAAAACTCGACGGGACACAGTATATATCTGGAGCTGGGTTCTTTTCCCTTACTCCAAGGGACCAAGCTTCAACTTCCCCTCCACGGCGTCACCCAGCTTTCTTCACAAGAAAAAACGAACGCCTTGGTCTATATCAAACGAGCCTCTGCCCGTCCACGCCACCCATCATCGTAACAGCAGCGACATCCCCGTCCTTTCTTCTCCCTCACACAAATTCCGATCAGCAGCGGCGACCTCTGGGCGATGGAGAACAACAAGGGATCAGCACTACAAGGCGCGGCCGATGTGATGAAGATGCCGGCGGAGGAGGAGGGGCCCAAGTGCTTCAGGAGGACCGTGGGCGAGGACGCGACGCTGATGGAGAGCGCCAAGGACCGGTTCCGGCAGTTCAAGGACGCCCCGGCGGCGGACCACTGGGTCTGCCTCAAGAACAAGGTTCGCGCCGCCGGCGAGTACGCCGGCCTCATGACCCGCCAGGGCGTCTCCATGTTCGGCGAACCCAAGATCGGCTCCGTGTTCCAGCAAGGTCCCAAGGATCACACCAACAAGACGTCGGCCGCCGCCGAGGCATAGACGACGAGTACTAGTGCGGTGTAATTTTTTTCTCCTTTTCCCCATGCATGGTAAATTATTAGTTCAGGTTTTTGGTGTTATTTAAGTGGCTTAGCTCTTGAAGCTGAGCAACTGCCTCTGCGATTTGTTACGTATTTTTTTGAGTTACATACTTGTACATACTTATAGAGTTATAGTATGCATCTTATGCATAATCTGAAGGTGTTACCTTGTGAAGACGGTTTGGCGTATCCTTGCAGAAACACACCCCTTGCCATCCTTTTCTATACGTTTGCACTTTGCAACACTGTAGTATCATTTGCCTCGTGGTTTCTAAAACTTCACAAACTTTAAGCATACTCATCAAATTTCTAAACATTTTTTTCGTAATCACGTGTCTTATATTACATAAGAATTGTGGATACAACCAGATAATGTGATAAGTAAAGTCACACTGTATAGATGACTCCGAATAAAAATAAAATTACAACTAAGAATAGGGCTCAAAATTCTCGCCAAGTCCCAGCTGAACTAATAATCGTTACACCACCATAACTTTCAGCCACAATGACATTATTTATATGTGAGGACCAGCAATAATACTGCTGAACTAATAATCGTTACACCACCATAACTTTCAGCCACAATGACATTATTTATATGTGAGGACCAGCAATAATACTGTGGCGCGTTGTAAAGATTGGCAATCACGCTGAGCACATCTGGTTGCATATCTAGCTTAGGCAAAGAAATCTTATTAAGCCTTGAACCAGGATGTTAAATTCATAGATATGATGCAAGACAAAAATGGTCTGAGACACGCATTCGATAATAACATGAGAAGCACAATCACACGTCAAACAAAAGTTTACCAAAATGTGCCAACATTGGACACATGGAACAGAACTGTCAAAATGATTTGTAATTCAGACACTCAAATTCAATGATACTTCAATTTCAGTTTTCGTTTTTCTATTAATTAACTGAAGAAGAAGAAGAAGAAGAAGAAGAAGAAGAAGAAGAAGAAGAAGAAGAAACACTCGTCCAACCTCCGACGTGTACATTTTTTAGCGGAGTCAGATACTAGAAGCAGTTAATATCGAGACAGTACACTGTAACACTTCAAGATTAATGATCACTTTAGCAGATTAGCTCAGCAGCAGGGAAACGGGGCAAAATATCAACACAGTACATTGTAACAGTTCAAGATTAAGGATCATAGAAGCAGATTAGATCAGCAACAGAGGAACGGGGCAAAATATCGAGACAGTACTTTGTAACAGTTCAAGATTAAGGATCACAGAAGCAGATTAGATCAGCAGCAGAGAAACAGGGCAAAACATAAAATACGTGTTCACATTGTGGTCTTCATAATATTCACTGTTTGTAACGAATACAATTTATATGGTTTTCAACTTTCATGTCTCAGCAGCTTTACAGGTTACATTCCTACCTCTTTCTCAAACATGATTCTTGCTAGCAAGCCAAAACTTGCAGGCCCCAGTTATACCAAGACGTATTTACTTCTTTAAAAGAATTACAAATTTTACACCGCACAAGCCATAGCAGGACGTCATCAAGCGCGTCAGTGTTCGCAGGAGTAGATTCCTCCGGCGATAGTCCAGACCAGGAATTCCTTCTGTTGCGAACGTATGCTGATGTTGCAATCGACTCTCTCTAACTATCACTTTGAACATAATGGTTTCCAGTCAGATGTTTTCACGAACATTCTCACATTATCCTCCGTACATATGGAGAAGATGGTGCCACGTGATTAAGAACGAAGGACATCCACTTGGACTCTCTTATAACCAACTGCTTGTGACTGATTGTTCTATGTTAGCGTTTTCCACTTGGAGTCTAAAACAACTGGAAGAACAGACTTGTAGAGCCATCACCAAATGACCGAATGTCAGCAGGCTTTACCAACGCTCTACACAAGGGGCAAGTCCTTTCTCGCTCAAACCTAGAACATAAAGAGGATAGACCGTCATTGGTTAAAATGTCCAGATAGAATACAAGTAACATTAAGGCATGAAACTAGACATTCAAAACTACAGTTCCGTAAGACAGACAATTAAATATCATTCCACTCCTGCTAATTACTAAGAATCTCATAGCATAGATGGATCTTCTGCAGCGTACAAAAAGGTCTGGTTCATAGGAACTCCTGAACTTCTGGTCATACTAAGAGTTCCAGTGTGGTTCATCATCCTGTAGACCATACCTCTTTCAAATTCATCAAGCGCAGCGGCAATCCACGACCACATTACATATCCAACCGTAATGCAAGAGTGAATTGTACATCAAACTAGATGCCTAACATAACAAAGACTATGACCAAATAGTGCACAATGAAGGAATATATAAGTAGAGAATGTTACCATTCAGAGACACAATCCTCACAGAAAATATGTTTACAGCGAAGGAGAACAGGAACATGCATCTTCTCCTGGCAGATGGCACACATATCACCAGCAGCGATTGCCTGCAGTGAGTTCCACCAACACACAGATACTTTAGCAATTGGAAAATTCGTAACTCCTAACTAAAAAGGCAAATCAACCAGGAGGACCTATTGGTTATTTCATATTATTAGATCTTAGATAACTGACAACTTAAATAGAAGGTAAATAATTAAATAATAACATGATGCAACATCTTCAAAAATAATAAGAACACTGCAAAATTACAAACTTCCAGAGTGTTCTGTGTTGCAATAAGAAATATTAACCACAGTAAAGTAACACCAATACTCCTGTTAGCCAAGAGTTTAAATAATAATGTGATGCAACTGTCTTTAAATAATAAGAGCAATGCAAAATTACAAACTTCCATAGTGTTTTGTGTTGCATTAAGAAAAAATAACCACAGTAAAGTAACACCGAAACTCCTGTTAGCCAAGAGTTTTGACTCTAAAAAACAGACAGCTAAAAACTACTTACAACAAACCAGAGTTAACACTTTAGGTTAATTAGATATATCTGCCAACTTGGCACATTCGAAATGCCACTGTAAAAAGCGACTCACGAATATTTCCACTGCAAAAAGGAATTAATTCGATATATGCCACTATCTTAGTGCCATTTATCAAAGTATCCAAGTGTTGGCAGTCAGGCAGTGGCATTTTTCGTAAGTTCGTAGTTATGCAATGACAATTTTTTAATATGCAAAGTTCGCAGTGGCATATAGCAAATTAACTCTAATACTTTAGGGGACTTTATTAAGCAGTTGGACATAGAGAGTTGTCGAGGTTATTCTAGGAACGATAGTATCATATCAATGTATTATAGTATTCACAGCATATTGCATTTTTGGTTCAGGCACTTGACAACAATTCACCTGTTCTGATGTCGCATAAGACCCATAATGCACATCTTTACGTGACAATGCCTTCACTGCAGATAAGAATGATTGAACCTGGAGAACACATAATTGAGAAGGTGATCGACATGTGCAAGACAATTCTTTATGCTATATATCATTGACCCACTGAATTTGCAAGCGAAACGCAATAAACAATGGTACCTTCTCAACTACGGAAGTCAACTTGAAAGTCAGATATAATCCAGTGGTTAAAGATGAGAACAGACTTCCATACTCCTTATTCAGAAAGAATCGGTACCAAACAGGAGTCGGCAGTAAAGCACGGTATAGAAGCAGAAGGTATTCAACAAGTGTCAACATTTGTCCCTAAGAAAATAGCAAGTATAGGAGAATCTTCAGGGTACAATCCCGTCAGTATTTAGCAAAGGATCAAAGCAAATTGCCAGCATCTATTAACAGAGAAAATTACAATAAGAACTTGGCTAACTTTCGAGAATATAACTAATCTCATAGAATCAAAAACAGGGAAAGGAAAACCTATGTTTGGAAACATCATCACGTTAACACCAGAGTGATTCCCTTATAACCAGTTGTTCTAAAATGGGGAGTTCTGGCCCACATGTTACTCTAAAGCACATGGCAGATGAAGCCAAGAGCAAAATTTGATCAAATGATGACTTTGCAACATTATTCAGTAAGCGGCATACCATCAGAGATTATTGTGAGAAAACCTTACCATTCTTACTACTAGGTGTAAGAATGCTGAAAATTATCTGCTATTGTGAGAATGCATGAAGCAATGAGTAGCAGCACGAACTAATCAGTGATTTTTTTGATAAAATGCCGCTATTATGGACAGAGTTGCCCTTTGAAAGTTTGAATAACGAATCGTCCAGTTTGGAAACACGAGAATTTCATGCCTACAGTTTACGGTCCATGTCTACGGTAGTTATACAGGATGTTATAAACATGACTACATGAACATCACTAGATAAATTATAATTACAATAACATAGAAGAGATTATCACCTGCCTACGGTAGTTACGACCTCTGCTGTTCTTGTAGTACATAAGTAGCAGGCACTTGACAGTCATTGCTGCCTGGCGGACCATTGTATCTGCAGGTAATTCTTATTTATAAATGTCGATGCAACATACCATGGAACCAACGATGCTAACCTAGAGAAAAAACAAAATGTTTCCTGTATTTCACGAAACAAATCTAAGTAAATGATGATCATGTAGCACATATATGGATTTTTTTTTTTGGCTGAACATGCTATATGACTATATGAGTTGCCAGTATAAGTGCAGTAGTCTCCAAACTGAACACAATTAAGTACATGCGATATTTCTTGCATTCCCAGGTTCCTGGTGCAGATATGACTATATGAGTTGCCAGTATAAGTGCAGTAGTCTCCAAACTGAACACAATTAAGTACATGCCATATTTCTTGCATTCCCAGGTTCCTGGTGCAGATAAATATTGAAAAGAATTTTCTAACATTTTTCTTTCGTGCATTTCGCTTAACTTTTTAAAATTGTGCTGAAGGTGAACATAAATCAAGAGAAGTTGACGAACTCAACGGTATGATGGCATTAAAAGAGTACCCTTTCTGCTGTATCACGTAAAGTTCTGACAAAAACTAGCTAATGGGAGAAGAGAATAGAACAAGGCTAACTCCAATCATACTGCATTGGCAACCAGTCAAAGTAACGAGCTGAAGTAGTCTATTGGACAATTATTCATACAAATAAGAAATGTTGAATATGATTCAAATAGGCCAATCTGAACTGAATAGCCACGGGGCTGGCTCTTTTCCAAGGTCGAAGACGGAGCAGCGGCAGCGGCGCGCCACCGACGGTCCATGGTCGTCGTCCGTGTCGGAACCTAGAAGAAGAAGAAGGAGGGTTGCGTTGTATTTTTGTGTTTCTTCTGGGTTTTTCTGTAAGATCGATGGTGTAAGTCTGCCTTCTTTCCCCGCAAAAAAAAAAAAAAAAAAAAAAAAAAGAATAGCCAACAACTCCAGAAAACGCAATTCTATGTAATTTGCCCAAGATTCAGCTACTGCACACTAGAGTAATGAGAGCAAATTTAAGAATGTTTTCAGGAAGTAGCAATACCATTGACCATGATGATAAAAATTGCATGCCAGAATGGTGGTATATCTTTTGGAGGAAGCATGAACAGAGGTCTAAGAAGATCATCGTTCCTGTACCACCAATATACGCCAAACACATGGATCATGAATATTACGGTGATACCAACAAGCATAGCAACTTTTCTCTCACCCTGCAAAAGAGGACAAGAGAGTTAGACGTATCAATATGCTGGCAACGTGAACTGTTTTCATGATCTAACAAACAGGTTCCAACTTGTTTGGCAACAAAAAGCATGGCACTGTCTGAGCCACTTGCTACTAGATAACCTAATGCCAATAATTTAACTCAACACCAGCTGCATTGATTTCCTGGGCATAGTATAAAAGGAAGGCAATTGTGACTAAAAAGCTCTCTGGAGTTCATCTAATTATGACCTCAAGATATTGATTATTGGACAATGCTTTTATGTCGATGAAGTTACTAACAAAAAAGTCAATGAAACATCTCTTTGTTTCACAGTCATCATGAGTCCATTCAAATTCGCGTATGAAAGAAAGGAAAGGTTGCCTCAGTAGGCTATGCTAAATTGGAAATAGAATATCGAACCTTCAAAGCAGTTTGCTTCTTCAATATATCATTTGACTTGAACATTACAGCAGCAATCCAAATTGTGACAAAGAAACCTGCAGATCAATCCTTACATTATTTTGCATGCAAAATCTACTATTACACCATTGTGCAAACAGTAACAGGTATATATAGCTGAAGGAGGAAACTTAAATCAAACTCAGTATATGACTTCACGTAACTTTTCTAATGACCCAAGATAAATGGATAAGACAGAAAAATAAGACCCAATAAACGAATTTTTCCTATTGGAAATGTTGATTATACCATATTACTGATACAGAGCTAAGTTTGATTTGTATACAATTAACTAATGCATGAATGGAGGCTATGCCAGGTATCCTTAATTTTAACATATTGACATAATAACATGCTAGTTGTCGAAATTAGGCCTCGAAATGCAGATCTATTATTGTAGAGAAAAGAAGGTCGGCCCCAAACTCACAAGCTATAATCTGATTGGCATAGTCTACCCTGGCAGCCAGATTAAATGCTAAGAGACTATGCAAATAATGTATCCATCTTAAATACAACTGCAAAGCCAAGAAAATATGAACACATTGTACAAGAAAGTTCTAGTTATTGGTAGATGTTGATATGTTCCTTTGGAGTCATCGCTCAAGGTAGGAAGAAAATGTATTTATTTACAACCATAGGAGACTGGTCAAATACGTCATCATGTAATCTCAAGCTCTACTAGATTGGGAAAGAGAAGGGGCAGCTCTCATCTCATACATGAGCCCTGCTTTGAGCCAGTCCATTAAATTACTCCCAATACCCGACTATTATATTCCACGCTGGATTCATGTCACTAGCTGGTGAATCAAAACCATTTTATTTACAGTTTAGTTACAAGCCTTAACCATCAAAACTAATTGTACTCCTTCGTTGTAAAAAAAAGAACTGTACTCCTAAGGGCATGTACAACGCCCACCGCTTATGTGGGCGCTTACGGTGGAAAAAATAATAGCAAAAAATCAGATTATCTCCTAAGCGCCGATGCTCCCAACGGTGGACGCTAATCGCGGGCGCAAAAACTGCTCGGCTGCTGCGCTTTTTACCCTACGCGCTAGACCAGGTAAAGAAAAAAATAAGGCCAAGCGACCGGCGCTTATTGTTGCGTCCAGGTAACACAGACGCTAGGAATATCAACCTGAACTGCCGATCGGCCGGGAATTTGATCCTAGCGCCTCACGCTAGCGCCGACCATTGTACTCGCCCTAAGGGGGGAAAAAACTAAATAATCTCCACATAACGGAAAGCCAAATGCCACGACAGATGGAAATGCAGCACATCACTGCTAAATTTTCAAGCATTAACCATTAGAACTAAGTACCTGTACTGCTAGAAACACATTTTCTTAGCTTAGGTGATCTCCACAACATTAAAAGCCTTGGTTTTGTTGAACAATCTTAGGGTGGCTACACAGGTCATAATCGCCACAACATCAAGAGTCAAGACAAGACAGCACGACATTTCTGCTGAAAGAAAGGGGAGGGAAATGTGTATGGAACCTTGTAGGTGCTGGCGTATGAAGACGACGAGCAAGAGCAGCGAGAACGGTAGTATCTGCTCGATCCACCGAGCGACGTGGTGCACGTCATACCGTTGGTACGCGCGGTCCGCGGCCGCATTTCCCGCTGCCCCGCCACCGCCACCGCCGCTTGCCTCCGCGTCAGCACCGCCTCCCCTTCCCGCCACGGAGGCCGGGTCAACGTCCGAGGCGGCGGTCGCCTCAATTGAGTCCTGCGGCGAGGCCCCTGTCGCCGTCGTCGCGCCCGCCGCGTCCTGGTCGCCGGGGCCGCCCTGGATCCGAATCGAGACCTCTCCGTCCCCGGCCGCGGCGGCGGAGAGTAGCCCGTCGGCCTCGGAGGAAGAAGACGATGAAGGGACCGCCTGGTGCACCGTCGGTGGGCCGGGCGCCGCGGGGACTACGCCAGAGTACTCGAGGAGCGCGGCGAGCGGGGCCTGGAGGAGGCTGGAGGCGGAGAAATTGAGGCCGTAGCGGCGGAAGCCAGACGCCGCCGCGGCGCCGGCGGACCCGGCGCCCCGGCGATCGGCGGAATCTCCCGCCGGCTCCATCACCGGCGGCGGAACCCTAGAGACGCGTAGCCGACGGCGCACGCACGCGGAGGCCCCGGGAATGGGAGATCCCCCCCTCCCCTTTGCTTGGGTTGGTTTGTTTGGCTTTTCGTCGTCGGGGAATGGATGCCCCCTCTCGTCGTCTCCCCTGTTTTCCTTGTGTTCATTTTGACTTGGCTCATATCTTTTCATAAACTAGCCGTAAATAATGGGGAATTTACCGCTTAATAAATGAACGGGCCATCCTAATTCTTTTGCTGAAGTGTCAATAAGTTCTAAATCTTTCGAAATGTACATCGTAGTCCCATATCTTTTAAAGTCGTTCATCGAAGATCTTATCTGACTCGGCCAGCATTGACATGTCCCCGTGGCGCTTTGACCAATGCCACGTAGACATGAATATGTGCTAGCCTAGGAGAAACTCCAGCACGTGTGTCAGCACGAGCCCTGCTCTTGCTTGGAGCGTGCCTGCGGGTGGTGTCCTCTTCCCCGACGTCGACGATGTCAACCACCTCACCGAGCATGCATGACCACAATTTAGAAGAAATATAACTTAAGGGGGCATTTTTATACATTGCAACCTACGTGGCAGTGGTTAAAATGCCACATGGGAAGGTCAGCGTTGGTCAGGTCAGATTAGGACCTCCGATGAACGACTTAAAAAGATATGGGACTGTGATGTGCATTTTGAAAGATTTAGGACTCAAGTGACCCTTGGCGAAAGAATTAGGACCGCCCATGCATTTGACTCTAAGGTTAGCCCCCGGTAAAAAAAGTTCAAAACTATACGGTTATTAGCCCCGGTAAAAATATTATGATTGCCCAGCTAAAAAATAAGATTGGGCGTATGCACATGAATGACTAAGTTGCATAAGTATTTAATTACTACTCCCTCTATTTTAAATTAGATAACTTCCATTTGTCCAACTATGGATGTATCTCCAATGAAAGTCATTTAATTTGGAACGGAAAAAGTACCTCCAATGCATAATAAATGTCGCAGTTTTGGCCTAAAATGAACTGTAAAACTGCAACACTGAAATTGGATCGAAGTTCTAACAGGCCCAATTGTCACTGTCACATCTCTTTGGGTTAAAACATCTTAGATGTCATATACTATAAGATCTTTTATAACATATTTGGCCAAGTAATATGTGCTAAAATCCATTTTAGTTGTAGCTTTTTTACAACCTCGCTCGAAGGTGTGTTTCGGTGGCAATTCACTCGATAAGAAGCAATACACGCACATGTTCTCTTGTTTGAAACATGGATAATAAAAACCCAATGCTAAGGTATGAAGCAGTCTGGGAGAGTGAAACTTCGTTGGCAGATGAGGTGAAAATGGCTTGGGAGGGCCATAAAAGTCCGAAAAACCTTGATGATGTTGCTGCAAACCTATCAGGTGTTACGTCATATCTCCAGAAGTAGTGCTAAAAGGTTGGCAAGCCTGCATGCGGCCCGAGTTTGAAAGCCACAAGCGGAAAGCGACCACGGCGACCACGGTTGTGATGCCACCGCCGGCCTGATCTCTCTCCTACGACGTCGCCTTTGAGCTCTGCGACCGGATCCGGACTCCCCTCGACGACCTCTTCCTGTCCATCCGCCTGCCATGTAGGGGCTGGGCCCGCTAACCCCGCGGCAGCTACCGGAGCTTCCGCCATTCACATGGCCGTGGCGGCGGCAGACACGACGGGTCAAATGGAATCGCTGCCCAAGCTGGAGCATGCTACTGCTGCTGCCCTTGCGCTCTTCTCCACCGAGCCGTGGCTCGACACCGACGTCTCTCCCGTCCTCATCTCCACGCCTCCCGTGCCGGCGGCCTCCGCGACGGGCCCCATGGACTGGGGTTTCGGGATGCCCAGGGATTGGGGCTTCAGGATGCCCGACGCTCCCGCGGCGCGCCAGGCCACGCCGCACTCCGCCGCCGTGCTAGCTGCGGCCGTCCTCGCCTCCCGCAGGTCAGGCCCGGCCATTCAGGGCCGGATGATGGTGCTGCGCCCCAAGGCTGCGACGGCGAGCGTCCTGGCCTTGCAGCCCGCCGCCACGGCTCCCCTCGACTGCGTCCCGACGTCGCTCTCACCTCCCCGTCGCCTCTGCTTGCTCTGGACAAGACCCTGCAACCAAGCTCTTCCGCCGTGGCTCCGGACGTGCTCGTCCCCGCTCCCGGCTCCAGCTCCTTGTCGCTCACCCCACCACCGTCGTCGGCCCCTGCAGACAAGCTGCGGTCATCCTGCTCGGCAGCTGCTTCCGGCCATGTCGCTGACCCTGCCGCGTCTTCTGCTGCTGCTGGGTGTGGTGGCGATGATTGTCTCTACTGCGATGAGGCGCCGACGATCACCTCCGGAGCTCTGGCTTGTGGAATCCTCTCTACGGCATCTGCGGCTCTTGAAGCCGATGGAGGCTGGGTGCTTGTGGGTGGGCGGCGCCGCTACAACCGAGGCCCTCCCCCTGAATCGTCGAAGGAGGGTCTTGAGCGTCGCCTCGCATTCAAGCGTTGGGCTCGTGGAAGGTGCTTTCATTGCTTGGAGTATGGCCACCATGTCGGAGCATGTCGCGGGCCATTCAGATGCATTCGTTGTCGTGGAGCTGGTCATCGGGAGAGGTTCTGTCGTGCTCCCTCTCCGGTTGCTCATGATTGCTCTCCAGCCGCTCATGCTTGCTCTCCGGTCACTCGCGCTCCTGGCCAGCAACACCGCTCCCTGTTCGACCAGCATTGTCCACCACCGGAGGTCGTTGGCCACTCGTCGTCGCTGCAACACTGAAATTGGATCGAAGTTCTAACAGGCCCAATTGACACTGTCACATCCCTTTGGGTTAAAACATCTTAGATGTCATATACTATAAGATCTTTTATAACATATTTGGCCAAGTAATATGTGCTAAAATCCATTTTAGTTGTAGCTTTTTTACAACCTCGCTCGAAGGTGTGTTTCGGTGGCAATTCACTCGATAAGAAGCAATACACGCACATGTTCTCTTGTTTGAAACATGGATAATAAAAACCCAATGCTAAGGTATGAAGCAGTCTGGGAGAGTGAAACTTCGTTGGCAGATGAGGTGAAAATGGCTTGGGAGGGCCATAAAAGTCCGAAAACCCTTTATGATGTTGCTGCAAACCTATCAGGTGTTACGTCAAATCTCCAGAAGTAGTGCTAAAAGGTTGGCAAGCCTGCATGCGGCCCGAGTTTGAAAGCCACAAGCGGAAAGCGACCACGGCGACCACGGTTGTGATGCCACCGCCGGCCTAATCTCTCTCCTACGACGTCGCCTCTGAGCTCTGCGACCGGATCCGGACTCCCCTCGATGACCTCTTCCTGTCCATCCGCCTGCCATGTAGGGGCTGGGCCCGCTAACCCCGCGGCAGCTACCGGAGCTTCCGCCATTCACATGGCCGTGGCGGCGGCAGACACGACGGGTCCAATGGAATCGCTGCCCAAGCTGGAGCATGCTACTGCTGCTGCCCTTGCGCTCTTCTCCACCGAGCCGTGGCTCGACACCGACGTCTCTCCCGTCCTCATCTCCACGCCTCCCGTGCCGGCGGCCTCCGCGACGGGCCCCATGTACTGGGGTTTCGGGATGCCCAGGGATTGGGGCTTCGGATGCCCGACGCTCCCGCGGCGCGCCAGGCCACGCCGCACTCCGCCGCCGTGCTAGCTGCGGCCGTCCTCGCCTCCCGCAGGTCGGGCCCGGCCATTCGGGGCCGGATGATGGTGCTGCGCCCCAAGGCTGCGACGGCGAGCGTCCTGGCCTTGCAGCCCGCCACCACGGCTCCCCTCGACTGCGTCCCGACGTCGCTCTCCACCTCCCCGTCGCCTCTGCTTGCTCTGGACAAGACCCTGCAACCAAGCTCTTCCGCCGTGGCTCCGGACGTGCTCGTCCCCGCTCCCAGCTCCAGCTCCTTGTCGCTCACCCCACCACCGTCGTCGGCCCCTGTAGACAAGCTGCAGTCATCCTGCTCGGCAGCTGCTTCCGGCCATGTCGCTGACCCTGCCGCGTCTTCTGCTGCTGCTGGGTGTGGTGGCGATGATTGTCTCTACTGCGATGAGGCGCCGACGATCACCTCCGGAGCTCTGGCTTGTGGAATCCTCTCTACGGCATCTGCGGCTCTTGAAGCCGATGGAGGCTGGGTGCTTGTGGGTGGGCGGCGCCGCTACAACCGAGGCCCTCCCCCTGAATCGTCGAAGGAGGGTCTTGAGCGTCGCCTCGCATTCAAGCGTTGGGCTCGTGGAAGGTGCTTTCATTGCTTGGAGTATGGCCACCATGTCGGAGCATGTCGCGGGCCATTCAGATGCATTCGTTGTCGTGGAGCTGGTCATCGGGAGAGGTTCTGTCGTGCTCCCTCTCCGGTTGCTCATGATTGCTCTCCAGCCGCTCATGCTTGCTCTCCAGTCACTCGTGCTCCTGGCCAGCAACACCACTCCCTGTTCGACCAGCATTGTCCACCACCGGAGGTCGTTGGCCACTCGTCGTCGCTGCAACACTGAAATCTGATCGAAGTTCTAACAGGCCCAATTGACACTGTCACATCCCTTTGGGTTAAAACATCTTAGATGTCATATACTATAAGATCTTTTATAACATATTTGGCCAAGTAATATGTGCTAAAATCCATTTTAGTTGTAGCTTTTTTACAACCTCGCTCGAAGGTGTGTTTCGGTGGCAATTCACTCGATAAGAAGCAATACGTGTTGCAAAGATTTTGTGGTCTCAACTTTTGAGACACAGGTTGCTCTGTTGCGCTTGGAGCTGCTTCAGAAGATTGAACTGCTTCGTTCTGAGATTCGTGTTGCTCTAGCTGAGCTTCAGGTTGCGTTGCCTGTGTCTTCGCCGCCTCAGCTCCAGATTGTTTCCGCTGATGAGGGGGCTGAATGCTTCTTTAGAGATTTTTCTCCTCGTTGTCTGCATGAGATGTCGCCTGTCTTAGCCGAGTTTGTGGCTCCAGTGGTGCAGGTCTTGCCTGAGCGGCATGAGCCTAGTGGGGAACCATCTACTACGGTGCTTCCTGTGGAGTTAGGCTCTTTGGAGTCCATGGAGGGAGTTGTTGGTGAGGAAGCTCCTGATCCTTTGGTGATGAAGTCCACCCAGCTTGCGTCGCCGTCTGCCCTTGAGACTGTTGTCATCACCGAGATGCCTGAGGTTCAGGAGCCATGTGATAAGGTTTCTGAGACTCATGTGTTGGCGCCTAGCTCCAAGGTTCTGTTGGGCAAAGAGGTTCCTGATTTGCTTCTCGATTTGGAGGCGGCTCGCCCTGGATATGGCAAAGAGATTGTTCGTGTCTTGATGGGGTTGGCTTCAGATGCTGAAATCATGAAGGTGGAGAAGTCTCTCAGGAAGATGAGTAAGAAGCTTCACGTTGCAAGGAAAGGTTACACTTCTACATGATTGTTGCGACCTTTTGAGGTAGTCATGTTGTCGGTTCGTGGTTGGATTAGGTTGGGCGAGTTTGTGCGTGGTCGCGTTGCTGCTGTTGACTGCCGTAGGTGTTGGTCTTTGTGTTTGTGTGGGTATCTTGTTGTGGTGTTGTTGTTTGTTGTATGGTTTTCGCCCGGTTTCTTCCACTGATAAATTGGGCACCTTCTTCTTAATAAATCTAAGGCAAAGCTTTTGCCTTTGTTTCAAAAAAAACTCCAGAAGTGGAGTAAAGACCTCATTGGCAACATCGCTAGAAGGAATTAAAAATTGAGGAAGGAATCGCAGCAAATCAACAGCCCCAATCCTCTGGTAAATCAAGATAGAAAGTTCCAAACTAAAAAGGATCTGGAGAGTCTTTTTCAATAGGAGGAAACTTATTGGCAGCAAAGATCTAGAATTAATTGGCTTAAAAAAAGGTGAAATGAACACCAAGTTCTTCTATCAAAAGGCAACCCGGCGGAAGAAGAAAAATAGAACATATCTTCAGAGAGAAGATGGTTCTCAAGACTGAAATGGAAGAGATGGCTACAAATACAAATTCAAGAATCTCTTTACAGATTTAAATTCACCCGGAAGCTATCCTTGACCTAGTGCAACCACATGCGCTTGGCCAAGCCGGAGAGGTGTACCCAAGTCTCCTACAACACCTCTCGGCAGGGGACAGGTCCGCATCCATGCGTCGGATTGTGGGGTCTGTGTTGCTGGGAGGGAAGAGCCCGCCGATGTGCGCACAATAGAAGGGTGCCGTGGGGCGGGAACTAAACTGTGAATAGAGTTGGGCGATTTTAGAAACCCTCCAGTCCCAAGTCTATTCCATCAGGTGGAGCAACTTGGCCTACAACTCCGAGCATGAAAGCCTGGGGCTAGTGAAAGAGATTATGACCTCGTTGGAAGCGTCGTCTACCGAGGGTCGTCGAAGTCAAGGTAGAAGAACCCTCGCCACCAATGGCTCGTCCCAGGTGCAGATCCGGCTTCCCTGAGGCGGTCTGGCAGTTCGCCGCATTGTGGCCCTCGTTGCCGTAGAGCACACATATGGGATCAAAGTTTACACGTATACAAATAGTTTGTTACAAAAAACTCTAGATACTAACGGGCTAGCGGCTAGATAATTATACATATTAACACATTCATCTCAACAGATTCCTTTCTACCCTTGCGCCGACAACACTACCACTGCTTTCACTAAGCTCACCTAGCAACACATACGTCTTGGCGGAGATCGTTGCGACCCTCTCGACCACATCGTGCTCTCCGAGACCGCCATCCCGCAAAGGCATTGAATAACTATTTATTCTTATTGAAAATACGATGAAGTTTCAGTTTCTCGTATTTCATGTCAGATTGTGATGAGGACATCCCACCTACAGTCACAACTATTAGTCCTACAACTATACACGGAACTATTACTCGAGCTCGTGCGCGTCAACTTAATTATCATGTACTTTTGTTCCTAGGAACTATTCCAAATATACATGAGAATATGCTACTGCCTAAATCGGATATGTTTGTCACTCTTAGGAACAATGGACCTAGCAAGGAAGAGGAGGACAGGCATTGGAGCATGATGATTCATGGAGATGGCAGCAAGCATGCAAGGAGTGGAGATGACGCTACAAATGGAGACATGGACGAAATACTTCAAGATCACACTTCATATTTTCGCCCATAGTATTATATGGTGCTGCGTCACCTTGTTTTTGGGTCAGGCCCATGTATTTTCGTCATCCCCCTTTATGGGTAACTTTAGAGTCCGTATTAATAGGAGAAAATGACTTAGGAAGGTTTTTGGCCCAGCCCACCTAGGCTGGACGAAAATCCCCTCTTTTCTCCTATAAATACAGCCCCTAGGGCATTGTTTAGACTTGGGTTTTGTTTAGTTGAAAGTTAGCCATTGTTGCAACTTCGCCGTACTTCGTCTGTGTCAGATCGACCAGATCAAGACCGCCTTTTGGAACCCCACTTTGAATATAAGCATTCATCTTTATTTGCAATATCTTGATTGCCAATCTTAGTTCTTGCTTGTTCTAGATTGATTGCAGGAGCTAGACCTAAGTGGTTGCGTCGAATGTGCTACGGCGCTGTCAATAACCTCCCAGAGTTGGTGTAGCGATTGCTAAGGCGCAACGTCCTCGCACATTGTAGTCGGATCGTCAACATCGACGCCACCCAAATCGTAGTATCTCATCTCATCGAAAGATCGGACACATTTGCCTCTATCAAGTGGTATCAGATTTCAGGTTGCTCGGTGAGATTTACTGTTTTACTAGATTAGATTGCATCTTCATACCTACAGTCCACGAAAAAGCCAAAAAACACAATTAGGGTTAGGTCATCCCGTCCTAAAACTAAGTCTAAACCTGTCGCATTTTCTTTTCAGTGCATTGCATCATTGAGTTTTCGTCTGCATTGTCGTGTCGAGTTGTTGGTCTTAGCGTCTAGTTCCTGTAGAGTTTCGAGTTCTGTTCATATCTAGTCATCGTCGCTGCCGCATCACCTCGCCACCTGCAGATCACCACCATTACCGCCACCACCAGATTTCCGCCGCCAGCACACCATCTCCGCTGATCGCATCCACCCTTCCCACTGCCACCACTTCAGCCGCCGCCAGAAATTAGGGTTAGGGTTTTTGTTTTGGTGTTTTCTTTCCTTCCAAGTGTTTTTGCTTATAAAGGAAGCAATCTTTCCCTACCTTACGTGAGTTTGTTAAGAGTTCTGTTAGTTTTGGTCTTCTCAATTCGCGATCTACTGTAGCAAAAAAAAGAAGCAGAAAAAAGTTCGAGCTACAGTACTCGCCCGACCTTAGAGGTTGTCTGCCCTCTAGCAAGAGCTGTTTTTCCAGAAAAAAAATTCAGGACAAGTCCATCTCTGCTCTCTCTTGACCCTAGGCTGTCCTCCTGCGAAAATTGTAAAAAAAAAGGACAAGTCCATCTCTGCTCTCTCTTGACCCTAGACAGCCTCTGTCCTCCTGCGAAAATTGTAAAAAAAACGTCCTTAGTTTCCCTTTTGAAGTTGTTTCTCCTTTTTTTTGCCTGTTGTTTCCGTGCCGTGACTTCCTTGGTGTTGTAGGCTCGTGTCTCTAGTACGGTCTAGCCTAAGACCAACACAGTACCGTCATTGAGCGTTTGATCCGTCTCCAACGTATCCATAATTTCTGATGTTCCATGCTTATATTATACCAATTGCTACATGTTTAATATACACTTCATATCACTTTTATGCATTTTTTGGGACTAACCTATTAACAAGATGCCACAGTGCCAGTTCCCTGTTTTCTTCTGTTTTTGGTTCCAGAAAAGTACTTCTGCGAATATTCTCGGAATTGCACGAAACAAAAGGTCACGTCCCTATTTTTCCAACACGTACACGAAGTCTGAAGGAGAGACGAAGAGGAGCCAGGAGGCGGCCAAACCACCTGGCGGCGCGGCCCACCTCCTGCCGCGCCAGCCTATGGTTTGGCCCCTCGGGACTCCACCGACGCCGCCCCTTCACCTATATATTGCCTCAGATGCGAAAACCCTAAAATACCAAGTCATATTCCACGAAGAGTTCTGCAGCGCCGCCGCCATCGACGACAAGTTTCAGGGGACAGAATCTCTGTTCCGGCACGCCACCGGGACGGGGAATTGCCCCGGAGTCATCTCCATCGCCATCTTCATCGCCACTGCTGACTCCCATGATGAGGAGGGAGTAGTTCTCCCCCGAGGCTGAGGGCTCTACCGGTAGCTATGTGGTTTACCTCTCTCTCCCATGGTGTGATCTTTATGTGATCATGAGATTTCTAATCTAGTTGAATAAGTAGATGTTACTCTTTATCTATTATGCCACTCTAGAGGTTACTTTAATATGAACTCCGAGTCACTCTCCACGGTGTGACGGTGACAGTGTGCGCATCGTGTGTGACTCCTTTATGACGTTGTGGTGTTTGTTTACTCAGACTTTGAGGTGTGCTTTTGCAGCCCTACGCAATGAATGGTGTTTGTTATCCAACAAGAGAGTGTTTAAGAGTATATTTATTTATTCAATTATGAGATCATTGTTGAGAGTGTCCACTAGTGAAAGTATGATCCCTAGGCCTTGTTTCTAAGCATTGAAACACCGTTTACAACAAGTTCTGCTACATGTTTGCTTGCTGCCATTTTTATTCCAGATTGCAATTACACTTATAATCATCCATATTACTTGTATTTCACTATCTCTTCGCCGAACTAGTGCACCTATACATCTGACAAGTGTATTGGGTGTGTTGGGGACACAAGAGACTTCTTGTATCTTAATTGCAGGGTTGCTTGAGAGGGATATCTTTGACCTCTACCTCCCTGAGTTCGATAAACCTTGGGTGATTCACTTAAGGGAAACTTGCTGCTGTTCTACAAACCTCTGCTCTTGGAGGCCCAACACTGTCTACAAGAATAGAAGCGTGCGTAGACATCAAGCTATTTTCTGGCGCCGTTGCCGGGGAGGTAAGCGTTGGAAGGTATCTCCTTTAGATTCTGCAATTATTTCTTTTTGTTTCTTGTTTTTATTTTCACTAGTTAGGCTTAATGGAAAACAACAAAAAATTAGAGATCTTATGAACTTTATATGAATTAGGACATGATGCTTTTGAAGAGAAAATTAAAAAACCTATGGAGGCTTGTTTGCATAATAGTGGTAGTAATGTTATTAGTATAAATTCTTTGGACACCATTATTGCTAAGGCTGTGGAAAAGCCTAAGCTTGGGGAAGCTAGTTTATATGAAAATAATCTTTTTTGCTCCTCAGCTATGGAGGAATTATTTTGCCTTGATAATGCTTTGTCTCCAATATGTGATAATTCTAATGATGTTTGTGATATTCCAAATCCACCTGTTGAAAGTATTTCTTTTAAAATACCTATGAAAATTGTTGAAAGGGTTATGAATGATCAGTATGCAGGGGATGGATCAATCCATCCAAGTGCTCACTTGTCGAAACTTACAGAACTTTGTGAGTTATTTAAGGTTGCAGGTTTATCAAGAGAAAATGTCATGAGGAAACTATTTCCATTGTCACTTAAGGACAAAGCAAAGGAATGGTATAGGCTGCTGGATGAACAACCTTCGAATTGGAAACAGCTTGAATCTCTCTTTTACTCTAAATTTTATCCTCTTCATGAAGTGCATCTAGATAGGAATTACATTTATAATTTTTACCCTCATGATGGAGAAAGCATTGCTCAAGCTTGGGGAAGGCTGAAAACATTAATACTCAAATGTCCTAACCATGAGCTTTCTGAGGAAATAATTGTTACTAATTTTTATGCAAGGCTTTCAGGTCATTACAAGGATTATGTAGATGCATGTTCACATGGTTCTTTCACAAGCAAGAAGGTTGAAGCTAGATGGGATCTTCTTGAAAGAATTCAAAACAATGCTGAGGATTGGGAGAATGACAAAGGTAAAGAATCAGGTATAAACTATGAATATGATTGCATTAAGTCTTTCGTTGAAACTGCTAGTTTTCAAGAGCTTAGTGCTAAATATGGTCTTGATTCTCAAATTATTGTTGATTGTTTTAGAACCTTTGCTTCTCATATTAATGTTCCTAAAGAAAATTGGGACGTGTATCATGAACCTTTCAAAGACACTTGCATGGAAAATGAAATTGTTGTTAATGATTGCAATAAACATGCTCAAACTTCTGAAAATACTATTTCTTATAAGCATGTTAATTTTTGTGGAATGCATAGACCTTGTGGAATTAATCAAATCGAAGATGAATATTGTATCCATCATAGGAATGAAAAAACTAGAACATGGTACAAGGCTCTAAGAGATCTTGGTGAAAAAGTTTGTGACCTCCATCCTTTTATTTGTGAACTTTGCTATGAAGTGGGTCATTTTAATTTTCAATGTTCAGGTCATGATAATAGCCTTTCGAATCCAATTACTGCAAATTTGTATTGTGATAACATGATCACTCCTAATCAACATGATGAACTTACATTATTTTTGGGGTGTGAAGAGTTATCAAGAAAAACTTCCTTGTTAGATATGAGTGATCTTGATATGAATAGTGTGTTGCATGGATGTTATCTCTATTGTGTTAATAATTGCCATGCTAACACCTACATACAAAATATTATAAAGGATGAGACTTTACCAAAGTATGACAGGACTAATATGTGTTTTGTTCTCATTAATGAAAGAGAGGAGTCCCCCAAGTTTCTTCCATTGTCTCTAAACTAAACCAGGTTATGTGGAGGAGCTTCCTTTCAAACCTCTCCCTCCTAAAGATAAAAAGAAGAGGGGAAAGAAGAAGAAGAAGAAGAAGAAGAGGAGTAAAAGGAGAGAGGAAACGGTATCTTCTCCCAAACTTGTTGCTCCTGTTACAATTGATACTTATAATTCTGAATTCGATGATTCTGAACTTGATGATGAACCTATGCCTGTTACTTATATTAGTGATCATGATTGGGAAAATGAAACTACTTTTGATATTGAAAATCTTTGGGGTACCAATTCTGAAAATGATGATTAATATTGCCATACTATTAGTACTATCCATGTTTCTTCCAATGATGATATGAAAAGCTCTAAGCTTGGGGATGAGGTGTTTGAAAATCCTTTTGCTATTGCTGATTATATGCTTGATACATCTCCTTCTATTAAAAATGATGATATGTTTACGATGAACACAGTTTGGAAGATACTATTCTATTGCTTATGATGATACTATGCCTCCAGTCTTTGATAATTATTATAAAGAATACTATGACATAGGTTATAATTACAGTCATCCTCATGAAACTTGTCATAGTTATGGAGGATTACCCAAAACCATCCCTTTAATATACAACTTGTCTATCATGTTCGAGTTCTTTATGATGATCCTGCTCCCATTATTAATGAAGTTTTCTTATGTGGAAAAAGATACTTTTGTGCATATGGATCATGGTAAGAATGTTTCATGTGATGGTTATATTGTGGATTTTATCAATGATGCTACTGAAAGTTTTTATGAGAGAGGAGACATGGATTCATATATCTCAATAATATCAAGTCTCCTCTCTTTTTGTTGAAATTTTTGAAGTTGCACTTGTTTTGTCTTTCTATGCTAGTAGCTTCATGCTTCAATAATTTGTTTTCTTACAAGATTCCTTTGCATAGGAAGTGGGTTAGACTTAAATGTGTTTGGTATTTGCTTTTTGATGCTCTCTATATTCAACTCTTATACATATGAGAGCATTATCAAAATCACTATGCCTAGCTAAAAGGCTTTAAAGAAAAGCGCTTATGGGAGACAACCCATTGTTTTTATTTTCTGTTATTTTTGCTTTTCTTTTTGCTTTGAGTCAAGGTGTTGTTACTTCTGTAGCAACTCCTTTGTATCTTTATTTTATTGCATTGTTGTGCCAAGTAAAGTCTTTTATTGAAAGTTGATGCAAGATTTGGATTTCTGCGCAGAAACAGATTTTTAGCTGTCACGAATTTGAGCTTTTCTCCTGAGAAAATCAAAAATTCTGTAAAAATCACGCATCTTCCTCAGATATGTACGCAACTTTCATTAAACTGGACCTGTTCCATCTGAGCAACTTAAGTGCCTCGAAAAAATTCGTCTTCACGACTGTTCTGTTTTTGACAGATTCTGCCTTTTGTTTTGCATTCGCTCTTTTACGATGTTTAAGTGGATTTCTTTGCTCCACAAAGCATTGGTGGCTGTAGCTAATGTCCAGAAGCTTTGGGAATGATTGTATCATCACAGAATATGTGAATTTTTAATTATGCACTAACCCTCTAATGAGAACTATTTCGAGTTTGGTGTGAAGGAAGTTTTCAAGGATCAAGAGAGAAGGATGATATTATGTGATCAAGAAGAGTGAAAAGCCTAAGCTTGGGGATGCCCCCGTGGTTCATCCCTGCATATTCAAGAAGACTCAAGCGTCTAAGCTTGGGGATGCCCAAGGCATCCCCTTCTTCATCAACAACTTATCAGGTCATCTCTAGTGAAACTATATTTTAATTCTTTCACATCTTATGCTTTACTTGGAGCGTCTGTGTGCTTTTATTTTTGTTTTGAATAAATTCGGATCCTAGCAATCCTTGTGTGGGAGAGAGACACGCTCCGCTTTTTCATGTGAATACTCATGTTCTTCACTTATATTTGTTGAGTATTCTTAACTAGCTACTGCAGTGCTTTTAGCTCCTGTTTTTCATGCATCTCTTCGAGCTGTTAGCACTTGTTTATAAACTCTCTTGCTGCATTATATTATCATTTGGAGAGTTTATGTTTAAATAAATTGATTGGTGTTTGTTTGGAAGAAAGAAAATGCTACATGTGGTAGTTGGTATTGGAAAAGACATATGCATCTTGTAGCTACTAGTACATGTACTATTGAGGGCTGTTTTGTCTTGTTTCATTTTGACACTTTGCAATTGTTTTGAGCTCTCAAGTAGATCATGTTTAAGCTCTTGCATCATGTAGTTAAAGCCTATTAGTGGAGAACTACCGTAGAGCTTGTTGAAATGGGTTTGCATGTTTGTATCTCTAAGGTCTAGATATTTTCTGGTAAAATGTTTGAGCAACAAGGAAGACAGTGTAGAGTCTTATAATACTTGCAATATGTTTTTATTTAAGTCTTGCTGTACCGGTTTATACTTGTGTTTGCTTCAAACAACCTTGCTAGCCTAAACTCTGTACTGAGAGGGAATGCTTCTCGTGCATCCAAACCTTGAGCCAAAACCCATGCCATTTGTGTCCACCATACCTACCTACTATGTGGTATTTCCTGCCATTCCAAGTAAATACTTCATGTGCTACCTTTAAACTATTCAAAACTTTATTACTCCTTATTTGTGTCAATGTTTTATAGCTCATGAGGAAGTATGTGGTGTTTTATCTTTCAATCTTGTCATTTACTTCTGACAGACTTTCACCAATGGACTAGTGGCATATACACCGCTTATCCAATAATTTGCAAAAAGAGCTGGCAACGGGGTGCCCAGCCCCAATTAATTACAACTTTCATTAATAATTCTCTTCACATGTTTTGCCCTGATTTATCAGTAAGCAACTTAAATTGCAAATAGACACTCCTCCATGGTATGTGATTGTTGGAAGGCACCCGAGGATTCGGTTAGCCATGGCTTGTGTAAGCAAAGGTTGGGAGGAGTGTCAACTATAAAGAAACTAAAATACATGTGTAAACAAAAGAGAAGAGGGATGATCTACCTTGCTGGTAGAGATAACGTCCTTCATGGGAGCCGCTCTTGAAAGTCTGGTTGACAAGGGGGTTAGAGTGCCCACTACCATTCGTTGACAACAACAAACACCTCTCAAAACTTATTTGTGCTCTCTTATGATTTCAAAACTTAAAAAGCTCTAGCACATGATTTAATCCCTGCTTCCCTCTGCGAAGGGCCTATCTTTTACTTTATGTTGAGTCAGTTTACCTACTCCTTTCTATCTCAGAAGCAAACACTAGTGTCAACTTTGTGTGCATTGATTCTTACATGTTTACTTATTGCACTTGTTATATTGCTTTATGTTGACAACTATCCATGAGATATACATGTTACAAGTTGAAAGCAATTGCTGAAACTTTATCATCCTTTGTGTTGCTTCAATGCCTTTTACTTTGAATCTATTGCTTTATGAGTTACCTCTTATGCAAAACTTTTTGATGCTTGTCTTGAAAGTACTATTCATGAAAAGTTTTTGCTTATGTGATTCATTGTTTACTCTTTATCTATCTGTTAGCAAACTATAGACCATTGCTTTGAGTCACTTCATTCATGACATGAGCCTAGCAATATTATGATCAAGATTGTGTGAAAGCATGTCTCCTCAGAAATTATTTGTTGTTATCGTTTTACCTACTCGAGGACGAGTAGAACTAAGCTTGGGGATGCTTGATACGTCTCCAACGTATCCATAATTTCTGATGTTCCATGCTTATATTATACCAATTGCTACATGTTTTATATACACTTCATATCACTTTTATGCATTTTCTGGGACTAACCTATTAACAAGATGCCACAGTGCCAGTTCCCTGTTTTCTGCTGTTTTTGGTTCCAGAAAAGTACTTCTGCGAATATTCTCGGAATTGCACGAAACAAAAGGCCACGTCCCTATTTTTCCAACACGTACACGAAGTCCGAAGGAGAGACGAAGAGGAGCCAGGAGGCGGCCAAACCACCTGGCGGCGCGGCCCACCTCCTGCCGCGCCAGCCTATGGTTTGGCCCCTCGGGACTCCACCGACGCCGCCCCTTCGCCTATATATTGCCTCAGATGCGAAAACCCTAAAATACCAAGTCATATTCCACGAAGAGTTCCGCAGCGTCGCCGCCATCGACGACAAGTTTCAGGGGACAGAATCTCTGTTTCGGCACGCCGCCGGGACGGGGAATTGCCCCGGAGTCATCTCCATCGACTCCACCGCCATCTTCATCGCCGCTGCTGACTCCCATGATGAGGAGTGAGTAGTTCTCCCCCGAGGCTGAGGGCTCTACCGGTAGCTATGTGGTTTACCTCTCTCTCCCTTGGTGTGATCTTTATGTGATCATGAGATTTGTAATCTAGTTGAATAAGTAGATGTTACTCTTTATCTATTATGCCACTCTAGAGGTTACTTTAATATGAACTCCGGAGTCACTCTCCACGGTGTGACGGTGACAGTGTGCGCATCGTGTGTGACTCCTTTATGACGTTGTGGTGTTTGTTTACTCAGACTTTGAGGTGTGCTTTTGCAGCCCTACGCAATGAATGGTGTTTGTTATCCAACAAGAGAGTGTTTAAGAGTAATATTTATTTATTCAATTATGTTGTCATTGTTGAGAGTGTCCACTAGTAAAAGTATGATCCCTAGGCCTTGTTTCTAAGCATTGAAACACTGTTTACAACAAGTTCTGCTACATGTTTGATTGCTGCCATTTTTATTCCAGATTGCAATTACCACTTATAATCATCCATATTACTTGTATTTCACTATCTCTTCGCCGAACTAGTGCACCTATACATCTGACAAGTGTATTGGGTGTGTTGGGGACACAAGAGACTTCTTGTATCTTAATTGCAGGGTTGCTTGAGAGGGATATCTTTGACCTCTACCTCCCTGAGTTCGATAAACCTTGGGTGATTCACTTAAGGGAAACTTGCTGCTGTTCTACAAACCTCTACTCTTGGAGGCCCAACACTGTCTACAAGAATAGAAGCGTGCGTAGACATCAGCGTTCATTCAACTTGCATTCCTGATTTGATTATTGCTAATCCTTGCTAGCCTTCCCAAAGCTCCACAGAATTCTACACCGTGTGTGGTGACGTACACCTGGCAATCGCTTCATCTAATCTTCAGTGAGCATTGACACCGTTTGTTGCCAGTCAACTTCTGCTACTTGGTGAGAACTTGTAAGAGCTTTGATTTTGGTTTGACGGATTGCGTTCTCCCACCCACATATAGTAGTTGCTAGGAACAACATATTCTTGTGATTTGTTTCCTGTTTTCTACTAACCATGTCAGGATCCGACGAGGAATGAGAGAACTTGACGAACAAGCAAATGCACACTAAATTCGCCACGCTAGTGCTGAAGAACTCGGAGGATGTAGACAAACGGCTTGGTGAGGCCCTTGACAAGATCGACGGCCTTGAGCAACGTTTTGACACCAAACTTGAAACCAAGTTCAACGAGTTGCTTGCACGCCTTCCACCGCCACCTGCTAATCCTCCCCGGAACAACGTTGGGCGAGCGCAACGTGTTCCCCGTGAGCCCGGCCAGAACTCTGGAGTTGCCGCCGCCGCCCATGAGAACTATGATGATTACTATGAGGGGGAGGATGAGAACGAGGGGAACACCCGAGACGACAAGGTGATGGTCATCCGCGCCCCCACATTCGCAATGCTCATGCTGCACCACGCCCTCAGGTATGGAACGATGATGATCATGTCGCGAAACTGAAATTATATATTTCACCGTTTGAGGGTAGATATGATCCTGATGCTTATCTTACATGGGAATTAGAAACTGAACAACGTTTTGCATGCTTACATTATCCTGATGATAGACGCGTTAAAGCTGTTGTTTGTGAATTTACTGGTTTTGCTCCTATTTGGTGGTCGGAATATTGTAGAGTGAATCCTAATGACATTCCCACCACTTGGCGTGCTTTAAAAGATGCTATGCGTAAACGTTGGGTGCCTCCATATTATCAACGTGATTTGCTTTAAAAATTACAGCACCTAAAACAAGGCAAAAATTCTGTAGAGGAATATTATCAGGAATTGCAAACTGGTTTAATTAGATGTGGTATTATTGAGGACACTGAACCTATGCTTGCACGTTTTAGGGGTGGGTTGAACAAGGAAATACAAACAATTTTGGAGTATAAGGAGTATCATACCATCACCCGTTTGTTCCATCTTGCTTGTATTGTTGTACGTGAAGTGCAGGATCGGCAAGCTTCGCGGACTAATTTTTCTGCAGGTCGGTCTACATCATGGACTTCTCGTACACATTCTACATGCACCACCGCACCTCCTGCTAGCGCCGCTGCCATGCCCAGCAAAGATCTTTCAAGCAAGGTACCACCACCATCTCGGATCGGCACGGCTGGTTCCACACAGCCTTCATCTTCCATGGCGTCCACGGGAACACTAGTAGAATCCAATGTCGCCGCTGTGATGGTTGGGGTCATTACGCTCGTGAGTGTACCGATAAACGTGTGATGATAGCTCGCGAAGATGGCGGATACGATTCCGCTAGTGATTATGATGAGGAGACTTTGGCTCTTATTGCGCGTGAGGAAAAAGTTGGCACAGAATCTGATCCTGATGTGCCATGTATGATTGCAGATGCCGCGGAAAGGTATGAATCATTAATTGTTCAACGAGTTTTGAGTGTGCAGGTTACCAAGTCCAAGCATGATCAGTGTCACAATCTATTTCATACGAAGGGCATTGTCAAAGAACGTTGCATACGCATTGATGTTTACTCACGCTTCTATTCTTGTAGACAGTGTTGGGCCTCCAAGAGCAGAGGTTTGTAGAACAGCAGCAAGTTTCCCTTAAGTGAATCACCCAAAGTTTATCGAACTCAGGGAGGTAGAGGTCAAAGATATCCCTCTCAAGCAACCCGGCAATTAAGATACAAGAAGTCTCTTGTGTCCCCAACACACCTAATACACTTGTCAGATGTATAGGTGCACTAGTTCGGCGAAGAGATAGTGAAATACAAGTAATATGGATGATTATAAGTGGTAATTGCAATCTGAAATAAAAATGGCAGCAAACAAACATGTAGCAGAACTGGTTGTAAACGGTGTTTCAATGCTTAGAAACAAGGCCTAAGGATCATACTTTCACTAGCGGACACTCTCAACAATGACCTCATAATTGAATAAATAAATGCTACTCTCAAACACTCTCTTGTTGGATAACGAACACCATTCATTGCGTAGGGCTATAAAAGCACACCTCAAAGTCTGAGTAAACAAACGCCACAATGTCATAAAGGAGTCACACACGATGCACACACCGTCACCTTCACACCGTGGAGAGTGACTCCGGAGTTCATATTAAAGTAACCTCTAGAGTGGCATAATAGATAAAGAGTAACATCTACTTATTCAACTAGATTACAAAGCTCATGATCACACCATGGGAGAGAGATAAACCACATAGCTACAGGTAGAGCCCTCAACCTCGGGGGAGAACTACTCCCTCCTCATCATGGGAGGCAGCAACGGCGATGCAGATGGCGGTGGAGTCGATGGAGATGGCTCCGGGGGCAATTCCCCGTCCCGGCAGCGTGTCGGAACAGAGACTTCTGTCCCCCGAAATTTGTTCTGGATGGCGGCGGCGCTGCGGACCTCTTCGTGGAATATGACTGATTATTTTAGGGTTTTCACGTCGGGGGCAATATATAGGCGAAAGGACGATGGTCGGTGGAGACCCGTGGGCTCCTCACCACGTGGCGGCGCGGCAAAAGGCCCACCCGCGCCATGGCATGGTGAGGGCGGCCCACGGCCCTCCTCCTTCTCCCCTTTGGACTCCGTGTACGTGTTGGGAAAATAGGAACGTGGGCTTTTGTTTCGTCCAATTCCAAGAATATTTCCAGAACAACTTTTCTGAAACAAAAAAACAGTAGAAAACAGGAACTGGCACTGTGGCATCTTGTTAATTGGTTAGTCCCAGAAAATGCATAAAAATGATATAAAGTGTATATAAAACATGTAGCAATTGGCATAATATAAGCATAGAACATCAGAAATTATAGATACGTTGGAGACGTATCAAGCATCCCCAAGCTTAGTTCTACTCGTCCTCGAGTAGGTAAAACGATAATAACAAAATAATTTCAGAGGAGACATGCTTCACACAATCTTGATCAAATAATATTGCAAGGCTCATGTCATGAATGAAGTGACTCAAAGCAATGGTCTATAGTTTGCTAACAAGTAGATAAAGAGTAAACAACTGAATCATATAAGCAAAACTTTTCATGAATAGTACTTTCAAGACAAGCATCAAAAAGCTTTGCATAAGTGTTAACTCATAAAGCAATAGATTCTAAATAAAGACATTGAAGCAACACATAGGAAGATTTAAGTTTCAGCAATTGCTTTCAACTTTCAACATGTATATCTCATGGATATTGTCAACACAAAGTAATATAACAAGTGCAATAAGTAAGCATATAAGAATTGATGCACACAAAGTTGACACAAGTGTTTGCTTCTGAGATAGAAAGAAGTAGGTAAACTGACTCAACATAAAGTAAAAGAAAGGCCCTTCGCAGAGGGAAGCAGGGATTAAATCATGTGCTAGAGCTTTTAATGTTTTTGAAATCATATAGAGACATAAAGTAAGTTTTTGAGAGGTGTTTGTTGTTGTCAACGAATGGCAGTGGGCACTCTATCCCCCTTATCACCCAGACTTTCAAGAGTGGCACCCATGAAGGACATTATTTCTACCCAAGGGTAGATAATCCCTCTTCTCTTTTGTTTACACATGCATATTTATAAATTGGTATGACACTCCTCCCAACCTTTGCTTACACAAGCCATGGCTAACCGAATCCTTGGGTGCCTTCCAACAATCACATACCATGGAGGAGTGCCTACCTATTTGATAATGTTTAACACTTTGAAATTTGCTTTTGATAAATCATTGGCAAAACATGTGAAGAGAATCAAGCGGTTAAATTTGTAATTAATTGGGACTAGGCACCCCATTTGCCAGCTCTTTTTGCAAAGTTATTGGATAAGTGAATGTATATGTCACTAGTCCATTGGTGAAAGTCTGTCATGAGTAAATGACAAGGTGATAGAGAAAATGCCACAAACTTCCTCATGAGCTATAAAACACTGACACAAATAAGGAGTAATAAAGTTTTGAATAATTTAAAGGTAGCACATGAAGTATTTACTTGGAATGGCAGGAAATACCACATAATAGGTAGTTATGGTGGACACAAATGGCATGGGTTTTGGCTCAAGGTTTGGATGCACGAGAAGCATTCCCTCTCAGTACAGAGTTTAGGCTAGCAAGGTTGTTTGAAGCAAACACAGGATATCAACTGGTACAACAAGACTTACATAAAAACATATTGCAAGCACTATAAGGCTCTACACTGTCTTCCTTGTCACTCAAACACTTTACCAGAAAATATATAGATCTTAGAGATATCAAACATGCAAACCAAGTTTCAACAAGCTCTACGGTAGTTCTCCACTAATAGGCTTTGACTACATGATGCAAGAGCTTAAACATGATCTACTTGAGAGCTCAAAACAATTGCAAAGCATCAAATTATCCAAGACAATGATCTACAAGAATGAGTATGTCTTTTTAATATACCATCTACCACATGTAGCATTTTATGTTTCCAACCAAACACCAATCAACTTATTTAAACATAAAACTCTCCAAACAATACAACAATAAAACAAGAGAGTACTTCTTTACAAGAACTAACAGGTCTGAACAAGAGATGCATGAAAAACAGGAGCTAAAAGCATTAAAGTAGCTAGTCAAGAATACTCAACAAATATAAGTGAAGAATATGAGTATTCACATGAAAAAGCGGAGCGTGTCTCTCTCCCACACAAGAATGCTAGGATCCAATGTATTCAGAAAAATAAAATAACAAAGCAAAAATAAAAGCACACAGACGCTCCAAGTAAGCACATAAGATGTAAAAGAATTAAAATATAGTTTCACTAGAGATGACCTGATAAGTTGTTGATGAAGAAGGGGATGCCTTGAGCTTAGACGCTTGAGTCTTCTTAAATATGCTTGGGTGGCCCATGGGGGCATCCCCAAGCTTAGGCTTTTCACTCTTCTTGATCATATCATATTATCCCCTCTCTTGATCCTTGAAAACTTCATTCACACCAAACTCGAAATAATTCTCATTAGAGGTTTAGTGCATAATAAAAATTCACATATTCTGTAATGACACAATAATCACCAATACTTTTGGACATTAGCTACAGCCACTGATGTTTTGTGGAGCATAGAAATCCACTCAAACACAGTAAAAGAGAGAATGCAAAACAAAAGGCAGAATCTGTCAAAAACAGAACAGTCTGTAAAAACGAATTTTTTCGAGGCACTTAAGTTGCTCAGATTCGAAAACTTAAAACTAATGAAAGTTGCAAAAATATATAAGGATCATGCGTGAATTTTTGAATAATTTTTCAATTTTTCTGGAGTGCATACACTCAAAACGGTGGATAGCAAAAATCCATCTCTGCGCAGAAATCCAAATCTAGCATCTACTTTCTATTAGAGACTTTACTTGGCACAACAATGCAATAAAATAAAGATACAAAGGAGTTGTTACAGAAGTAAGCGAGCTCCTTGACTCAAAAAGCAAAGAAAATTTCAGAAATAAAACAATGGGTTGTCTCCCAAGAGCGTTTTTCTTTAAAGCCTTTTAGCTAGGCATGATAATTTTGATGATACTCTCATATGTATAAGAGTTGAATATAGAAGAGCATCAAAAAGTAAATACCAAACACATTTAAGTCTAACCAACTTCCTATGCAAAGGAATCTTGTAAGAAAACAAATTATTGAAGCATGAAGCTACTAGCATAGAAAGATAAAACAAGTGCAACTTCAAAAATTTCAACAAAAAGAGAGGAGACTTAATATTATTGAGATATATGAAGCCATGTCTCCCTCTCTCATAAAAAATTTCAGTAGCATCATTGATAAAATCCACAATATAACCATCACATGAAACATTCTTACCATGATCCATATGCATTAAAGTATCATTACTCTCCACATAAGCATAAACAGTATCATTAGTAATAGTGAGAGTAAAAGTATCACATCCATCATTGTAATCATCATAAATAGGAGGCATAGAATAATCAAAATGATGTTTATCCTCAATAGTAGATGGGCTGAAAATATCATAATGATTATAATCATCATATATTGGAGGCAAAGTATTATCAAAGCAAATTTCCTCCTTAAAGCTTGGGGGACTAAAAATATCATATTCATCACAACCAACTTCCCCAAGCTTAGACTTTTCCATAGCATTAGCAATAATGGTGTTCAAAGAATTCATGCTAATAACATTGCTATCACTATTATGCAAACAAGCCTCCATAGGTTTTTTAATTTTCTCTTCAAAAGCATCATGTCCTAATTCAATATAAAGTTCATAAAGATCTCTATTTTTTTGTTGTTTTCCATTAAGCCTAACTAGTGAAAATAAAAACAAGAAACAAAAAGAAATAATTGCAGAATCTAAAGGAGATACCTTCCAACACTCACCTCCCCGGCAACGGCGCCAGAAAATAGCTTGATGTCTACGCACGCTTCTATTCTTGTAGACAGTGTTGGGCCTCCAAGAGCAGAGGTTTGTAGAACAGCAGCAAGTTTCCCTTAAGTGAATCACCCAAGGTTTATCGAACTTAGGGAGGTAGAGGTCAAAGATATCCCTCTCAAGCAACCCTGCAATTAAGATACAAGAAGTCTCTTGTGTCCCAACACACCTGATACACTTGTCAGATGTATAGGTGCACTAGTTCGGCGAAGAGATAGTGAAATACAAGTAATATGGATAATTATAAGTGGTAATTGCAATCTGAAAAAAATGGCAGCAATCAAACATGTAGCAGAACTGGTTGTAAACGGTGTTTCAATGCTTAGAAACAAGGCCTAGGGATCATACTTTCGCTAGTGGACATTCTCAACAATGACCTCATAATTGAATAAATAAATGCTACTCTCAAACACTCTCTTGTTGGATAACGAACACCATTCATTGCGTAGGGCTATAAAAGCACATCTCAAAGTCTGAGTAACAAACGCCACAATGTCATAAAGGAGTCACACACGATGCGCACACCGTCACCTTCACCCCGTGGAGAGTGACTCCGGAGTTCATATTAAAGTAACCTCTAGAGTAGCATAATAGATAAAGAGTAACATCTACTTATTCAACTAGATTACAAAGCTCATGATCACATAAAGATGACACCATGGGAGAGAGAGATAAACCACATAGCTACCGGTAGAGCCCTCAGCCTCGGGGAGAGCTACTCCCTCCTCATCATGGGAGGCAGCAACGGCGATGAAGATGGCGGTGAAGTCGATGGAGATGGCTCCGGGGGCAATTCCCCGTCCCGGTAGCGTGCCGGAACAGAGGTTATGTCCCCCGAAACTTGTGCTGGACGGTGGCGGCGGTGCGGACCTCTTCGTGGAATGTGACTGATTATTTTAGGGTTTTCGCGTCGGGGGCAATATATAGGCGAAAGGACGATGGTCGGTGGAGACCCGTGGGCTCCTCACCACGTGACGGCGTGGCCCAGGGCCCACTCGCGCCATGGCATGGTGAGGGTGGCCCACGGCCCTCCTCCTTCTCCCCTTTGGACTCCGTGTACGTGTCGGGAAAATATGAACGTGGGCTTTTGTTTCGTCCAATTCCAAGAATATTTCCAGAACAACTTTTCTGAAACCAAAAACAACAGAAAACAGGAACTGACACTGTGGCATCTTGTTAATAGGTTAGTCTCAGAAAATGCATAAAAATGATATAAAGTGTATATAAAACATGTAGCAATTGGCATAATATAAGCATGGAACATCAGAAATTATAGATACGTCTGTATCACACATCATTATTGATGGAGGGAGTTGCAATAATTTGGCAAGTGTCGAGATGGTGGAGAAATTAGCACTTCAAACGAAGCCACATCCTCGTCCTTACTACATCCAATGGTTCAACAACAGCGGCAAGGTTAAAATATCCCGCACAGTTCGCGTGCATTTTACTATTGCTACATATACTGATTTTGTCGATTGTGATGTTGTACCTATGCAAGCATGCTCTCTTTTACTTGGTATACCATGGCAATTCGATAAACAATCTGTACATCATGGTAGTACCAATCAGTATACTCTTGTGCATAAGGATAAAAAGATTGCTTTACTTCCTATGTCTCCTGAACAAATTTTGAAAGATGATATTGCTAGAGCTAGTAAAGCAAAGAAACAGGAGCAACAAAAGAGTGAAAATCAGACTGTGGCTAAAGAATTTGCGCAACAACATAAGCATACTTCATCATCTAATAATGCTGCTACAGAAATTAAATTGACTAATCCATGTTACTTAGCCACAAAGTCTGATATTTCTGATTTGGATGTTAATGCCTCTGTTTGCTACGCGATTGTTTGCAAAGAGGTATCGTTTTCCTTTGAGGATATGCCTTCCTCTTTGCCTCCTGTTGTTGCTAACGTTTTGCAGGAATTTGAGGACGTTTTTCCAAGTGTTGTGCCGCCGGGATTACCACCTATTTGAGGAATAGAGCACCAGATTGACTTGATTCCTGGTGCATCGTTACCCAATCGTGCTCCTTACCGTACCAATACTGAGGAGACAAAGGAGATTCAACGACAAATTCAAGAACTGCTCGATAAAGGTCATATTCGTGAGTCTCTTAGCCTGTGTGTTGTTCCTATTATTTTGGTACCTAAGAAAGATGGGTCATCTCGCATGTGTACTGATTGTAGGGCTATTAATAATATTACAATTCATTATAGACACCCTATACCACGTTTGGATGACATGCTTGACGAGTTGAGTGGATTTACCATGTTTTCTAAGGTTGATTTGCGTAGTGGTTACCACCAAATTCGCATGAAATTAGGAGATGAATGGAAAACAGCATTTAAAACTAAGTTCGGGTTATATGAGTGGTTAGTCATGCCGTTCAGTTTAACTAATGCTCCTAGTACCTTCATGAGATTAATGAATGAAGTTTTGCGTGCTTTCATTGGGCGATTTGTTGTGGTTTATTTTGATGATATTCTCATATACAACAAATCATTGGAGGATCATTTGAATCATTTGCGTGTTGTTTTTGATGCTTTGCGTGCTGCACGTTTATTTGGTAACCTTGAGAAGTGCACCTTTTGCACCGATCGAGTTGCGTTTCTTGGCTATGTTGTTACATCGCAGGGCATTGAAGTTGATCCTGCAAAGATTGAGGCAATTTGGAGTTGGCCGTGTCCTACAACGGTCACCCAAGTGAGGAGCCTTCTTGGCCTCGATGGGTTCTATAGGCGCTTTATCAAAGATTTTGGTTCCATCGCATCGCCATTGAATGATCTTACAAAGAAGGATGTGCCCTTTGTGGGGTGATGCACAACAGGACGCGTTTATGATGTTGAAAGATAAGTTAACACATGCTCCCTTGCTACAACTTCCTGATTTTAATAAGATGTTTGAGCTTGAATGTGATGCTAGTGGAATTGGTTTGGGAGGTGTGTTGTTACAAGAGGGAAAACCTGTTGCTTACTTTGGTGAAAAATTGAGTGGGCCTAGTCTGGACTATTCTACTTATGATAAAGAATTATATGCTCTTGTTCGGACACTTGAAACATGGCAACATTATTTATGGCCTAAAGAATTTGTTATACATTCTGATCATGAATCTTTGAAGCATATTCATAGTCAAGCAAAACTGAATCCCCGACATGCTAAGTGGGTTGAATTTATTGAATCTTTTCCTTATGTCATTAAACACAAAAAGGGTAAAGATAATGTTATTGTTGATGCTTTGTCTCGTCGTTACACTATGCTTTCACAACTTGACTTCAAAATATTTGGGTTGGAGACCATCAAAGATTTGTATATGCATGATGCTGAGTTTAAAGAAGTGGTGCAGAATTGTAAGGATGGTAGAACATGGAACAAAATCGTCCTTAGTGATGGATTTGTGTTTCGTGCTAACAAGCTATGCATTCCAGCTAGCTCTGTTCGTCTTTTGTTGTTACATGAGGCGCACGAAGGAGGATTAATGGGACACTTTGGCGTCAAGAAGACTGAGGATGTACTTGCTACGCATTTCTTTTGGCCAAAGATGAGACGGGATGTTGAACGTTTTGTCGCTCGCTGCACTACTTGTCAAAAAGCTAAGTCACGACTTAATCCTCATGATTTATATATGCCATTGCCTGTACCTAGTGTTCCGTGGGAGGACATATCCATGGACTTTGTTTTGGATTTACCTCGAACAAAGAAGGGGAGGGATAGCATATTTGTTGTGTGGACAGATTTTCTAAAATGGCACACTTTATTCCATGTCATAAAAGCGATGATGCTGCTAATGTTGCTGATTTATTCTTTCGTGAAATTGTTCGCTTGCATGGTGTGCCAAATACTATTGTTTCAGATCGTGATTCTAAATTTTAAGTCACTTTTGGAGATGTTTATGGGCTAAGTTGGGGACTAAGCTGCTTTTTAGTACTACATGTCACCCCAAACTGATGGACAAACTGAAGTTGTCAATATAACATTATCTACCATGCTTAGGGCTGTTTGAAACAGAATTTTAAATTGTGGGAAGAGTGTTTGCCTCATATAGAATTTGCTTATAATCGTTCGTTGCATTCTACCACTAAGATGTGCCCTTTTGAGATTGTGTATGGTTTTGTTCCTCGTGCACCTATTGATTTATTGCCTCTTCCATCTACGGTGCAAAATAATTATGATGCTACACAACGTGCTGAATTGATTAAAAAATTGCATGCAACAACTAAAGAGAACATGGAACGCATGAATGCTAAATATAAAACATATGGGGATAAAGGGAGAAAGCATGTTGTATTTGATGTTGGAGATCTTGTTTGGTTGCATTTGCGCAAAGATCGTTTTCCTGATTTGCGCAAGTCCAAATTGATGCCGCGAGCTGCTGGTCCATTTAAGGTGCTACAAAAAATAAATGACAATGCATATAAACTTGAGCTTCCTGCAGACTATGGGGTTAGTCCCACGTTTAACATTGCAGATTTGAAGCCCTACTTTGGTGAAGAAGATGAGCTTGTGTCGAGGACGACTTCACTTCAAGAAGGGGAGGATGATGAGGACATCCCACCTACAGTCACAACTATTAGTCCTACAACTATACAAGGAGCTATTACTCGAGCTCGTGCGCGTCAACTTAATTATCAGGTACTTTCGTTCCTAGGAACTATTCCAAATATACATGAGAATGTGCTACTGCCTAAATCGGATATGTTTGTCACTCTTAGGAACAATGGACCTAGCAAGGAAGAGGAGGACAAGCATTGGAGCATGATGATTCATGGAGATGGCAGCAAGCATGCAAGGAGTGGAGATGACGCTACAAATAGAAACATGGACGAAATACTTCAAGATCACACTTCATATTTTCGTCCATAGTATTATATGGTGCTGCATCACCTTCTTTTTGGGCCAGGCCCATGTATTTTCGTCATCCCCCTTTATGGGTAACTTTTAGAGTCCGTATTAATAGGAGAAAATGACTTAGGAAGGTTTTTGGCCCAGCCCACCTAGGCTGGACAAAAATCCCCTCTTTTCTCCTGTAAATACAGCCCCTAGGGCATTGTTTAGACTTGGGTTTTGTTTAGTTGAAAGTTAGTGTGGCGCCCCGACCCGACTGCTATACAAGGATGTTGTGTGTCACCGGTTAAGCGATACAAACGGAGGTTACGGGTTTACCAATCCCCGGCCAAAACCTTTGGCATGCGTTGCTCGGAATGGATCATCGGCAACGCAACACCCCGATTGATGTCTTAACACAGGCACAACTATCAATGCATAATAGAGAGATCAAGACTTGTGGAACAACTGGCACATCACAGACTCTACGACTTAAAGAATTATAGTTCAACTCTTATAATAGAGAAAGATAGCAAATTACAACCAGAGGTCACAGACCCAACAGTACATCATGCGGAAGCGAATTAGGTTGTTCTAAACAACAGGAACCAAACTATGGCCTAAGAGGCCTACAAATAAACATCCAAGCACCAGCTATTCTGGGATGTCCCAAGCTGCCACCTGGGAACCCAGACTACTCGTCGACGTCCACAAAGAACCCACCTTCGAGGTCGGTGAAGTCCTCCTCTGAAACAAAACAAACGACGTTGAGTTCGACGAACTCGCAAGATTAAATATAGAGCTTTAGCTCGATGAGGCTTTCAAGGTTGTATGGCTGTTTTGCATAAAGCTGATTTTACTTGTATAAACATAACTCCATGGCATCGACTAATCAGAGTATTTTTAAAAGGGGTAAGAAGTAACTCTTTTCTTTGATCACCTTTCTCATCATCAACCACTGTACCTGTTCTACAAAGGCACCTCCCCGAATCACCCTCGAGGAAGTCAACCTTGCATTCTTGAGTAGTACCTTTAGTACCCAGTTTTTACTCATTCCGTTCAAGTTATTCGATGGTCTTATCGTCCTTTCCCAAGTCGTCCTTAACCGTGGACACGGCTTTTCGAAAAGATTTAACCCTGCAGGGGTGCACTGTGTTTACCTTCGGTACCGCCCGGCTCATTGCCTACGCTTAGCTCTCTTCCGGGGAAAGCCGACTGAGTGGGAACGGTTACAACATTTATCTTACTTGAGACTAACCCAGGATCATCAGTGAGGACGGGACAGGTTCAGTGCCTCCAACACCCTGCCCCGTGGCCACTCATTTTCCTAACACCACCATCCTCATTTCTGTCTTGGCCACCATCTCAACGCACGCGCAAATGGAAGCTCAAACTAGAGGACCCTGGCTTGCCCCGCACAAGTTAGTCGGTCGACGAGGGCTCCATATACCCCCACCGAATGGAAGCGTGCTCATTCTTGGTTCAAGAGGTAAAGAACTCGCACCTAGGCGGCGAGAGTGAGACAAAACACCACCATACCAAAGTGGCCTCTCAACCCCACCTTTAAGCATTTTATTACCTATCCCCACAATTTCTCCACCATCATCCGAACATTTCCACCTCTGTTTCCAACATGAAATATCCATCGGACGAATAAACCTTTAACTAAGCATGGCTAAGCATCAACATTGCATAGTTAAGTATTTCAGGCCAACAATACAATCCTATGCATAATAGGAGGGAAACAGGTAAATGGCATCGGAAACTTAATGCAACTATAGGATACTCTAATCCAATAAAATTGACATTTGGAACCGCATGCAATATTATAGTGGAGAAAATATTTGCGGAAAATAGGGTAAGACATGCTCAGAGGGGTGGATTACGCTTGCCTGGCTCAACGTGCTGGTAGTACGGATCGTCGGGGTATTGCGGTGTAACCCCGGCTGCTTGATCTATCGAAGCATAACAACGGAAGAACAATCAATCACCACACAAGTTTTAACAGATGCAATGCGCAAACACATGATGACATGACATTTTACTGTACCGAACTTACTAATAGCTATCTAGCAATTTAAATGGGGTGCGAGAATAATTGCTTCAACCAAATAGGAAAACACCCCATATTTAACTTAAGGTTTCTTCTCACTTCGTGAAAGTACGTTACCGTAATTGTGATTAAACATGCATGATGATGATGATTTGAGGTAGTTCACCTTTTTCGGAGCATTTTGGTATAACGAACACAATTTTCTGATGCACCTCTAAAAGTTAGTACATTTATAAATTCCCTTTTAGATATGTCCTCTTAATAAGTTATTTATAACACAGCACAATTATTTATCAAATTAGAAAGACAAGGAAAAGAAACAGTAGAAAATTTTGGTACTGGACAATTTCGGAATTCATCCGGAATTCCGAACCACTCGGAATAATCCGAACTGGTTCCGAGTTCAATCCGGGAAACGCAAATCGCTACTGGATCCTGTCGGAATGAGGTAAGTAGATAGCCGGAATTTTCCGGCCATCCGGAATTCCGGATGTGTTCCGAACCAATTCCGAGCTGAGGTTCGGCTACGAGCTACGGCGACAACTATGGCATACGGGCGTCGACGGCGAGTCCAACACAGAGCACGGGGAAGGGAGAAGAGAGGTCCCGGAGGACGGCGTGCTCACCACGGTCACGTGCGAGGTAACGGCGATGCCGGAGGTGGACGGACGCGGCGGGAATCGCCCAGCGAAGCGGCGGCGGTGCTCGGACGGCAGCGCGAGAAGGGGGAGGGGATGCGGCGGAGGTGCTGGTGCTCCTGGCTTGGCTCGGGGAGCTCCCGAAGGACGGCGATGTGGCGGCGACGACCTCGGCTAGGGTTCCGCCATGGCAGAGAATCGTGGGAGCTAGGGAACGGGGAAATAATTCACGGGGGGGAGAGAGAGCTGCCACGGGATGGTCCTCTCCACCTCGCCGGGTCAACGACGAGTAGAGGAGGGCGCGGCGCGAGCTGGTGCGGCGCGAGCGGAGGAGCTCGGTCGCTACAGGAGGAAGAAGAAGCCGATTTTGCAAAAAAAAACCCCAGGAACTTTTGTTGCCATCACGGATAGGTCCTTTCCTCTTTTCTTTTTAAAACCAGCAGCATTTCCCTGATTTAATTGAGACACTTATACATTTTAGAAAAATATGACAAAATTTGGGGAGGCTCCCCTTAACCTGTAGAAGCTCCACAAATTTTGGTGTCTCAAAATAAAATAGTTTGGACAACATTTGTTCATAGGGTTAGATTATGGCATTATTGCTAACTTCAAAATGTTGCTCCCTTGGTAAATTTATAGCAATTGCAGAATATGACTTTTGAACTCTTGGAACTTTCTTGACAAATACATTAACCTGCTCACCTCAGTTTATCCACACCACAACAACTCCCTAACCAAAACAACAAAACCCTAACCAAAACCACAATTCCCTAACCACAAGTTAGGGGTTCCAAGTGGTACACATTGATGCATGGATGCCATGATGCAATGAAGGAAAGCAAAAGTGAAAAATTACATAGGTTTTTAGGTTCTCAACTTTGGGCTGTTACAGTTAGCCATTGTTGCAACTTCGCCGTACTTCGTCTGTGTCAGATCGACCAGATCAAGACCGCCTTTCGGAACCCCACTTTCAATATAATCATTCAACTTTATTCGCAATATCTTGATTGCCAATCTTAGTTCTTACTTGTTCTCGATTGATTGCAGGAGCTAGACCTGAGTGGTTGGGTCGACTGTGCTACGGCGCTGTCAATAACCTCCCGGAGTTGGTGTAGCAATTGCTAAGGCGCAACGTCCTCGCACGTTTGTAGTCGGATCGTCAACGTCGACGCCACCCAAATCGTAGTATCTCATCTCATCGAAAGATCGGACACCTTTGCCTCTATCAGAGGGTGTTACCTAACAATTGTGTCTTTCATGGTGTGAAATGATGTCGGGGCACACAACAAAGAACATGATGAGCGGCATCATGGACATGATTGCCGACAAGTTTCCTAAGTAGAGGTCGGCGAGGCTCAAGGAGGGCTCCATCTCCAGCCATGCCAAGAAGTTCTTCGGCGGCGACAAGTCCGTCCACCACATCCTCAACGGCCGAAAATGTGTGAAACCATGTATTTGGCATTTTGGGAAATTATAAATTTATCTTCCATTGATTTGGTATGGATCATCATCGCTTTTTTTGTAAGGTAATATCCTGCGAGTGAGAATATTATGTGAAGAGGTCAGTTGACTCATCACTAGTTACTACCACGCATCTCATCGGCTCATCCCCACGATTCAGGGTGCAAGCGGACGCGCCAACGACATGTCAGCTCGAGTCCGCTTCGTTCGTGAAGCGAAATGGCTGGGTTAGCGGATGCTCGTGTCCACTGATTGCGCTTTCCGCTGTGGCCGTCGGACGTACACGGATGAGAGATTCCGGTTAATTAGAATTTTACCTAATCTATCCGCAATGTCCTAATCAATTCCCCCAACGCAATCTCCGGCCGGCCAGCCAGCAGATCGATCCAGCGCGCACAGCATCCCCTCCACTCCAGTGATCCATCGCCTCGTCTCAGCTCTCTAGCAGCTCCGCTCAGGCCAGACACAGGCACAGGCCAGCAGATTGTCTCAGCTCTCCGGCGACGTCGCCTTCTCGCCGGCAACTACGCCTTACCGCAGCTGTCAAATCAGGATGAATCGGGATCCTAACTGGGGGAGGAGGGAACCACCCTCGCCACCCTTCTGCTCTTCCTCCGGCGGTTTCTTTCCCCCATTCACCGCTACTGCCTCCATTGCACGGGGTTGGAGATGGTCACGAGCTTGCCGGTCGGGATGGCCAGGACAAATCCACAGCCGGGCGACGAAGACTGTCGCCACCTTGCCCTTCGGGGAAAGCCAGGTAGCAGGACGATGGGGCTGGGGAGCAGGACGGCGGCGCCGCCGAGCGGCCAGACGCCAGGAGAGTTCTGTGCTGCTCAGATGCGAATCGAGACGGACACGGCCTTAGCGGCTTGACGGACGCTTTCCGTCAGGTCCGTGTAATTTGGGCGGCCCATCCGCTAGTCCGTTTGGGCCATCGAAGCGGCGCGGATGGAACGGACTGGCGGATTCCGTGGGCCACGATGCACACAGCATCCCCGAATCGCCATGCAAAAGAAACCCATCCCGAAATCCCTCATCTTCTCCATTTCCAGTCCAGAGACCAAGCGGCGACGGATGAACGCAGGCACGCAGCAGGGCAGGTAGCAGTGCGGCGCCGGCGTGAGAGAAACTTTCCGGTCGCCGCCGGCGTACTCATGCGTGGCAGGATAGAGATGGCATGCGGCGCTAGGGCAGCTCCACACACGTCGCGCGTGCGGACTGCGGCGGGATGACGAGTATGTGCTCTTCTCTTGCAATTTTGGGTACTGAATCGCCACGAGTACATGTCTGTATTTTCAGGTCTGAACCATGTACTTGGACTGTGTCTGAATTTTGGGCACTGAATCGCCAGAGTAGATGTCTTTGCAATTTACAGCTATTATACTCTCTGAACCATATACTTGGATTCTGTCTGAATTTTCAGGTCTTGTAATGTGCCACGAGTAGGTGTCACCCAGGTGAACAAGTTCTTGGGAAGTCTTCGGGAAGATAATACCTGAAACAGTTCCTTCTGTCACCTTTGCATTCAGCTAAGGTTTATGAGAGAAGTCTGTTCTGTAAGTTAATTTTGTCCCCACCCTGAGCAATTGGGAGCTGGTTCAGTCTCATTACTTCATCTACATCGGTAAGAGCTATGATTTCAATGGATGTTGATGAGGCATTAACACATGAATAATCTTCCTGCTTTTATTCTTATCTACCATTTACATTGGTGCTCTGTTTAGGATTTGTGAATGCACATACTCTGCCTGTGTTCTATGAGAAGTACCATCATCAAGTTGAGCAGGTGCTCTACAACATGCTTGGCCTGATCGGGAGTCAGTACCATGATCAAGTGGATGAAGTGCTCTACAACATGCTAGGCCTTATCGGGAGTCACTACCATGACCAAGTCGATGAAGTCCTCGACAACATCAACATGCTTGGCCTGATTGGGAGTCACTGCCAGAAGCTCGACAAGGGTGTTCAGAACAAGATACCTAAAGGGAGCCTCAAGTTCAAGAAGAGCCAGTAGTTTGATTCACCGACGGAGAGTCTGTGTATGCTGTGTAATTCAGATGAATAAAGGGGTGTTGATTCTAGAATTATTTTATTTTTAGACCCGTGGAATTGAAAAACACACATTGTGCTGTCTTTTAGATACAAAACTAGATTGAAAAGGGGGGATAACAGTGTTGTAAAACTCAGAGAAGTGTATGTACTGTTTGCATGTGCAATGTGCAATCTATCATGATTCTCAGAATGAATTTTCTGTTGGGCTCATCTCTTTTAATAATAATTATATGTTTCATGTGAAGAAGAAATTCCTTGTTAACATGATGCATGGGTACTCTGCAGTGCAAAGTTTCACATGCTCCTATTGCGGTCATAATATCGGAAAAGAGAAATTCATGTTGTGATATCTTCAGTCATCCATCTTCAACTACTGACACCGTGCACTGCATTCTCTCGAACTTCAACAATGATGATCCATTGCCAAAAGTTCTTACTATTTTGTGGTCCATATGGAAAGCCAGAAATGACCTCTTAAATAGGAAAAACTCTAGTCCTATCCTGGTACACTACATGACGAAACCGTTGCAGTTAGAATAGGATATCCAGATGAATGTTGGAGCCCAACAATATACACTTGCAGGTGGCCTGACTTCTAGGAGATCCCCTTCGGACCCGGAATTTAAGAACATTGTCAAGTGCCCTCATTATACTGATGCGACTTGGAAGTGCATTTCCCTTCCTTCATTTGCAGGGTCGGCAAACAAGGAAAAGGCAGACCAAGCATGCCATCTTTGTGCATGTGTCCACCACAACTTCAACACTTCATTCCGAGGCCCAAGCTATGGAATTAGCCGAGCATATTTGTAAACACTTTCCAAGTGAAACAATCTTCTGCTACCGAGGTTACAAGAATAATCATAGATGATATTGAGCTTCTACGGAAGGCCTTTTCCTAAGATTAGAAATCCACTTTTTTAGCCCCACTTTTTCTGTTTTCTTACTCTGTAAGCTGCCTTTGCAGCCCATGTACAGTATCCCCCCTATTAATGCAAAAGGAGAGGTCCTACCGTTCCAGTCATAATATCTACAGTAGTCAATATTTACACTTGATATGCGCAAACATTCTGAATGTTTGATTTACTTCCACAAAAATATTAGGATCGTAATTACTAAACGGATTCGCTGCAATAGTGATGCATGCTAGCAGCCGATAAGGGAATTTGCACTTGAAATGTAGGTTCAGGACTTGAGGCAAACCCAAGAGTTTGCAGTCTGTTCATACTAGCTATACGGAATCAAGGAAAAAGAAGACGTTGCAGGAACCCGCTGTTCTTGCTTTGCTTTATTGTTTGGTTCTCTGCCAATTCATGTATGCACATTTCAATCAATGAAAATGTCTCAGGCAAACTGAAGATTCTGCTTATACAGTATCCTTCTCTTGCTCAGGACTTCAGGCAAACCGAAAATTTGCAGTCTTTGCATACAACCTATACTGAATTAATCATGAAAAAATTAGATGGTGCAGAAACCCTCTTTTTGTTGATTTGCTTTATATTTTGGTTCTCTGTAAATGGCAATGCCTCCATATTTCAGGCATTGGAAATGTTTCACGCAAACTGAAGATCCTGCTTATACAATATCATTCTCTTGAACTCTGAACACCTTCCACTAAAGATGTCAAAATGTATTAAGCACGTTTAGTCTATCGTTCCTATATATCCAAAGGCTAGAAACCTGAACAATCACTTCATCTAGTAACATCGTCATTATAAGGTCTAATAATTAAGAGCGGTGCATATTGCTAGTTAGCTTGTTCTTCGGCCTACTAATTTAAAGGACAGTGGTGCTCAAAGCCTCAAACTGACCGACGCCATTGTTTATGCAGTTAGAAGTTAGAACTTCTCGATGGAAGATTCCGCAGGACGATTATATGCGGTGTTGAAGGAACATAAGCAATTTGAAGCAGAGTATGCTCATTCGATTCATATGAGAGTTTCATTACATCATAGAAGTCCATGATCCCGAACTTCGAGGGTTACATTGAGATGATACATCCTTGACTAGCTAAGCCTTTGTCCACACATACATCACTGGTTTCTTCTAGGCAATGGTCTTCACCTGGTCCAAGGCGATCCGCACGGTTCGACCAGAGTTGCCCTTGCAGACCACTTCAACGCAGCCATCCTCCACGTCAGAGACGACGATGGCATCGTGCAAGATGACGAGGCGCTGCCCCGTTGGCAGGGTGCCCGCCGGCATGCGCACCTTCACGGTCATGCTCTTCTTCACCAAGCTCGACGAAGAGCGTGGCTGCTGGATCGGTGCGCACGAGGGCTTCTTGATGTACTGCTTCGTCTCTGCTCCGGTTGTCTCGTGCTCGTGCTCGGTTATTGCGGACAGCTTCTTCGTGGTGGCACCGGCAGCTGGTGCGCGCGGGATCAACGACGTCCGGACCGGTGCTTCTCGGCGTGGCATCGTTAGCCTCTTCGGAGCTTCTCCCAGGTCCATGTACACGATCTTCCTGTCAGCGCCGGGTGCTCCGGTCGGGATGAGCACGCGTGGGATGTACGGACGCGAGGCAGAGCCTTTCTTCGCAGCTCCTTCCTTTGGGCGCGTTGGCGAGCTTCATGGCCGCAGTGCCGGCGGACGAGATAAGGCGCGGCGTCGACGACGCGGTAGAGGACTTCTTGACGACTCTCCCCTTGGCGACGCTGATGGCCATCCTGCGGCGCTCCAACTCACGAAGGATCTCCTTGCGCGCTGCGGACGAGCGCTGCGCCATGAGAGCGGTAGTGGTGCTGGCTACGGATGGGAGGAGGGTTCAGAGAGAGAGTTCGCGTCCAAATTGCAGGGCGGCACTAGGATTATATCGATTGGGGGAGGTCGCCGAGGTGCAGCCGGAGCCGGACAGGGAAGCGTGGATGTCAAGCAGAGTGAGGCAAGAGCTGTAACTCGATCTCGATGGCAATGGCGGTGGCAATGACGGGGGAGAACGACTCGCAGGCAGCGAAGTGTGCTCGCGTGGATACCAAGCTCAATCCAAAGTAATTGGACACAGAAGCTCAATCCATGGACGCGCTTCCGCTCTCCGAGTTCGACTCGAAGGGTGATCGCGACGGAATCATACTCGTAATTGGACAGAGCTGGAACTTCCCAAAATTACGTACCTGGTACTTCATTTTTGGAGTGCATCGGGCTGATATAATGATGTAGATGCTCAGAAGCCACAGAAGCAAAACTGCGAGACCGAAAAAATCCAGTAACCTTAAAAAATTTATATTGATATTTTACTGTATTTGTTCTTGACCCTTTTGCTCCGAATTGCAGTTCTCAGTCAACTTTGTAATTAGTGATATCATTGGCGGTTGGCTTTTTAGTTCTGAACTTCTGATAGCAGGCAAGGTTGGATTTTGTATTTGGTTAGGTAGTAATCCTAGAGACGATTTACTATGAAGGATGAAAAGTCTGCGCCATGCCGTTTTGCTTAACTAATACTTTCATGTTTTCTTATATTTCCAACGACACTGATATAAATATTTTGTTTAAATATATAGTTATGAATATTTGGTCAGATAATTGATGCATGTGTTAAGTCTCTTTTTTCAGTCTTCATGAATAATTAATAAAATTAAACAATGTTTCTGCTTTGAAGGTAGTACCATTATGAAATTTGTGCGCATGGTTGAAACTTGAAAGCAAGGAATGTCACGATGCTCCATTGTGTAAGGTCTATTGCTACATATTATTTCCTTCTGGTCTGAACTCAATTCTTTCTTGACCTACTAATTTAGGTTCACCAGTGTCCACTACAATTTCTTGCTGTTTAGTACAAGATGGTAAAGGCGCGCTTTGTCGCCACCGTTTTAGTTGTTTTCGTTTAATTGGTTTGTTTATCATCTTGCTATGTTGTTGTGCAACTTTGAATGGGGCGTTTTAACATTTTATGTGTTCTCCCGGTTTTACAGATGGACAAAGTATGTTATTCTCTTTATTATAACAATCTTGTGAGTGTTATAAGGCTAATGTTTGGCACATCGTTTATGTCAAAAAAAAAATCAAACTGATCAGTCATAGTGCCGAACAATAATTGATACAAAAATGGTAGTATATCATCAAATGTTCACAGTTTCATCTGCAATAATATTTCAAACCCAATTCAATATACTACAATTAAAAAATAGCAAACACGAAAATATTCTAAAATTTGCATGAAACTATGGATTCAAACGTGCTAATAATAAGATCAATGATTTTTATAACAACAAGTGGAATATGCATCGTCACTTCCATGAATCGCTCGTATTATATACCTCCATAACTTGGATACATCGAAGCATACATCGGTGGAGATTATTTTGTAACATTTTAAAAACATTTAGTACATGTGAACGGATTGGGAACGTCAGCAGAAGTACCTGAAGCCAAAATATGAAATACACAGGACAACAACGAAAGTAGTAAAAAAATCAAATCATGCATTTTCAGCAGAAAGCTAATCGCTACTATAGAAAGTTAAGCTCTATTAATCTCTACTATCCTTTGTAGAGACTAACTCTCTTACTTTTGATTGCCACTAAATTAAATCTCTTGAGAATCATGGTCATGTTTATAAATGTACGCAATGAAAGAAAGCAACTCATGTGTGTAGTGATATAAAGCAACTCATGTGTACGATTAAACGAAAATCTATTCACGATTTATCAGCTAACCAACCATGTAGAACTGGTACTTTATAGTAAGAATTAACATCATTTTTATCATGTACCTTACCATATCATCGTTGTATCGAAGGCATCAACTTCAAACCAGCTCTTATAGTAGGGAATTCCCAGCTAAAATATTGAGTTTCAGCTAACATGTTTGATTGTAAGTTTGTAACAAACCTGGCCAATCTATACGCAGAAGTTTTTTTTCTTTTCGAAAATCCATACACATGAGTTAGCGAAATTATCGGTGCAAAGACGAGACAACCAGACGCACCTAAGGATGTGTCTGATTACTCTTATGTATGGCATACGTGGCTCACTAGAAACTAGCTATAAGGAGAAAAATGGTGTAGCTAGGCCATATTCTGCACTATGTTTTGTTTGATTGCTTTGATTTTTGTCTACATGCATATGGATAATCCAGGATATTTTGTATACATATTTGGAGAAATGCCGATATAGCTAGTTAAACATCTGCATCTGAATAAAAATAAAGTGGGTGTGGCCAATATGTTGGTTTTTACAAAATGTAAATAGATTAATACAGAAGTGGGGTAGTAATTTTGATTTTCGAAAATTGATGAAGGAAGGTAGTTTACGTGTGCTCGAATTAATCGCTACGGCAAGTCAGCAACAGAATCAGAAGTACATTGCTGGCATCTTCTAACTAGAGGAACATATATCCTGTTGGGCGGTTTTTTCCTAAATTAAAATGGAACATTGCAGATTGATTGATTACAATTACAGTACCATGCATGATGTAGTAGGACTTGACCACAGTTCTTCTGAGCTGATTGAATAAGGCAACAATATACTGTAGGACTTAAGGGTTTTGTGACGAATCCAATCTGATGCGTGACTGAACTTACCGTTCAATCCACTGGGACCAGTCCCATTTTTAGATCCCTTCTAGTCACAGGCTAGAGAACACTGAAACGTACTCCCTCGGTTCCTAAATATATAATGTTCTAGCATTTGTCCATATTCACATATACATAAATTTCATGTGTATCATTCATTTTAATATGTATCTAGATAGTATGTGTAACACCTAGAAACAGAAGGACTAGAATTCATCAGAGCAGCACGGTCATTTTTTTTAAAGGAATGGCTGATGGCGCTTTGTTGAATATATAGGGGGTTTAAATCTTTAAGACAAAGGGTAAGATAAACCGGGAGATCACCATCCCAAACAAGGTTCTCCTTAGAAAAATAAGCATGCTTTGCTAGTTGGTGCGCCACCTGATTTGCATCCCGCAGAGAATGTTGGAAAGAGATATCTCTCATAATGCTCGTTTTGAGAAAACATTCAGCCATTATTGCTTAATATGTGCTCCAAAATCAGAAATTCACTTTGCCTCCAAGATTTATATGCTCGCTTTACCAAAAAATCTCATTTCAAAATGTCAAAAAAAGATCCAAAAACATCGCATACAGCTTGACACTATGGGTGCACACCTAAAGTTTCGCGAAAACACGATATTTTTTTGTGGCATGTGTTAAGGGTGCGTTCGGTTTGAGAATCTGATGGAACGGGATGTCACCGTTCCGCACCTGAGAGGCATTCTCGTGTTCGGTTGTTGGATGGAACGGAACGAGGTCGTCCCCCAAAAGCGAATATTCGCCGTAGATGCGGAACGCACCCGTCCGACGAAATCGGCCGGACGAGGTGGAACCGAGCGCGATGGAAAGAAAAAAAAAACATATCGCGTCTCTCGCCTCACCCTCGAACCCTACTCTCACCCTTCTCTCCACCCCGCTCTCTCGCTCCCGCACGGGCGCCGCCGCTCTCTCTTGCACCGTCGCCGCCATCTCCACCCACGCCGGCGCCGCCACTAGCACCCTGCGTCGGAGCCACCGTCACCCATGCACGCAGAGGCGAGGTTGGGCGGGAGCAGGCGGAAGGTAGCCAGAGGAGGCGCGGTGCGGATCGACGAGCGCGGGAGCGGGCGGGATCCGGACGGCGCAGGCGCGCCGGCGACGGATATCGAAGGGCCGGTGCAGCAAGTCCCAGCGGCGGCCGCGACATCCAACCAGGACCGAGGTGAGTCTCGGATTCGATCCAGCCCTTCGTGGCCATCCAAAAATCGCATGTGTGCTATGAAATAAGTAAAATTTCTTCACAATATTTGCTGATCTATAAGGCTGCTCGAATATTTGATAGGAAATACATGAAATCCGTGAAAAGTTGCTATCAAATCCATGGAATTTCTGTGAAATATACATGTCTCTTCTTAATTAGGAGTGTACAAATTGTTTGTATGCATTGTTTGGGCTGTGATTGTAGATATAAATTGTTTGTATGCATTGTAGATGGGCAAGAGCATGGATAAAAGGAAAAAGCTGATTAGGGGAGCTGCTGTTTTTGTTGTTTGGGCTGCAATTGTTGTAGCTGTCCGGGTCTTAAAAAGAAAGAGAAGACCACCTATTTCCTATGGACCAATGCATGAAAGATATCGGATGAGAATTGAGTATCTCACTAGTAAAATTTGGAAATCAGATGTCACTTCCATAAACATGTTACGATTTAACAGAGCTTTTTTCTTTAGGTTGTGTGAGATAATGAGAGAACGCAAATTGTTACAAAATAGTGTCCATTTATGTGTGGAGCAGAAAGTGGGAATGTTTTTGCATACCAATGGACACAATCTTCGGAATAGAGTTGTTGCAACAAATTTTGACAGATCGTACAGTACCATTAGCATATATTTTAGGGAAGTCCTTCATGCCATTGGTGAGCTCCGTAATGATTATATAAGGCCAGCTTCATCCGAGACCCCAGAAAAGATAGCTGGAAATCCTCGGTTTGACCCATATTTTAAGGTATATGCCAAAACTATTACTTAGCTATGTAGGATTGTATTCACCCATATTTCACTATGTAGGATTGTATTCACCCATAGTATTGACAACTCTTTCACTATTACACATGTGCGAGCATCTGTTGCTAAAGATGTGGAAGATTCATTTCGTGGTAGGAAGCCTTTTCCTACTCAAAATGTGATGGCACCGGTAGATTTTGACCTCCGGTTCACATATGTGTTAGCTGGGTGGGAGGGGACAGTACATGATGCGAACGTTTTAGCTGATGCATTAGGGCGTGAGAGAGGTCTACAAGTACCACAAGGTAACAAACTGACTTAGATATGATTGTCCATATATTGACCCAAAAAATGTGACCAACTTGTGTCTTTTTTATAGGCAAATATTACCTTGTTGATGTCGGATATGGAGCCAAGCCCGGCTTCATCCCACCTTTCCGTAATGTGAGATACCATTTGAACGAGTGGGGGCAGCAATCCCGTCCAAAATGCGGAAGAACTTTTCAACCTTAGGCACTCATCTCTACGTATAGGGGTAGAGCGAGCCTTTGGATCCCTCAAGAGGAGATTCAAGATTTTAGATGATGCCAAACCGTTCTTTCCCTTTCCGGTACAAGTTGACATTGTTGTAGCTTGTTGTGTTCTTCATAGTTATGCACTATCCCAAGGTGGAGATGAATTCATCTTACCGGAGGTAAATTGGACCGCCCACCCAATCCGGTCACAAACTCAACAAGCAAGAGACCATAGAGCCACGGTTGACCGTAGGCAACAAATTGCTAACCAAATGTGGGCAGATAGGCAGATCATGTATGGTCATTGAGTGTGTCCAAACCATGTATTTGAAGTGTTATTCATGTATCCTTTCATTGTATTTTATTGGTGGACGAAATGGACCATTTTATGTATTGAAAACATGTGTTTGTGATGTTATAATTCACATTTGTGCAAGTGTTTTAGTGCTGGTCGAAATTGACCAGTTTATGTATTGAAACCATGTGTTTGTGATGTTATAATTCACATTTGTGCAACTTTTTCATTGCTGGACAAAAAAAATGTACCATTTCATCTATTGAAACCATGTGTTTTTCATGTAATAATTCATATTTGTGCAACTATTTCATTGCTGGACAGAAATGGACCATGTTGAAAGCACTGTTGCAAGTGGGAGCAACACCCAGGGTGCAAGTGGGAGCAAGTCCAAGGTGGTGGTTCACTGGACCAGTCCTATATCCACGATGATGCTTGGCTTTGTGGCTGACATTGTGGCTAGTGGTAAAAGAACTTCAAGTGGTTTCAAGCAGTGCCATCATAACCAGTGTGCTCAGGTTCTGAATGACCACTTCAAGCTATCACTGAATCATGACCAGATTAACAACCACCTCAAGAAGTGGAGGAAGATTTGGGGCAGGCTGATCCAATTGAAAAACCTGAGTGGAGATCTATGGGATGAGGATACTTGCACTATTGGACTTAGTGATGAACACTACGCAGGGCATTGCGCCATAAGTTTTTATCTACTGCATTCTATTTACTAACATGAAGTTATGTGTACTATATGCTTCTCACTTGTGCATCTTTTTGTAGCACAACAAACCTGATATCCCATTTCTGAATACCCCAATTGAACATTACCGTGCAATGGAAACAATCTTTGGGTCCACTACAGCAACAGGGAAGTACGCCAAGTCTAGCAATGACCCCTTGTCTATCGATCTTGAAGAAGACGACCTGGAGAGTGAGGTGAACACATCGCCAAACGTAGGCGAGTCCGCTGGCAAAGCACCGCCAAAGAAGAAGGCCAAGCTTGTGCATAAGGAAGATGATCCATTAGTCACCACTCTCAAAGATGGGTTCAAGATGATGGCTGAAGCTCTCAAATCAGGTGGAGATGATGATGATATACCCGATGGTTTGTGGGATGCTTTGAAGGAACTCAATGGATTTGATGAAGATCACATAGCTCATTATTATGCTCATCTTGTTGACAATCCAAAGATTGCAAAAGCATTCATGACTCTTAGCAAGGACAACAAGCTGGTTTGGGTGAGTAGGTACGTGGAGAAGGTCTTTGGATTGGTTTGGAATCTGAATTGAAGTGATGCTATGAACTTCAGTTATCTATAGGCTATGTTAAAAACCTATTATGCTATATGGACTGTAATGATCTATTATGCTATATGGACTGTAATGATGCACTGACCTAGAACTATGCTTTTGGACGACTACTACGCCATGAACTAGACATGACATGGTTGAAATCTGTGGCATGAAGTACTATGCCATTATTTTGGATGAATGTAATAAATTTGGACTACTTTGCAATGAAGTTGGACTATTTCGATGACTATATGTTATGTGATTTGAAATCTGTGTTGTTTTGTTAGAATATACTTGTTTGGATTGTGAATATATATGTCGTTGTTCATTGCTGAAAATATAGGTGAAATGCTGCCAAAATTTCAATTAACATTGTCATACTACCTCACACAGCCAGTGGTAAGCTCAACATTCTTGTTAAAGAGGTGACCACATGCCACTTTTAGCCATTCCATTCTCATCCCATTCCAAAACCGAACACCGGGATGAAACGGTTCCGTGACAATTTTTTGTCCAAACCGAACACAGGGATGGAATGGTTCCGTGACAGTAAAATGGAATGGTTCCATTCCATTCCCTCACATGCTACAACCGAACACACCCTTAGGGAATGTACCACACAAAATGTCTCATGAAAATGCTTATTTCATCGCTGGATTTTATCTTTTTTACATGTACCACACAAAATGTCGGTTTTTCATGAAATAACTTTTGGAAAAGATGTACACGCGGACATTTTTTAGATTTTTTTTACATTCAATTTTTTTAGATTTTTTTTTTACATTCCAAAGCACGTATAAAATGTATTTCATATAAACTCACCCGGGAGCCAAAGCACTGCTGTCCTCCAAACTTCAATAACTCCGTTACAAACATGACGGTATAATTTGCAAGACTTCCATTCAGATCATTTTGTATGATGTCTGTTTTCCTTTAATTACCCTCAGCCTCAAGGCAACACCCTTACATTTTTTGTAATGTCATTACAATGTTACATGTGTTCTACAACAACAGCATTTGACATCATCAGATCATGTGACCGCTTCTGGTGCTGAATTGCAGTAAGGAGTGTGCAAGCAGATGAATCTGGTGGACATCAAGCAAGCAGAGGCAAAACCAAAACCTACCAGGAGCCCGCAGACGCTCTTCCTGACATCCAGCCGCAGCGACCGTCTAAATACACGGCCAAAGCTCGGGATGAGGGCCCCGCACGCCATGACCATCCAGTAGTCGAGTCCATCATAGTCGATCTTCGCAAGGATTGCACTGATGGCAGCGCTTGGTCCTGCAAGCCCCGTCAAAGCTGCAGCTGCCAAAGCTCCTCGCCAGCTATCAGTAGCGCCATACACACAGCTAGCAACAGCAGCACCACGCGGTAGACCGTGAAGGGAGACCGGAAGAACCATGTAACGGCCTAGACCATATGCCTTGCGTGCCGCCACACCAAGTGCAAGCCCTTCGGCGTAGGCATGTAGGAAAACAGAACCGCAAGCAAGGAGTGACTGCAGCGTGAGGACGCTGAGAGAGAGGCCGGAGGATGAATTGATCACATTGACAGAAGATCTGTTGCGGTTAACAACCCGAAGGATGCTTGCTGAGACGACATGGTAGAAGACCGAGCCTCCTAGCAGGAAGAACAAGGTGGTAAAGAGACCCATCTTTGAGGACATCACAAGTTGCAATGGCCTCCATGAAGCAAGACGGAAGGCAATGCCAGATGCTACACCAGTAAGAAGAGGGTGTGGCATGCTGAAGGCAAGCGAGAATGCAACAAGTATAAGTCCTCCAAAAAGTGGACCAAGCCCAAATACAAGTGATACCAAAAAGCCTGATGTGTCATCCGAGCTGTAGGCCAGAAGAAATCAACAGCATCAGTTGAAAGTTATAGCAATCCAAATAAGATCCTGAAAAGATTGAGAGGTAACTCACCCCTGGCCCTCAGTCAATCCCTGAAGCACAGTACCTAATGTTTCCATAAAAGCAACAGCAAGCGTTCCAGCAGAGGCTACTTGAGATGGAGTGGCTTCCTGCATGTAACATAGAAATACTCAGAACTGCAATATCAAATCACTGAAACACAACAACTTCAACCTTTGCAGTTTCTTCATGACTGAAGGGTAGTCACCTTAAAAGCATCAGGAAGAACCTCTGCAATAACAATCCATATCATGCATCCCGCAGCAAAACCAGTACAGTAAGGAAGCACCTTTTGGAATGCATCAGCACAAAGGAACGCAGGAACAGCAACAATTGGCTACATATACCAAGAAAATGAAATAGGGTTATCAGAGTGTGAAGGAAAGATGTAACCACCAAAATGTAACATGAAAGTTGAAAATTAATTGGAAAGCTATTGCCTATAAGCATATGAACATTTTGTTCAGAACGTAACACTAACAAAAAGATGCACTTGTAAAAAGTAGTGGCAGTCGTACAAATTTTTTTATACAGTGCCTTCAATAATAAATATTAATTGTGGTGCCATTTAGCATTTGAGACCCTTTGTGATGCCAGTTAGCTAGTTCTTGAAGTTCTTCTTTGCGATGCAACTCTAACTGCACCTCTTTGCGATATTTGATGCTCTGTCTAATACATATCTCTTTTCCACAGGTTCTTTTTAAGATTCATCTCAAACAAATTTAACGTTGTTTACTTAAGGCCTCAGTCTTCAACCACTCTGAAGCACACATGCATAGACCAACATACAGTTTTGAGCAAAACAATGAGCATCTGCTCACACATATGTACACAAAAAAAAACACTAAAGGAAAACAATGGCTCCAAACTATTGCAAGTGAACAGTAAATAAATAAAAAGTTTTGAGTGTTACTTCCGTGGTGACGAAACAAGGAACGTTATCACTAAGAAATTGATGAATTTTACACGATTGAATAGTGAAGGCGATACATATATGAATTTATACTTCTACATTTCCACTGGACACCAGCAAAACAAAATAAAAAACGCACCTGTGGTAAAGATGTTATGATACTCCATAACATTGCCTTTTGTGGGGATACTCCCCTAGATGATAGTACCATGCTTACAGCTAGGCCTTCAGGTATGTTGTGCACTGCTATAGCTATAGTAATTAGAAGACCTTGAGAGAATCCTTTTGATCCAGCAAAGGAAACACCCACACCCGAGCCCTCGCCAAAGGAATGGAGAGTCATTATTCCGACAACAAGAATAACTTTACTTGCATCTGCACCTTTTATATCCAGCATACTTACTTCTCCATATTGCTCCAGAAGCTGTGATAAACAAAATGATACAAGACAATCCATTATCTAACAGAAAACCTAACCACAGTGAATGGAGTGGGATATTGACTACTGCTAAAAACACAGCTACCAACCTAGAGCTGATGAGATGCTGAACGCAGTTAACATGGAAGCTTATTCAAGTGCAAATTCAGACCGTTGAACTAGCAAGTAGTAACATCATCCATGCATTAATGTTTAAGGTTTTAGAAAACCTGAATAATCTTACCAGTCCACTTTTTTTTTTGCAAAATCGGACTACATGAGGGTAAATACTGGAGTAGACTAGCATAATGGGTACCATGTTCACATGACGTTAATGATTTTGTCCAATTCTTCCACTGGGTACCATGCACTTTCTTCAAGACTTACATTTCGGGACCCAAGACTATGTACATAGGCTGCACACTGCTAAACAATCAGCGCACTGACATATAAAGCCTTTTTGGGAGTAAATTGAATTGCTTTCTTTAGCTAAAGCATACATCATAGGTCCCATATAACTGAACGTAGGAACTAGATGTATTTCGAAGACACTCATGACTAGTTCTTTCGAGTATAAAGCCATTGAGTTGCGGTTGCTATATCTGAAGATAAAATAACTTGATGCGAATGGTCAATGATATCAAATAACAGCAGGGAGCATGATTTACCTTCTTGCAAAGGCAAATAAAGATCCCTCCATTCAAAATCCCAAAAACAACCCAGCCCCCACTGCCGTACATCTGCCCTTCCTGCACGAGATCGAAACTTGCTGCCAACATGACCCCGGCCGCCATTCCATTGCAAAGTCCTGCCCACTGGGCTTCTAGCTCCAGGAAGAAGAATGGCAGTGCTCCCAATCCGGTTGCCGCGGCCATCGCAAGCGTAGACCATGCAACCGTGTACACCGACACCCTTCCGCTTTTGAACCCATCCTGTCTACCAGCATCCTCTAGCTTCACATCCGGCGCCTCCCTCGCTGCTCGCACATCACCAATCTCGGTCTGGGCAACCGACGAAACCTCCCCAACGAGTAGGAATAGCAGGCAGACAAAAATCGCTCCGACTCTTCTGTCCATGGTTACTTGTTCTTCGGATATTCAGCAAGCTCCCAAGTCCCCGGGACGAATCAGGACACTGGCCAGACTGCCAAACTCATGAAGTGGTCATCTGACCACTCGCCTCAGTGTAGCAACAAATTACTCACGATTCCTGCATGCATGCCACTGCAGGAAAGCTCCAACCCTGCAAGCCCACATTTAACACGGTCAGATACAACAAACAGTTCACGGATTGAAAAAAGAAAGCAGAAAGAGGCGAACTTGCCACCCCCCCATTCCCACGCGTGGGATCAGGCGCATCCAGAACGACGACGCCGCCCCGCAACAACCCAATCCAATCAGTCAATCCGGAAAAGATCCAAGCTTTACGCAAGAACCCAACGGCAGGTTAAGCCAATTACCTCCCAATTCGTCCGGCGCTGCGCTCCCAGGAGAACCCCCCAATTGGACCGGCGGAAAGGGCCCGAACTGGGGGAGCGGCGAGCCGCCGGACCGGCGGAACGGCGGGATCAGGTGAGGGTGGGATCTAATGGGGGGAGGACCCAAGAGCGGCGGGGGCGGAGCAGGAGATATAGGGAGGCGTGGCAGCTGCGGCGCACACGGGATTGGGGGTCGCGAAACCGGCGACTCCGTGACGGTCGGTCGCGGCGCGGCGGGGGAGATGTCAGATGCGTGAGGACTTGTGCTGCCACGGCACGGCACGCTTCGCGCCGGCCCCGTTGCGTGTCAGCGAGGAATTTGATAATCCGTCGAAGCTAGTGGATCTTATCCGAGGAATTGTGATTTTTTTACAAATATAGCATCTGGCCAATGCAATTGTCAAAAATAGTCTCTTCCGGAAAATTTTGTCAAAAATGCACCAAGCACCAGTATACGTCTCGTCGTACGGACCCCACCACCTCCCGCCACTCCAGCTGGCGGTATGTGCCACATGTCGCCGCAGGAGACTTCCCGCCATTCCAGATGGCGAGAGGACACGCCATTTGTGACAATTTTTTTCGGAGGGGGCTATTTTTGACAATTGCATTGGGTAGGGGGCTATATTTGTAAAAAAATCGGTCATTCTGTGTTGAAATATCACAAGCTGCTTGTTGTGTTTGATGACATATCTTTAATGACGTTTTCACAAATACAGAACAAATAGATGTTTAAAATGAGCTAATTACACCCAACCCAAGAACTGGTCGAGTATATGCAACGCAAAACGGTAACACAAGTTGTAAGGGGTGAAACCTGTCACACCCCCATTTTTAATCCCCCGTTTTTATTTTTAGCCTTTTGTAGAATATAAGTGAGACTCCAAATTATGAACCTATGTGTGAACCCACTTGTGCTTGTACTCTTGATCATCCATGTGTGAAATATTAGTGCTTGTGGTTTAAGAAAAATAAATTTTTAGAATTTTCTAATTAGGTTTTTCTTCTCTGAAAACTGTTATAACTTGCTGTTTTGGACCTATTATTTTATGTGGCAAAAATGTGCTTTTATGGGATCTTTGAGTTGGAGATGATCTATGGTGTATGTACTTCAACTCCATGTCCTTGTATCACCCTTTTTTACCTTTGGAACCCCTAGATACATGCATGTTTATATGGCTAAAGATTAAGACAGAAAACAGAAAAAAACAGAAAAACAGAAAAGTCAGAAACAGTCAGAGAGTAGCCCACTTACCAGCATGTTTCCCTGCCCTTAAACATTTTTCAAAAATGTACCAAAAATATTAAATGGAAGTATTCAACCTGGAGATCATTTACCAATTTCAATTTTTCCATTTGGACTTGATTTGCTAGGTGAATCAAGCAGCAACTTTTGCTATGTGTTAACTGCTCCAACACTTAGCAGTTTTTCAGAAAACTGAATTTTTCTGAAACTGTTCGGGGTCGATTTTGGGAGCACGTTTTTGTGATGATTTTGGACAAACCAGAGGGAACAACCTTGTCCACTACTCTCCCCTATGTCCCTACTTCCTAGCCATGCCATTGGTGGGCATTTTGGAGGTCAACTAGGAGCAGGGAAGTGGAGCCGTGGAGGTGACCTGGGAGACGACCGTGGCAGGGAGAGAGCTGCCCGTTTCTCCACTCTCCTTCGCGTCCTTGCCCTGCCAGCACACGCCCGTCCGTGGAAACATAAGTTGACGAGCAGAGGCAGCCTGGGGCCGGCGTTTGCGTGCACACGACACACCACTCCGCCCCTCCGTTGACCCCGAGAGGGCAATCATCACCTTCTCGTGATCTTAAGCCACCCCAGAGCTTCTCGTCTCGCCACCCGCACGCACACACCACCCGCACTCACCTCAACCCACTCGAGCATCCCCGCTCGCTCTCTGTGAGCGAGGCGAGGGAAAATCTCGCCGGAAACCAGAGCGAGATCGGTTTGAAGGTTGCCGCCGTTCCACTGCTCCTTTATCCACCATCTCTGCACCCTCTCACCCCCTAGCACCTGGAACACGCCCCTGACATGGTTTGAGGGACGTTTGCTTGCAGGAGCGCCGCCGCCATCCTCGACGCCGTCCCGGACCTTGTGCTCGCCGGAGCCGTGCCGTGGCGTCGTTGCTGCCTCCGCTTCCACCCCTGCACTGCCTCGAGCTCACGCGACTTCCCCGACCCCGCGCCACCACCCTACGTCGCCCCTAGGTGAGAAAACCCGAGCTCGAGCTCGCTCCCGTGTCGCCGTGGAGAGAGAGAGAGGAGTGAGGACGACGACGACGCACAGCCGTCGATCTCGAGATCGACGGATCTGTTTAAACGGCGAACCGTTCCCGCGTCCGCGCCACTCGCCGCACCTAAATGGGCCAATTTCGGCCGTTGTTGGGCTCGCCCAGCAGTTTCGGCCCACGCGCCGTTTTTTTTTCTTTTCCAGTGTTTGCTGTTTTTAAAAATAGCAGAAACTTTGCTCTCTGGTTTAATTCGTTTTAAAATAGGAAAAACATCAAATAAAATCAAACCAAAAATCTGGGTAGCACCACTGCAAGTTCTTAAACACACCCACTTGCAGATCTTCATTTTGGTTATTATTTTTGGAGAAATAAAATGTGAGGCAGTAGTACTGGTTTTCACTAAAACTTAAATAACTTTTTTTCTAAGGATCACAAAAATGCAAACTCAACTGTTTTGGAAAGCTCTAAGTGTTACCTAGCAGTAGAACTTGGCTTTGCTTGCTAAAGATCAACCCAATTAAAATGGCATGTGTGTTTGTAAATGTCCAGTAGGCTATTCTAGGATTTTTGGAAATTATTTGGTGATGATTTTTGAAGTAAATCCAATTGTGTTGGCTTGTATATGTTTAGGAGTACCTAATCCTATCTTGGTGTGATTTATTGAGCTGTAGATTTAATTGGGTGAGCAAAACTAGATTTTATGCTTTTCTGATAATAATTATTTATAGTTTTATTTAGTTTTATAATATGTGTTAGTATTCTTTTTGTGATTTCTAGCATGTGTAGGTTTGATATTCTCTGTTATGAGTGTGTTAGATCTTATAAACAGCATGTTAGAAAAATATTAGTGTTTCATATGTTTGTTAGGAAATATTGTCTCTAGTATGTTTTTCCTAGAATTTTTCCTAGATTTAAGAATTATTTGAGTATGAAATCATTTGTGTGACATGATTTTAGAATATGTTGGTTGTATATCAGTAGCAAGTCATGTTGCTACTGGTTGGTTAGCATGTCACCATTGTTTGGACATTACTTAGTTTTAGCAAAAGCATGTTTAGCTAGAATTATATTCTAGAAAATATTTGTGACTCACTAGTATGGATAGATTCTTATCTAGCTTGTGTTTAGGCGATTTTTGTAAGTAACCAGAGGCTAGTTGACCTCTTTATGCCTTGGTTTGATAGTGGAACACCCACTGATTCCATTGCATATTGGTTGAAGAATAGGTTTCTCAACCCCAGGCATAGTTTTAATAGCCTTTTTTTATCAACTATGTGTATCTAGTTGTTTTTCTCTTTTGAAAATTAGGAGATTGTTGTGTGATGATGTTTGCTTGCTGTATGTCCTTATGCTTGTGATGTTTGTCTTTGTTTGGTTCTGATTGGAGGTTTATCTTTCCTCTTTGCGACGTTAGATAACGACGAGGAAGAGGTAACAGTTGCGGGATTTATTGGAGAAGGTCTGGATATCTTATATTGCCCAAGACCAGGGACAAACCAGGACCAAGGCAAGCTCCCAAATGCTTGCTACTATACTTATCATTATATCATGCATGATTTACTTCTGAAGTTTTACAAAAACTTGGAAAAACAAAACTATTTTTGATATGGCCATTACTACTAGTGTTATTATAAATTATTACATTGCCATTAGTTACAACTTGGTGTTACCAAGCCCTTAGCCACCATATGGAATATTTACCACCACAAGTTAATAATTTTGAAGTCCCTAAGTGGACACCCCTAAAAGTGTGTTTTCGAAAAACAAAGGTTTTAAAAGAAAAACCCGGGAAAGGTGGGACCTTGTCCACGGGAGGATTGTGAAGAAGATGTTTTGGAAATGTTTTTCGAAAACGACACATAGACTAGTCTTGTGCCTGACAGCCCTACCGTACAACCACATCACTCAAAATGGGCACGGGCTTAATGGAAGCTTGTTTGTGTTAGTGTGAGACTTTACCTCAATTGGCTAGAAGGGGTTAAAGTCCCCGGAACCGAATGCTGGATATGGGCATACAAAGTGTGGACTGCGAGTGCCACCGGCAAGCAACAGTGGGTCTCCTGCCATGGCGGTGTGATGTCTAGGGGCAACCGGATCGATACGGCTAGCTCACTCGGTGCCGGGGAGAACAAACCCACTGAAGAGGTAATCGCATACTAGCATAGACATAGTGGAAGTTATGATCGGTTATCTGATGTTCGCATACTGTCGCGGGCAGTCCGTGGTGTTCACGGCAGATGTACCGGATGGTGTGGTGAAAGTGTACAAACTCTGCAGAGTCAAAACTATTCGAATAGCCGCGTCCGCGGTCATGGACAGCTGAATGGTCAATGTCGTCTAGCATTGTGTCGATGTTTTTAAAAAGGAGGTTTTGGAAAGGAGTGTACCTGGGAGGTACTGGAAAGGCGGATTAAGTACCTGGGAGGTGCTGATGATGGAAACCTGATGAGTGTTTTCCAAGAAGTTTTGCAAAGAAAAAATCTGCTCTTCTCTTCAATATTTCTTTGCGAAAACTTATCTTTTGAAGTATCTTTTTCAATAAAGATATAGAGATGTTAATCAACCATGATGAATCTTTCATCCATCATGGGTAGTGAACCCTAATTACAGCCTACCTATTCCACCATATAAGCATACTCGCATTTCATAAAATTCATTCGGGATGTCTTGCGAGTACATAATTGTACTCATGGCTGTGCCCTGGATATTCCAATGTCCAGATTTTCATTGAGAAGACTACGTCGAAGATGAGGAGTATGCGGAAGATCGAGAGTTCGTCGACGTCTGTGCGAACTAGGAACGTCTCCCAGTCAGTTGCCTGTAGGTAGTCAAGGCATGACTTGGGCTCTATCACGTTGTGTGTTAATGTCTTCCGCTGTGTTATGAGTAGTTTGTCGGCCCTGCGTGGCTGTTGTTTAAGGCGTGGTCATGTGCCCCCTTTGTGTAAGACCTTAAGTATTCGTTATGTAATGGATGATGTATCTGCAATGCCAACTTAAGTATGTTGTTCACGACTGACTGATCATGGGATCGTGAATGTATGCATACTGGAGGTCTCAGACTGCCGGTCTGGGGTCCCCACAGAGTTGGTATCAGAGCCATCCTGACTATAGGAGACCTTAGTTAGCATGGACGCCAGATAGGAAAGAAAAATATTTTTTGGTATCATTAAATTATCATCTAAAATATTTTCAGCTAAGGAAGCCTAAGTATAGCTTACTCTCCTCTCATCTTTTCAAATTATTCTAAACCTTACCCCTCTTAGTTAAAAGTTACCTAAAATTTTCTTCTGCTACCTTATCTCCATTCAAATTTGTATACCTGACGATGTTCCCAAGGCAAGATTTGAGATCAAGCAAGAGAGAAAGGATTGCCAGTTGATGTTCCCCTACGGAGAGCCCGATGGATTTGACCCATCTCCGCCTAACCGGCATGGCTAGGCGTCGGTCCGCCGTAAGGTGCAGTAGGACTTGTCCCCCTGCGTGAGAGAGACTCGCCGGGATCTTCCTTAAGAAGCGACCGACACATCCCAGCCTATATGAGACCCGTTCTATCTGCCATTCATCCCCACCCTCGCCATTGAAGTAGAATCCCGCTGAGAAACCTTGCCCTCATGGCTTGCTCCAGTTCCAAAGCCCCGAGTGAATCGCCAGCGCTGCCCACCTTCCTCCTAGAAACCATGGCCGATGGGCACCTCGGTTTTCCACTGGTCCTCAGGAGAGTCTGTGATCTTCTCGGTTGCCACATTCCCCCTCGTTATGTCGTGTTCAAAAGTTCAACCCCATTTCCTGGGGGTGATTTTCGAGCAGATGTATACCTCAGTCCATACCCCTCAGGCCCGAAGCAGCCCCAAGTGATCCACGGTAGGAACATGCCTACTCTGTATCAAACCATCCAGAAGGCCGCCTGGGAAGCCCTTGCTCGTCTCCGGCACTCAGAGCCGGTGGTGTCGCAAAGTCGAGCGTTCCGTTTTTTCCCAGCCAGGCCCCAGCCTGGTGCAGAGCTGATCCAGACCTCCACCGACAAAGAAGTCGATCCCGCCATCATTAGCAGCGTCGCCTACGGAGCTGCAATGTCGGCACTCTGTGATTCCCTGCTGGAAGAACTCGTGACCACTCGGCGCACCCTGATCCAAGTCAGTCTACAGCTGAAGGAGTCAAGGAACCCTGCGTCAGGTACCAGCCTCCAGGCCATCCCAGCAGAAGCAGTGACCCCAGTCCACCAGTTCATCGAAGCACGAGGTGCAGTAGCCCGAGTTCAGCAGCAACCCCAAGAGCAAGGTGTAGTCCTCGAAGGTGTGCCTGTAGATCCCCACCCCGCGGAAGATGGAGAGGTGGACACCACTCTTCGTCTTGGCCGTACTCCACCATCTACCCAGGGCCCTCAAGCGGAGTAGATCCCGTGCTTTGTTAGCTTGATCTGCGCTCGTGGGTTAGTAGAAGCGGCACGTTGTTTGCTTGTTTGTTGTTGGTGTTGTGTTTGTTGTTGTAAGCTGTTGGGTTGATGTCGAATCAGCCTCTGTTAAAATTTGGTGCTTTGATCCTCTTGTTATTGGTGTTGATTTGGAAACAAGTCTTAAGGTGTGTTGTCTGTTCTTTGTTATTTGTGTTGTTTGTGGAAAACTCGTGTGTAGATTGATTCCCCTTTTGGGATCAACCATGTGCCTCACGCACAGCTAAATTCTGGCGAGATATTTTCTCAGTAGCCCGTTTCCCTCTCTGAAACGCTCGTACCTCTACAAATCTGTGAATGCTGCAAGACCAGAGTTAGGGTAGCCAAGAAGGATTCAACGATACAAATCTTGCTCCAGCTCGTCAGCGAAGGCAAGATTGATACAACCCGGAGGTCACTACAGAAGAGAAACTTCAGGAAACAAAGGATACAAACTCGGCCCTAACGAAGAACACTGCAACAACCCAGTACGTATGCAAAACACTCCAGAAAATTCCTACTCGCTCACACGCTCCACGGCACTGCCTGAAGACGAGCCTGCTTCACCCGAAGCAGTGTCACGAGCCCCACGACGACGACGGACAGCTCGAGCAGCCTGCTCACCTCCAGCCGGAAGAACAGCCACCTCAGCCACCGGCGGTGCAGCTTGCACCTCCACTGCAGCTTGCTCCTCCTCTGCAACAAGCCCCTCCGGCGCAGCTAGCTCTACTGCCGCAGCATCTCCACCAGCGTCAGACCACCACCTGCATAAGCTAAGGATCAAAATGACCAACGCCGCATACAGCAGAGCGGTCACCACCGACAACGAGATCCCGAAGAACACGACGATGAGGACATGCTCAATGAAGCCCGCTCTCTCCAGCATCTCGCAGTAGGCTCTGAAGAAGGCGTGAATGAAGCTCATGGTGGATGTGAGGAGTAGAATAGCCTAGGAGGTTTCCGATTTATAGCCCAAGCTCGAGTGCCGCCCCTCGTCACCGTCTTGCGCGGGAAAGTGAAGAAATCACGAGCAGTGCTCGCCCTTTTGCGCGAAATCATCGAATCTTTGATCCCCAAAGCCGTGCTGGCCGCTGCATCGCAGCACGCGCATCAGTACCACCACCGATGAGTGCTCCGCGCACTGAAACCAGGCCATGTGAGGAAGGAGAGAAAGCGAGAAAGAAGAAGAGAAGAAAAAGAGGCGAGACTGTCAGGTGGACCCGGTCCCACTTGTCAGTGAGTGTGCAGCTAACCCCCGTGTTCTTCTCAACCGTACCCCTCGTTTTCCCTAAATCCTTTACAAATATAATTTTGGACAAACCAATCTCACTGTGTCTGTGAGCCAATTATTGGTGGCACAAATATTTTAGTACGAAGAAAATTTTTTGTATCTCTAAATCCCATACCCTCGAATTCCCTAGTACCCCACCCGCGAATCTCGGGGACGAGATTCATTTTTAAGGGGGGAAGATCTGTCACACCCCCATTTTTAATCCCCCGTTTTTATTTTTAGCCTTTTGTAGAATATAAGTGAGACTCCAAATTATGAACCTATGTGTGAACCCACTTGTGCTTGTACTCTTGATCATCCATGTGTGAAATATTAGTGCTTGTGGTTTGAAAAATAAATTTTTAGAATTTTCTAATTAGGTTTTTCTTCTCTGAAAACTGTTAAACTTGCTGTTTTGGACCTATTATTTTATGTGGCAAAAATGTGCTTTTATGGATCTTTGAGTTGGAGATGATCTATGGTGTATGTACTTCAACTCCATGTCCTTGGATCACCCTTTTTACCTTTGGAACCCCTAGATACATGCATGTTTATATGGCTAAAGATTAAGACAGAAAACAGAAAAAAACAGAAAAACAGAAAAGTCAGAAACAGTCAGAGAGTAGCCCACTTACCAGCATGTTTCCCTGCCCTTAAACATTTTTCAAAAATGGACCAAAAATATTAAATGGAAGTATTCAACCTGGAGATCATTTACCAATTTAAATTTTTCCATTTGGACTTGATTTGCTAGGTGAATCAAGCAGCAACTTTTGCTATGTGTTAACTGCTCCAACACTTAGCAGTTTTTCAGAAAACTGAATTTTTCTGAAACTGTTCGGGGTCGATTTTGGGAGCACGTTTTTGTGATGATTTTGGACAAACCAGAGGGAGCAACCTTGTCCACTACTCTCCCCTATGTCCCTACTTCCTAGCCATGCCATTGGTGGGCATTTTGGAGGTCAACTAGGAGCAGGGAAGTGGAGCCGTGGAGGTGACCTGGGAGACGACCGTGGCAGGGAGAGAGCTGCCCGTTTCTCCACTCTCCTTCGCGTCCTTGCCCTGCCAGCACACGCCCGTCCGTGGAAACATAAGTTGACGAGCAGAGGCAGCCTGGGGCCGGCGTTTGCGTGCACACGACACACCACTCCGCCCCTCCGTTGACCCCGAGAGGGCAATCATCACCTTCTCGTGATCTTAAGCCACCCCAGAGCTTCTCGTCTCGCCACCCGCACGCACACACCACCCGCACTCACCTCAACCCACTCGAGCATCCCCGCTCGCTCTCTGTGAGCGAGGCGAGGGAAAATCTCGCCGGAAACCAGAGCGAGATCGGTTTGAAGGTTGCCGCCGTTCCACTGCTCCTTTATCCACCATCTCTGCACCCTCTCACCCCCTAGCACCTGGAACACGCCCCTGACATGGTTTGAGGGACGTTTGCTTGCAGGAGCGCCGCCGCCATCCTCGACGCCGTCCCGGACCTTGTGCTCGCCGGAGCCGTGCCGTGGCGTCGTTGCTGCCTCCGCTTCCACCCCTGCACTGCCTCGAGCTCACGCGACTTCCCCGACCCCGCGCCACCGCCCTACGTCGCCCCTAGGTGAGAAAACCCGAGCTCGAGCTCGCTCCCGTGTCGCCGTGGAGAGAGAGAGAGGAGTGAGGACGACGACGACGCACAGCCGTCGATCTCGAGATCGACGGATCTGTTTAAACGGCGAACCGTTCCCGCGTCCGCGCCACTCGCCGCACCTAAATGGGCCAATTTCGGCCGTTGTTGGGCTCGCCCAGCAGTTTCGGCCCACGCGCCGTTTTTTTTTCTTTTCCAGTGTTTGCTGTTTTTAAAAATAGCAGAAACTTTGCTCTCTGGTTTAATTCGTTTTAAAATAGGAAAACATCAAATAAAATCAAACCAAAAATCTGGGTAGCACCACTGCAAGTTCTTAAACACACCCAACTTGCAGATCTTCATTTTGGTTATTATTTTTGGAGAAATAAAATGTGAGGCAGTAGTACTGGTTTTCACTAAAACTTAAATAACTTTTTTTCTAAGGATCACAAAAATGCAAACTCAACTGTTTTGGAAAGCTCTAAGTGTTACCTAGCAGTAGAACTTGGCTTTGCTTGCTAAAGATCAACCCAATTAAAATGGCATGTGTGTTTGTAAATGTCCAGTAGGCTATTCTAGGATTTTTGGAAATTATTTGGTGATGATTTTTGAAGTAAATCCAATTGTGTTGGCTTGTATATGTTTAGGAGTACCTAATCCTATCTTGGTGTGATTTATTGAGCTGTAGATTTAATTGGGTGAGCAAAACTAGATTTTATGCTTTTCTGATAATAATTATTTATAGTTTTATTTAGTTTTATAATATGTGTTAGTATTCTTTTTGTGATTTCTAGCATGTGTAGGTTTGATATTCTCTGTTATGAGTGTGTTAGATCTTATAAACAGCATGTTAGAAAAATATTAGTGTTTCATATGTTTGTTAGGAAATATTGTCTCTAGTATGTTTTTCCTAGAATTTTTCCTAGATTTAAGAATTATTTGAGTATGAAATCATTTGTGTGACATGATTTTAGAATATGTTGGTTGTATATCAGTAGCAAGTCATGTTGCTACTGGTTGGTTAGCATGTCACCATTGTTTGGACATTACTTAGTTTTAGCAAAAGCATGTTTAGCTAGAATTATATTCTAGAAAATATTTGTGACTCACTAGTATGGATAGATTCTTATCTAGCTTGTGTTTAGGCGATTTTTGTAAGTAACCAGAGGCTAGTTGACCTCTTTATGCCTTGGTTTGATAGTGGAACACCCACTGATTCCATTGCATATTGGTTGAAGAATAGGTTTCTCAACCCCAGGCATAGTTTTAATAGCCTTTTTTTATCAACTATGTGTATCTAGTTGTTTTTCTCTTTTGAAAATTAGGAGATTGTTGTGTGATGATGTTTGCTTGCTGTATGTCCTTATGCTTGTGATGTTTGTCTTTGTTTGGTTCTGATTGGAGGTTTATCTTTCCTCTTTGCGACGTTAGATAACGACGAGGAAGAGGTAACAGTTGCGGGATTTATTGGAGAAGGTCTGGATATCTTATATTGCCCAAGACCAGGGACAAACCAGGACCAAGGCAAGCTCCCAAATGCTTGCTACTATACTTATCATTATATCATGCATGATTTACTTCTGAAGTTTTACAAAAACTTGGAAAAACAAAACTATTTTTGATATGGCCATTACTACTAGTGTTATTATAAATTATTACATTGCCATTAGTTACAACTTGGTGTTACCAAGCCCTTAGCCACCATATGGAATATTTACCACCACAAGTTAATAATTTGAAGTCCCTAAGTGGACACCCCTAAAAGTGTGTTTTCGAAAAACAAAGGTTTTAAAAGAAAAACCCGGGAAAGGTGGGACCTTGTCCACGGGAGGATTGTGAAGAAGATGTTTTGGAAATGTTTTTCGAAAACGACACATAGACTAGTCTTGTGCCTGACAGCCCTACCGTACAACCACATCACTCAAAATGGGCACGGGCTTAATGGAAGCTTGTTTGTGTTAGTGTGAGACTTTACCTCAATTGGCTAGAAGGGGTTAAAGTCCCCGGAACCGAATGCTGGATATGGGCATACAAAGTGTGGACTGCGAGTGCCACCGGCAAGCAACAGTGGGTCTCCTGCCATGGCGGTGTGATGTCTAGGGGCAACCGGATCGATACGGCTAGCTCACTCGGTGCCGGGGAGAACAAACCCACTGAAGAGGTAATCGCATACTAGCATCGGCATAGTGGAAGTTATGATTGGTTACCTGATGTTCGCATACTGTCACGAACAGTCCGTGGTGATCACGGCAGGTGTACCGGATGGTGTGGTGAAAGTGTACAAACTCTGCAGAGTCAAAACTATTCGAATAGCCGCGTACGCGGTCATGGACAGCTGAATGGTCAATGTCGTCTAGCATTGTGTCGATGTTTTTAAAAAGGAGGTTTTGGAAAGGAGTGTACCTGGGAGGTTCTGGAAAGGCGGATTAAGTACCTGGGAGGTGCTGATGATGGAAACCTGATGAGTGTTTTCCAAGAAGTTTTGCAAAGAAAAAAATCTGCTCTTCTCTTCAATATTTCTTTGCGAAAACTTATCTTTTGAAGTATCTTTTTCAATAAAGATATAGAGATGTTAATCAACCATGATGAATCTTTCATCCATCATGGGTAGTGAACCCTAATTACAGCCTACCTATTCCACCATATAAGCATACTCGCATTTCATAAAATTCATTCGGGATGTCTTGCGAGTACATAATTGTACTCATGGCTGTGCCCTGGATATTCCAATGTCCAGATTTTCGTTGAGAAGACTACGTCGAAGATGAGGAGTATGCGGAAGATCGAGAGTTCGTCGACGTCTGTGCGAACTAGGAACGTCTCCCAGTCAGTTGCCTGTAGGTAGTCAAGGCATGACTTGGGCTCTATCACGTTGTGTGTTAATGTCTTCCGCTGTGTTATGAGTAGTTTGTCGGCCCTGCGTGGCTGTTGTTTAAGGCGTGGTCATGTGCCCCCTTTGTGTAAGACCTTAAGTATTCGTTATGTAATGGATGATGTATCTGCAATGCCAACTTAAGTATGTTGTTCACGACTGACTGATCATGTGATCGTGAATGTATGCATACTGGAGGTCTCAGACTGCCGGTCTGGGGTCCCCACAAAACCGCTATGTGAATAGTTAAGATACGGTAATTCGTCCATTAGGCAGGCTTAGTCCTTTTAATAAGCATAACAAGTTGGGCAGGAAAAACATTGAGCCTGCCCAACTCGTTTTGATTTGTTTCTTGGCTCTTTTTTTAGGGTTTGTGGGTCCTTATCGTTATCATTTAAGGGGTTAGGTGTCGTCAAACGTGGCTGATGTAGTTGTTATCTTTAGTTCATAGCACACAATTAGGGGTTCATGGTATCATGGACCATCGTTTTACATGTGATACTTATTCAGGTGAGTGGTTTTGGCAAACGGCAGATTTGTGACATATTATTAGGGGATGGTTCTTCAAATAGTTGTGCTTGGTTTAGTTAATTTGCCCAGACATTCTTTTTTACACGAAATAGTCTTGTGAGATGATGTCTAGTACTCCCTCCGTTCCATTTTAGTTGACTTCACTATAGATGTATTTAGTATGTAAAATATGTCTAGATACATCTATTTCGAAATCAATTAAAATAGAACGGAGGGAGTATATTTTTGGTGAATTTAAGCAGATTATTGGCTCCAAATTTATCATTTTGGAATACATATGAATTGCAATTGTTTGTATTTATTTTGGGTGCAAACAATGTTCCACATTTGTGCAGTGCTGGATAGAATTATGATCTCTTCATGTTGAGATTGAACACAATGATTTTTTTTTTGTGGGATTGGTGTCAATTTGACCTACATCAGACAATTGCAATGCTGGTACTTGGTCCATTTTGTGGAGTGATGAGTTGCTGAAAATTTTGAGCTATGAGAGAGATTGGAGACTACATATGCGTATTGGTTCTGAGCAACACAGTTTGCGAGGGTTTGATGGCGGTTGATAAGGATGCATTAATAGTTCAAATGATTAAAACCTCTCAAAACTCACAAGATCCTTATCATATTGGTAAACCATGAGAACTTATCATGTGAAATGGGCGAACTGTTGCACCTGACTTTAGTTGACCACTTAGTTTTTTGAAAACAAATCCATTTTTTTTGTAAATCGGTAGTATTATACCTTACATGTAACACATTATCAAACTGAAATTAATAACACAGCTCACAAAATACAAATAGAAAAACTCGACAATGAATAGTGCCAAGATGCAAGTTTGGCTTTGAATTTGGCCCATTGTCTATATTGATAACAATTTTGTCATTATAGTGTTGATGTTGTGTTTCAAATTTAGACTTGAATTGCGACGCTGAATATTTGTGTTATGTCACTGCCAACTTTTTTTTAGATTTTTTTTGTAAACCTTGTAGGTGTTACTCTCCGCATTAATCGCGCAAAAGGAAATGAGATAAATTGCTCAACTGGCTCGTCTAAGTCGACACAATTGTTATTATGCACAGTCCATCGCCTCTTAGAAAAAGTAGAACCTTCTCATGAAAAAACCAAATAAAAACATTTATCCTTCAGTTTCCACAGGTAAGCATATGCTCTGATGAATATTCTGGCCAACCCTTATTTAAAGTGCAAAATGGTTAAGCAAGCCCGTGCCCGTGGTGATGTGTCTTCGGTGTCGGTGGATAGAAACAGATGCTCCACCTCCACTGGCAGGCTGACGCGGGACGGCGGGAGACACGGTTGAATGTTCGCTGCTGTTCGTGCAGATCAAGGCGCTGCTTCCTTCCGAATTCCCCTGCTCTCGCGACTGTAAAATTTTGTTCTGCGAATCCGCTCCGCGCCGCGTCGAATGAAATTTATAGTTCCATCAAAAAAAATTAAATCTTCCGTCCGTCGTCGGCTCGTCGCCATCCTCACATTGCATTGGATAGCGATTTTACCTGATTTGACAGTTGGGAGGGGGAGCGTGTGAGATGAGAGCTTGACTTGCTTCCTTCGGGACGAAGGCTACAAGGCTCTGCCAGTATAATCTCAATCACCTCCTCCCGCTCCCTCCACGCCACACTCGCGACCAGACACAATTCGATAGGCATGGAGCCGGAGCGCGACGGCGAGGAGCAGCGGCGCCCTCTCCTCCCATCCTCCTCCTCGCCGCCAGGTCCTCCACTCGCCGTTGAACGAACCCACCCACCTACTTGATCTCATCTCATTCCTGATCTCACCCATCCTAGCGGAATCTCGTTTCAGCGGCGGAGCACCAGCAGCAGCAGCAGTACCAGCACCTGGGGCGGAGCAGCTCGTCGGCGCTGCGCGGAGGATGGGGCGGCGGCGGCGGCGGGCCGGAGGTCAGCGCTGCCGAGGTCAGGTCCGCCGCCTCCTTCTCCTCGTCCAACTACTACCCCCCGGCCCCGGACCCCCACCAACACGACGTCGTCGTCTACCCGCCGTCCATCCACAGCGCCGTCCTCTCCCCGTCCCCGTCGCCTGCTCCCACTACTCCGCACGCGCATGGTAATTCCTCGGTGTCCATTTCCACCAAAATAAATATTCTGCCGTTGTAATGCTAACCACTGGGTTCGAACACCACAAGGTTTGGCGATCGTTCCTCAAGGGCCGTACCCGTACGGTGCTGATTACCAGCCTTCTCAGGGCGTCAGAAGGTCAGTGGTTCATGTCTGTCTCGCGTCCTGGGTTCCAGCGTCCTGCCTGTAACCAGTGTTTGGTCGATTAATTGCTGAACAACCATTTATCGGGCAGCTGTAGTCGAATGTTGAAAAATGCGAGTAGCCTTTTCTCATTTTAACGCTGGGAATGAATACCATTCCAACCCGGTAGACTGATCAAAGAGACAAAGATTAATACATCCTCTCATCTTTTGGGCTTCAGCTCAGAGCTAAACTATTGTAGTAGGAGGTTAATACATCATCATATAATCGGCAGTAAGTCACAGTGGTGACTTGTACATCTGTACATGGATTCCATCTCATGGTTAGTTTTGATCGAACAGAGAGTATTGGCATGATGAGATGGAACAACAATCCGCTTTGTTTCCAAACTCAATATTCTCTGGGTCGGTACTTCACGATGTGGCTAGACTGGCAACCACCTATATGTCTAAGTATTTTCGCTCGAATGGTCAAGAAGACGTAATGGTCGTGCTAATGACTTTGCTAATACTTGCTCTCGGACGAAAAGCAGAACAGATGGAACATGCGAATAAGAACTAGAACTGAAATGGAAGTACTATAGGACTATGGTTCACCCAAGTTTCTCTAAACGCAAAAAGATTTGCAATATTGTTGCCTTCCCCATGATTTCGAATTTGCCACAACATTAGGTTGTTTTTAGTGCTTGTTTTCCTCAAATTCTCAGCCAATTGTCCATTGCATGACTGGAATTTTCTGACAGGGATGCACTGGACGAGGTCGAGATCCGCCATCTGCTTACTGAACATGTTGGGCATCGATGTTGCTGGGGAAGCCGGCCTGCTCGCACATGGAAAATTACATCCATTGAGGACTGCAATGTATATGTTGGAACTTTAGAAACTTTTATTGAGGAAAGGGACACCATAATAAAAAAAGAACCTTATGATGGTGGGAAAATCGATGGAAGAGACCAGGGTCCTGTTCTTGGAGTGTGGGAACTAGATTTGAGGTCTGAGTTTCCTCTACTCTTTGTACCGGAAAAAGAAGTGATGGTCAAGATTCCTCATTCAGAAGTTCCTGAAAAATGCTTAGGTATGATATTCATTTAGCAAACCATCATGTAGTCACGTGATTTCATTTTCAAGATTTTAGCAATAACTAAAACATATAGTTCTCTTACTCCTGGTGTTATATCAGTTCAGGCCAATGTGACGGGTGTGGGTCTTGAGCCCAACTGCTGGCCAGATGTGCCAAAGTGGCAGTGGAAATTATTAATTAGTTAGAGAGGATTATACTTCAAGTTTGAGATAGATGGATGTTAATTTTACATTCAAGTTTATGAGTACAGCTGACAACCGGCATATATAAAGGAACACGTTGTAGGGAAATTATCAAAATAATGTGAATTGTATAAGCCTAATTTCGTTTCCCTCATCTATAATTAACCTCACCCCAACCCAATCGAGCAATCCTGGCTATCTTCCTAGCTGTAGTTACCACTTAGAAAAGTCACTTGCACCGGCATGGCTTTCAGAAGTATGCATTTTATTATATTTTTAGTACCAAAGGTAAGTGTCAATTCAACTTAAATACAGTGAAAAATTGATAGATCTAGAAGCAACCTCATATTGGGAGTTCATAATGTGGGGAAAACACCAATAGAAATAAGAAACAAATACATCAAATTCTGGGTAGACCGTAGACATGACATAGGACCTGATATATGTCCTACCTTGTATTATTTTTGGAAAAATCATCTCACGCGCAAGTAGTTTTAATTCTGCTATAAGTTTATACAGTGTTCAGCTAAATTATTCTCCAGTTCATGACTAAATGGTCCACCAGTTTGCGACCTATTTGCTTTGTCCATCTATACGTATCGAAAAGAAATGGACATGATCGATTCATACTTATTGAGTGATATACGACAGAAACCTATATCCTATAAACCTCTTTAATCATTTTGTCAACTATAAGCTTTGTTCATTAGTCCTTGTTGAGTTCAGTAATCGTGGACTAAACCTGCTAATTTCTAAATTCTAACTCATTTGAGAAGAACTAGAGAAGGGTGAACTTCTGTATGATTGAATATTTCTTTTGTGCTTATCACTAGAACCTTAACTTGTCTTGGTTAATTTTTGAAGTTGGTAGGAGTTAGGATGCCTTTGTTGTGTCTTTTTTTTTTCTAGTCAATCTTTTTTCATAACCTCATTTGTTCTGTCGGTATTTATATTTTAGCAAGGTAAATATCATAATTTATTCATCATCTCTCTGGTTTTGAAAAGTTCCCAAATTCCATGTTATAACGTTTCAACAGATTGCGAGGGTCGTGGAGAGGCACCATGCCCTACTTGCAATGCTGGTCAGCAGCATGGGTTTTACAAGGCAAATCAAATGACCCGGTGCAGTGCATGTCACGGCAGGGGTTTACTCGCTCACCAAGATGGATCTGATACAGTGTTAGTTCTGCCACTTTTATTTATTCAGTTCTTCAATATATAATTCACCCCAAGTGAAGCTCATTTATGATCACAACATAACTTGGTGGACATCTATTTATGGAACATTCATCTTATCTGTATGTCTTACTTCGTCACAGATGCGGAATGTGCAATGGTCAAGGAATGTTGCCATGTATAGCATGTGGATCCGTGGCCTAGTGACATGCAAGACATGTGATGGCTGTGGTTCTCTTCTTGCACAAAGCACTGCTCATGTTCGATGGTAATCTCATTTATATTTTCTGAATTGTTCCATCAATATTTGTTAAGAAAATGTTGGAGTAGACAAAGAATAGAGAACCAAAAGATGTATATGTTCTTTCGTAAATTACCAAATGCAACCTAACATGTTATATCTGTTACAGAATCTTATTGAGTAGTTTCAGTAAGCCTGAAACTGGAGGTTAAAAATGTTTGGCAGAACACTTGAGGTTTTAATTGATGGTTCAGTTTGGCATTCAGTTCAATCTTACGATACTGCAAACCATTATAATTATATTCGTGTTGATGTTTACTATAATGATTAAACTTCGGCTGATTAAAGCATTCGTATCAAATGAAGCTTCAATAGATAAAAACCTGCAGGGAGTCATATTTTCAGGCGACTCCACTTTCATTTTTTCCAGTTTTACCGCAATCTCTATTGATCTGCAAACCAGTGAAGCATTATGTACAACAAAGTCATGAGATACAGCCAGCAGCTTTATGCAGTTGTTTGCCTCAGTAAGCAACAACTTATAGTCGGCGATAATACTTGCACCATCTTTTACATGCTATGCAGATACTGCTTTGATAATTAAAGATTAATTGATCTTTATTGCTTGTTTGATTTTTCGATGGGACTAGTTATCGAAATTTCTGACTGGTTGCTCTTACTCTTGATCTGACTCGTAATTGCTTCTGTTTCCAGGAAGACACTGACAGTGAGAAAAGTTAGCGCGACATCAGGAGCTGCTTCGGTTCCCGAAGAAGTTTTCCATAGAGCCCAAGGGGTGCAACTGTGCAACATACAAGCATACCATTGCACTCCTGCTTTCTTTGCTGATTCATACCCACTCAACCAGTTCTCCTCAGAGGTTGTTGCTAGCCGTCTGCCAGTTCCACCATCTGCAAGGGTCATTTCTGAGAGGCACATCATCTCGGTGGTGCCTGTTACCCGTGTCACAATGTCTCACCGCAAGCGATCTTTCAGCTTCTATCTTGTTGGCTACAGCAGGGACGTTTTCGTAAGGGACTACCCTTCAAGGTTCTGCTGGGGCCTCTGCTGTTGCTTCGAGTGGTTGGGGAACTAGTTGCATTTCATGCCATGTGTGCCGCATTCTCTTGGCGTCAAATATTTGCTAGAATCTGGCGTGTAATTGTAAAGATGTGCTGACATTTCTGGTGTGTTACGGTACAGAATCTGTATTTACTGCATTTTGAACTTGTGAGGCTTGTACAGCACGACTATATCGATTATACAGTGTGAATAAAATTATTCATATTTGCTCACGAAAAAGAAACTGTGGTCAGATCAGTTATCTTCTGAAATCGAGTCACTCACCGGCAACGTGTATGTGTGCATAGAGTGATGCCGGCGATGTCATAATGTCCATGATCCATGATGGTGCTGCCCGTTCCGAGGCCGCCCAAGTTGAGCAAGGGTAATAAGAGGAAGATGAGCTCACAGAGCAAATGCACCAGAGGCCCGTCATGAAAGAAAGAAGATGATGGAGTCTTGTGTATATCTTGATTGGCAATAAGCCTAAACCCTATAACTAGCGTCCAACAAACTCGTGGCACATTTTAGGAAAAGAGCAAAATCGAGTTCAATGAGTGAAAACGAAACCATCTATAACACAAAATGGTAATGATCAGCAATGAAAGTGCTATGTCACATATGGAGCCATACACGAGAGGTGTGCAACAAAATTTATCGCGAGGAATGACGGTGAAAGACCCACAATAATAAAGTAAGATGGTCTGAGGCTCTAAGCTATGTTCAATATTTCATACTTTATCAAATTCCTATACATTGGCATGCGCCTTTTTATGCTTAGTTGGAAGATGCATTGTTGGAAGGAGCCTCAACAATGCCAAAAGTGGAAAGACATTCGAGACTCTTTCAAGCGTGAAGGGGCAGCCTCGGGCGGCGATCTGAGCAGCAAGCGTGAAAAGCGTCGATGGTGGGCTCACAACGCCCAACTAGAAAAAAAGGCCGCAAAGAATGGCATAGTCTTGCTCGGTGCAAGTATCGTTTGTCAACATGGTCAAGAAGGTCTAATCGAACACAAATCGCAACGAGCTGAGGAGGGAGGAAGAAGTGAATAAAGGTGGGTGAGGTTTTTTACGATCCAAGAGTCAAAACTTGATACGCGGTAAATCGGAGGAGTCAGAGAGACGGGCCGAGGATGCGAAGATCTTGACCACCAGCACAAGCAACATGTCACCGGATGTGCATGGCTTGGTTTGCTCAAACTTGTAAGCGCATCTTAGAGAAAAAGATTGATTTCTATTCATTTTCATGGCATTTTGGTGATGTGTGTTGTGATGTGGTCGAACTCTGGTGCCTTGGTGGTCGAGACTCTGATTTGGTGGATCTTAATTGTGTGTTTTAGTTAATATAAGAAATTTGTCAGAATGTCAAAAATAAATAAGAGAGTGGACATGTGTCCGGACATCTTATAACGAAAAAAAAATCTATAATCAACATGTTTTCTTTTTAAATTTGTCTAATCAAGGTAAGACTTAATTTTTTTCTTAGATATTGCTGGAGTGAAACCGTGAAATAAAATAAAGAAAAAAATACATTCTAAATAGCGAGAATTAGGACTTTTTGTATCTCTCAATCTCTCTATCAATTCGAGAATGCAGAGAGGAGGTGCCAGATAAGTTGTTGAGAGCATCGACGAAATACATAAAAAAGAAAAAAGAAAGATGCGTGGAAGGGTTTGAAGCTGATCTCAGAACTGTCCGGATGGGAGCTTGAGAAAACATGACTTGCTTTCTTTCACGACGAAGGGTGCAAGGATGGCTTTCTCCACGCGAGATGGAAACTGGTAGCGGATAATCCGAACAATCCGACATTCTTGTTAGATAAATTTAAAAATGTAAGCGGCAAATATCTAAATCTGAACAAAATAGAAATGTAAATGGTAAATATTTAGATTCGTTTTTACAAATATAAATCTCTACTATATAATACGGATTCAGGAGGCGATGGTCCTTTTTTTAATTTCCAAATTTACCCCTGTGAGTTGGGAGATATTACATCTTCTGCCACCACAAAGTGAAACGACCGGTTTGGAAAAGAATTCCCCAATTCCCCGTACCCGCGCGACTGCCGGACACGAAGCACCGAGGCGCGCAGAAGCTGGGCGGCGCGGGGCTCCATGGCGAGGCGGAGCTCCATGGCGGCGCGGAGGGTGGAGCCAGAGAAAGAAGAGGCGGCGGGCTGCCGGGAGGAGCCGGCAGCAGTGCTCTGCTGCGCCGACGAGGCCGCGCTCTGCTCCCTGCTGCGTATGTACTCAGCTATCTTATTATGACGTACCTGTCCATCCTCCTCCTTATGTTACGGTCGAGCATAACTCCTTTCTCGATGGCGTCTGCGTGCCCCTGCCTCCGGCGCACAGGAAAACCTAAGGCGCGGAACAAGGCATGCTTAAGGGGGAATTTGACGTGCACCCAAATTCCCTGGATTATCCGGGGGAAATCTGCCTCAGCCCCGTGTCCATTTGGCTGCAAGGAGGGGAAATCCCACGCACACTTCGTTTCTATTTTTTGCGTGACTACGCACTCTGGTGTTCCGAAAAATTGTGTTTTTTTCTATTTGGCGGCAAAGCGTCTGATTAATTCAAAAATACCACATGTGCCAAACAACATATAATTCATATGGTAAAACTATAGAAACCAATACACAGATAATAAATAGATAGCAATCGAGAAAATCCACCAGACTGACATCCTGGAGCATATCTCATACACTTGACAATTAATATTCAATCTAGCATATTGCAGTTCATATGTTCAGGCGAGACTATTTTTGCAAACTGCAGTACATTAATCTCATCGAAAAACACATAATTTATAAATTATAAATAATATGCCACGGCTCGAATTCTCGACATAAACATCATGATCCATTGTGCTTCACACTCCAGATTTAAAGTTGGTACCAGAATATAAGCTTGTGAACATGCAGAACCGAGCTCATTGCGAAGATCTGCAGGTATACAAAGAAAAAGTAATATATGCATCATCGATCGATCAGTAGTATGAAATCTGAAGGTGAGAGAACAGAAACATGAGCTGCAAATATTTTAAACATACATATTCATTGGACAAATATAACTCTGTGCAGAAGCATGTTAATTTGGCTGGAGACAACATCAAGACAAGAGAATAATTATGGAAGTAAAACACCAACAGCCACTGCCCAGTTCGGTGGTTTAAGAAACTGAATGTTGGCATACAAATCCCTAACTCCAAACTGATAATGCTAGAAGTTAGCCAGCTGCTAGCATTCTTGGTATAGTTCAAGCAAGAAAAGAAGAATGTGTGTACAAAGACATTATAATGTGCAGCTAAGGGAAACATCTGAGACAAGAAGTCACCTTAGTTTTTCTCCATGGCAGCAGCGATTCCATCCTTCAGCCAAAAGATGCGAAGGATCGGATCCTTGGTGTTGAGGAAGATCTCTCGATTCAGCTAGCATTTGAAAAGCCCTTTGAATTTTCTGCAACTGTTAGATCTTCAATAGATTCCAGTGCGGCAACACAGTTTGCAATGGAGTACTTGTCAGCCTCCTTTGGCTCCTTCAGCTCCTATTTAATACATTCTGGATGATCAAACAGACAAGTTCCTCCAATCAAAGCAAAAATATAAGCACGAACAGGTGGCTTACGCTGTTGTTTCTGCGCAGCAGCTGCTCGAGCTCCTTCACGCAATCAAGGATGTCTGGTCACCCTGCACAACCAGCGAACGACGGTCAAGGACAGGTAGAATCAGCCTTAAAAACAGAAGCATACTAGAGTACACTTAAAAACAGTGCAGCAACACTCTGTTTCAGAACATGTACACTTAAAAATTAGAGTAAGACTATACATCTGCTGCGTAGATCATATCTACATACATCAGCTACCCACAAGACAGCAGAAACTGTCAATTTATTGAGCAAATACTAACTAGCAATTGCTTCCCATAGCCCAGCATCACCATGCGGCTCCTTGGAGTGCAAAGATCAGGCTAAAACAAGTTGCCGTAAGAAACTATTTTCAAGGCAGCTAGGCAACTAGCTAGTAATCAGAACAGAAGCTGAATCTGCCTGAGTAACATCCAACAATCGATCTAATTTGCCTAATATGCAAGAATCGATCTAATTTGCCTGGTTCAACGCAAGCAAGTCCCAAACCGCACAGATCATGTCTAGTGACCTACCCACCAAGGAACGAAGGAAGCAAAGCATGGCCTGTTTAAACAGATCGGGTCTAGTGACTGCAAGCACTAGATCGGGTCTAGTGACCAGCGTTAGTGCTTGCACCGAGGAACATAGATCGGGCATCTAAACACAGCTCGAGATGCTAAGATCGGCGGGAGAGTGAGCACTCACAGCTTCTGGTCGTCGTAGATCTGCAGCTTCTTCTCGCACCCGGTGGCCAGCTTGGCGACGTTGAACGGCGAAAAGTAGCCACCGAGGTCAGGCCAAATCGCGTCAAGAACAGCTCGAGCTGGCCGGGGATCGAGGAGGCGGCAGAAGCGTAGGGGTGGGGAAAAGGAGTAGACGCTAACCTTTGTCCAGGAGATCTCGGTCGGGAGGGCTGGCTCGCTCCGGCGACGGTCGCCGGAGGAAGGTGTCGCGCTGCTGCCAACGAGCGCCGCCGCCGCGAGCGAGAGCGAGCGAGCAGCGGAAATCCTTCCTGACCTCCCGACACGCGGAACGCTCACCCGGGGAAAAGCCGCGGAAGGGCCCAATTTTCCCCTACAGTCGGAGCGCCAAATGGGCCAGCGAAGCTACCCGGGCCAGATTCGACCGGGGGTTTCACCCGGGGAAAAGGCCGGGATCCCGGGCTTTTCCCCTGCTACCAAATGAGCCCTAAGAGGTGGACTAGGGCGAGGCGGCGGTTCTGTTATTCTGTGTAAGGTTGCGGTGCGAGGTTGGACGGATCCGTTCGTCCAGGTCCATGTCCATGTCCAGGTATCGCCGTCCCCATCCCCTAGAGGCATGGCCGTCCCCGTGGAGTACTCTCCTTCCAAAACGATTCTCCTTTTCTCTTCCCAGTCCAATCGTTTTATACTCCCGTACATGCTGTAGTTTATTTGTGCATGACAATGCCCTCAAGGTCAGGGGCGGAGCCAGGCCCTAGGCCACCCTGGCCATGGCCCTGGGCGTGAAGCTTTAATCCTTTGAGCAACTTTAATGACTGTAGCAATTTAGCACTGTTTGGCACTATTTTACAGGTTTTGCCCGGGGCGTGGCTCCATCCTGGCTACGCCACTGCTCAAGGTGTTTGACGAATTGTTCTGGTATGCCGCTGGCCTCACGCTCCGCAGTTGGCACACCACCTGATGCCGCGATCTCGTGGTACAGAATTCAGAAGGTTCTGGTAATGCTGTCATGCAGGTTTGATCTCCAGCAGGTTCAGTTTTACTACCCATGTATTTCTTGAAGCTTTCAAGATATTTCTATGGGCCGATGGATTGAAGACACATCGTGCTAGCATAGCAGACACCAGCGACATGGGTTGGCCATGGTGTGCTCTAGCTATAAGCCCATACTGCAAATGCAGCCACTCTTGCTCGGTTGGCTGGAGGTGCACTATTTGTGCGATTTAGTCATGTGGAGTTACTGCCTTGCTCTTAGAGCCTAGGATGGATGTTGGATGGAGTAGACAAAATATGTTTGTGCTTTATATTCTTTTACCGTAGCTGTCCTGGTACTCGAGTTTTTATGACAAATGGGATTTCAGTTTCCAGCTGGAGCACTACATGTTTTCTAGCAATAGAAGCACTAAGGTGTTAATTACTTAAGCAATAGAAGCACTAAGATTAGCTCATGACCCATAACAGAAAGAGCCATACTTTCCACGGGAACAAAGTGAGTTCTAATATTTGATTTGAATTTTTGTATGATCTTGAGTACTCAATTGGCTCATTCCCAGCCTACCACCAGCCATGTTTTATAGTTCAATAGTTCAAAATATTAAGTAAACACTCAGTTTTGTACACTGAAGTTATTTTCAGATTCAGTGATAGTTCAAACTATTAAGTGAACTCTCAGTTTTGTAGATTGAAGTTATTTTCAGATTTAGTGAGAGTGTGTTATTACAATGTTGTCGATACTTGTTATCGATGATAGTCTCCTTTTTCACTATCGTGTACACTTTTGTGCATTGAACTGAATCCAAAAAAAATCCATCTATCTGAAATTATTATTTATTTATGCAGTTCGATCGAACAATGTAGCAAGGAAGGCATGTAGGAAACAAAATTGGTGCGTCGCTTTCTAGGCAAAGATATGGATGGTGCGACTTAAGAAACAAGGTTATTGGTGGAAAAGTGGTCGATAGTAGTCAGGACGCAAACAAGACCTTATGTGTGTCATGCTCAACAATCAGTTTTGTCAAACATACCTTCCCCAAAACTAAAATGTACTTTAACTGGAATTTGGATCATATTTAATGACATCATGTTATCTTTCCTTATTTCCACTCTTCCTACACTTAAGTGGAATTCCTGTTTTGCGATATGTGGTTGCAAGTTGCACTTACCATTTTATCATTCTCTGGCCGTTAGTTCTTATGATTTGGTTGTGGATCAACTAAGATCATTGTTATGGAAAACATGCCAAAATGAAATGATCTGCTTCTTCTGTTGCCAACATGGAGTATATTTTAATTAATGATTTCAAGGAATAAGATAACTTGAACTAATTCTGAAGTGAAACATATCATGTTCAAGTAAAAACCCTGAAAACCAGAGTTAAAACTAAAATATTTGACCGATACAAAGTCAATAGATATCTATTTATCTTAAACCCGCTGCAACGCACGGTCATTTTGCTAGTACAAGTATGGTATTGAATTTTGAACCAAATGTGGTTTTCAAAATGATTTGTATCTGAATAAAATAATACCAGCCAATTTTGGTAATTCTATCAATTAACCAACCTAAATGAGTTCGAAAGTGGTCAAATGTATTTTTCTATGATTAAACTTTAAACTATTCCATAATTGACTTGATATACGACACAAGTTTATTTTTTGGTTCTATTTGTTTTCGTTTCAAATTGAGAAAAGATTTGACTTGTATCCGTATTCGAATAACATCCGATCCGCAATTGAGAAAATATAAGAAGGTATGTGGGAAGCCTAATATCGGATCCGTTTCCACCCCTACTCGCGACCAAACCCAGTTTCGTCGGCTCGGATCGGCCTCCGTATCGATGACCATGGCGGCGGAGCGCGAGGGCGAGGAGCAGCGGCGCCCTCTCCTCTCATCCTCCTCCTCGCCAGGTACTCCGTTCGCCGTCGAACCCACCCGTGTCGTCTCATCTCATCTCTGATCTCATCCCGTTTAATGGAATTTCGTTTCAGTAGCGGTGCACGAGCACCTGCGGCACAGAAGCTCGTCGGCACTGCGCGGAGGCGGAGGAGGGTGGGCCGGCGGCGGGCCGGAGTTCAGCGCTGCCGAGGTCAACTCCGCCACCCCCTTCTCCTCATCAACTGCTATCCGCCGGCCCCAGAGCCCCACCACGACGCCGTCTACCCGCCGTCCCCATCCCCATCCCCATCCCCATCCCCGTCGCTTGCTCCCACTGCTCCACCATATACGCATGGTAATTCATCGGCGCTTATTTTCAGCATTTTTTTGTGTGTCATTGTAATGCTAACCATTGGGTTCGAACATCACAAGGTTTTGCGATCGATCCTCAACCGCCGTACCCGTGTGGTGGTGAATACCAACCTTCTCAGTCTCAGGACGTCAGGAGGTCAGTGCTCATGTCTCTTGCGTCCTGGTTCCAATGTCCTCACTGTAACCAATGTTTGGTCAACTAATTGCTGAACATGTGGGAGTAGTAGGCAGACATAGTCGAATGGTGAAGAATGCGAGTGAGTAGCCTTTATCATTTTAACGCTGGAATGCATATCATTCCAAGCCAGTAGATTGATCGAGATTGATACATCTGTCATCTGTTGGGCTTCAGCTCAAAGAATTCAACATTTGGCTGAATAATGCAGTAGGAAGTTACTTTGTCCGCATATAATAGGCAATAAGTCATGTGCCATGGTGGTGTCTTGTACATCTGTACATGGAATCCATGTCCTGCCTAGTTATGGTTGAACAGAGAGTATTGGCATGATCAAGTGGAACAATAGTCCTTTGAGTTTCAAACTCAATATTCACTGGGTCGGGGCTTTAGGATGTAATAAGACTTGCAACCACCTATATATCTAGTATTTCGCGAATTGTCAGAAGACGCAATGGTTGTGCTAATGACTTTGCTAATATGTGCTCTCAGACGAAAACTCGAAAACCAGGAAAATGAGCAATAAGATCAAGAACTGAATGGAAGTACTACATGACTGCGTTTCGCCCATGTTTCTCGGAAGGAAAAAATAATTACAATATTGTTGCCCTACCCATTATTTCGCTTTTGTCCCATCCTTATGTTGTTTGCAGTGCTTGTTTTCCTCAAATACACAGCCAATTGTCCATTGCATGACGGAAATTTTTCTGATAGGGATGTACTAGATGAGGTGGAGATCCGGAATCTGCTTATTGATCATGTTGGCGATCGATGCTGCTGGGGAAGTCGGCCTGCTCGCACATGGAAAATTACATCCATCAAGGACTCAATTGTATATGTTGGAACTTTGGAAACTTTCATCGAGGAAAGGGATGCCATAATTAAAAAGGAACCTTATTATGGTAGGATAATAGATGGAAGAGACCAGGGTCCTGTTCTTGGTGTCTGGGAACTAGATTTGAGATCTGAGTTTCCTCTACTCTTTGTGGAAAAAGAAGTGAGGGTCAAGATTCCTCATTCAGAAGTTACTGGAAAATGCTTAGGTATGATGTTCATTTAGTAAACGTCATGTAGTCACATAACTTCCTTTTGAAGATTTTAGCCATAACTACAACATTTCTATTGGCTTTTTTGCTTGGTGGGTGTACATTTTATGTAGCTTTTCTAAATTAGGTAATCATAAGTTTAGTCTCAATTTTTCCTCGATAAATGACCTTTTTGCTAAGAATGAAATAAGTTATATTCCGTATTCCTTTCTACAACAAATGGTGTATATTGTGTTTCCTATCTATGCATTATATATTGTTCAAAGATCATATTAGGCATTGCGCATGCAGATACATGTATCAACCAAATATCTCAAATGGTTTTCTCAGGCCCATCAAATATCAGCGTTTAACCTTTTTCCCTGCTGTTATATCAGGTCAATGTTAGGGGCGTGGGTCTTGGGCCCGACAGCTGGCCAGATGTGCCAAAGTGGCAGTGGAAATTAATTAATTATTTAGTGATATAGTATACTTCAAGTTTGAGATAGAATTAGAGTTAGAAGTGTTATTTACACCCAAGTTTACGAGTCCCAGCTGGCAGCCGACGACTTAGTTTGTTTCCCTCTTCTATAATTAACCTCACACCAATCAAGCCGAGTGATCCTGGTTATCTTCCTAGGCTCCTAGATGTCGTTGTAGCATTGGGATGGTCACTCTCACCAGCATGGCTTTCACAAGTATCCATTTTATTTTTAGTACCAAAGCTAAGTGTCAATTTAAATTAAATACAGTAAATAATCTTATAGATCTAAAAGCAAGTTCATGTTGGGAGTTTTCATTATGCTATCAATGAAAACATTTGGTACGCAATGTGGGAAAAAACCTTTAGAAAGAAGAAACAAATACATCCAATTCTGGGTAGACATGACATAGGTTCCTTTGTACTATTTGTGAAAAAATCATCTCATGCACCACTAGTTTTCATTATGCATCAATGTTCAGCAACATTGCTTTCCAGTAATCATTATGTCACCTATAAGCTCCATTAATCCTTATTGATTTCAATGGTTGGGGACTAAATATCCTGCCTTCTAAAATTGTAACTCATAGGAGAAGAATAAAAAATGGTTAACTTCCGTATGATTTAATATTTCATTTCTCTTATCACTAGAACCATATCTTGTCTGGGTTCATTTTTGAAGTTGTTCGGCGTTAGGATACCTTTGCCAATTCTCATTAATTTTCTTTCATAGGCTCATAGCCTTATTTGTTACTTTCAGTGTTTATATTTTAGCAAAATTTATTCATCATGTTTCTGTTTTTGTAAAGTTCCCATTTCCATGTTCTAATGTTTCCGGCAGATTGCAAGGGTCGTAGAGAGACACCATGTCCAACTTGTAATCCTGGACAGAAGCATGGGTTTTACAAGGCAAATCAAATGATCCAATGCAGTGCATGTTATGGCAGGGGTTTACTCGCTTGCCAAGATGAATCTGATGAATCCGATACAGTGTTAGTTCTGCCACTTCTTTTTATTAATTTCTTCAGTATATAATTCACGTCAAGGAAAGCTCATTTATCGTCACAACATAACTGATGAAAATATATTTATGGAACATTCATCTTGCTTGTATGTCTTTTTTGTCACAGATGCGGAATGTGCAATGGTCAAGGAATGTTGCCGTGTACAGCATGTGGATCGCGTGGCATAGTGACTTGCAAGACATGTGATGGCTGTGGTTCCCTTCTTTCACAAAGCATTGCTCGTGTTCGATGGTAATCTCATTTATATTTTTCTGAAACTGGTCCATTAGTTTTTATTGAGGCAACGGTGGAGTAGACAAAGAATAGATAACCAAAATATTTGCTTCAACAGATGTGTTATTCCGTAAATGTCCAAATGGAACCTATCATGTTGTTACAACGCTATCTACCACGAAAATCTCATTTACTAGTTTCAGTAAGCATCCTAAAAGTTTGGGTTAAAAAAACTTTGTAGAACACTTTGAGATTTTAATTGATGGTTTAATTTTTCATTCAGTTCAGTCTTATGAAATGTCGAATAATTCCAAAATAAAATTTGAAATGTCGAATAATTCCAAAATAAAGTTTCGGATATATCTTCACATTCTATGTGTTCACAAAGTCATTTCACGGAAACCCGACATGTTTTGTGGCGTGTGTAAAAAAAAAAATAAATGTCCTTGAAAAGGCTTATTTTGGCACTAATTTTGTCTTTTTGCACATGCCACAAAAAATGTCAGATTTCCGTGAAACAACACAAAAAATGTCGGATTTCCGTGAAACAACTTTGTGGACACATATGATGTTATGATCTATGCAAAACAATTTTTTGCAATTTCTTATGCATTTCGTAATGCACTTGAATGCATTTTAAATAAAGGGTGCATATGCACCCGGGAGCCAAAATGCGCCCACCAAACCATTATGCTTTCTTAACATGTATTGATGTTTACTCTAGTGATTAGTCTTCTGATTGCTGAAAGAACTCGTTTCAAATGAAGCTTCAATAGATAACAACCTGCAGGGAGTCATATTTCAAGAGAATGTTTTTTTTTTCAGTTTTACAGCAATCTTTATTTATCTGCAAACCAGTGGAGCTTTCGTCAAAAACAAAAAAACAAAAAACAGGGGAACTTTGTGCAGTTGTTTGCTTCAGTAAGCAAGAGTCTATAGTCTGGGATAATACTAGCATATGAAGTACATGCTGTACCGAATTAATCTTTATTGCTTGTTTTGATGTTTTGGTGGGACTAGTTTTCGAAGCTTTTTTCTTGATCTGACTCTAGTTTCTTCTGTTTCCAGGAAGACACTGACAGCGAGAAAAGTTAGTGCAACAACAGGAGCTGCTTCGGTTCCTGAAGAAGTTTTCCATAGAGCCAAAGGGGCACAACTATGCAACATACAGGCATACCAATGCACTCCTGCTTATTTTGCTGATTCATACCCACTCAACCAGTTCTCCTCAGAGGTTGTCGCTAGCCGGCTGCCAGTTCCACCATCTGCAAGGGTATTTCTGAGAGACACATCATCTCGGCGGTGCCTGTTACCCGCGTCATAATGTCTCACCGCAAGCAATCTTTCAGCTTCTATATCGTCGGCAACAGCAGGGACGTTTTCGTAAAGGACTATCCTGCAAAGTGCTGCTGGGGCCTCTTCTGTTGCTTCGAATGGTTGTGGAACTAGTTGCATTTCATGCCATCTGTGCCGCATTCTCCTTGCGTCGGTTGTTCCGCTACAGAACCTGGTGTGTAATTGTAAATATTTGCTGGGATTTCTGGTGTGTTTAGTTTAGAATCTGTATATACCTTTTTGTAGGTTTCTACAGCACGACTACATCGATTATACAGTGTGAATAAATTCATTCATACTGAGCCATGAAAAAGAAACTGTGGTCAGATCAGTAATCTTCTGAAAAGAGTGACGCACGAAACGGTACCTCCCTGTCACACAGAGCGCGGCCGCCATTCCGTAAAAAAAATTTATCGCCGCCGCCAGGCTGTTCAACCATCCAGCGTCCTCACCTTTGCCGGAAGAGGCCGTCTGATGGCGGACGGTAGCACAGGTGTCCTCCCCATTGGGTCAAGTGCGGCTGTGCTCCTTCGGCAAGGTCAGTGATTGCTTCGACGACGTGATGAAGGCCACGCTGTCTCCTAGCTGAGGCTATCCTTCATGGCTCCACACGAAGTCGATGGGAAGATGGAGGTGCAGCCTCCGGGTGCCCCCGTCGCAACCACAATACTCCGAGGGCCTCTCCCTCTTCCACCCCGCCTTCTCGATCCAACACGTCAATGAGATTATCAAGACAATTATGTTGAAGTGATTGGCAAGACTCCCAATGGACAAGGAGATACCATACAGTGTGCAAACGCGGTTTTATTTGACGTGGACATGTCCGCATCAGAACCATGCGCGTGGTGAGCCGTGCGATAGGTGTATTGCCAGTTTGTAAGCGAGTGACTTTGTTTTTTGGTGGTGTTATTTGACCAACAAGTCTCGATTTTTTAGGTCAAAACCCTATAGGTGTGAGTCGGTGAACTGCCTTGTTTCTTCTTGTTAATTATTAAAAAAATGACATTCTTGATATCTCAAATAGTTGTTAAGATTATATTGTTGCAGAGATAAGTGTAATTGATAGCTTGGTATTAATATATTTTATTTATAAAAAAATATAAGTTAATGTAGCTAGTAATTGCGTTGCCTCCCTAAGAGCATCTCCAGTCGGAGCCCCCGGACGCGTCGCGGACACCGACCGGACGACCCCAAAATGTTGGCTCTACAATCATACTCCTCATATTTTACTTGTCAAATATTGTGGGCTACTTGGAACTGTAGAAATGACATTGTTTTTAACAAATCAAATTCAACTCATTATTTGCAGGTTATCCACAATGCGTGCTATTGGATCCACTCATGGTCATTCCTACTCCCTGCGGATCAGCGTGGGCTTATGGATGCCGGCTGTACCCGTATGCTGGCGATTGTGCGGGCTATCTTCAGCCGGGGAGGATGGCTTCAACCTAGACGTCTAGATGTTTAATATTTATTTGTTTGAGTGGTTGATCTTTGTACCCACCTTAAATGACCCATGAATTGTGAGATTGTACTCTTGGATGTTTAATAATTGCGGGTGACTGTGTGCATCTTTTGGATGCAGAGGCCGGGGATCCGCACCCTCTTATCTAAAAAAAAATACATGCAGCCCATGCAATTGCTTCGTTTTGCATTATGCAAGCTCTGTCTAGTGCATGAAGAAATAGCGTACATAGCAATAATAATTATAACTAATATAACTATAGCTCCCAATGCATAGTTAAGATGCATATCCTTCTCTACGACGTATTTCTTGAAGTTCTTCGTCCTTGTCTGACATTCCTCCTTCTTGCGCTTGTACTTGTTGGCAACGTCCGCTAGTTTGAACTCCATTATCATCTTCTTATCTTGTAGTATTATCTTATCTTCTTCTATTTTCTTATTCTCTTCTTGAACCTTCATCAATTTCTCCTCCAACTTCCGGTTTATACGTTGAACCTCCTCCAATTTATTTTCAATCTTCTTTTTTTCCTCAATTGTGAAATTCAGATCCTCCAAAATGAGCATCTTCCCTCGGAGGGAGTCGTTCATATCACACCACGGATATTGCAATTAGACGCTTGTGAATCCTACATTTCAACAAAATACAACTCAAATCCTACCCTCACAATCCACAACTTTGGGAAGAACTCAAATTGTGGGCACAAGCTCGTACATACCGGATCAGACGAAGTGCTCTCCTCGTATAGCGGGTAGGAGCCGACCGAGTCCTTCTTTTCCCAGGAAACCATGGTCTCGGCGGAGAAGCCGGGAAAGATCGACGGCTATGGAGGTGGAGGTGGCGGCGGAAATGGTAGGCCAAATGAGACCAGATCCGTCGAGATGCAGCCGAGACGGACCTATGCTATGGCCCAAATCTTGTCGGAGGATCTACAGATGACGGCGGATGAGTGGGAGACCGAAACGGTGGGGCGGGGCCGCCGGATTAGCTAGTGGGACGAGGTAGAAGAAGGAGTCGGCGGAGTGTGCAAAATATCTACAGCGGCGGGCAAGGATTCCGTTCGATTTATGGTGCGGATGGGTAGGTCCGTGCTGTCAGACCAGGGGCGGGGCGGACGCGTCCGGCGCGTCCGGCCGGCCCCAAACCCCCCCAGATATGGGCTAGGTTTGGGTGTGCCGGACATGCCGGGCGTTTGGACTAACTATGGGGAGCCGTTGGGTGGAGGTTTTAGTCCCAAAAGCCGTCCGGCAGTCCGCCCGACGTTTGGGCGGCTTTGGGGCTCCGACTAAAGAAATAATTTTTCATCTTAAAGCAAATACAGGTGTCGTTTTGTAGGCATAAAAAAAGGCTGGCGGTGCATGTGCATCGTGCCTACTGTTCAGTTGAGTCTCCCTAATAATGGTTTTGTAGTCTTAAGTTTTGTTCAAGCTTTGCACGTCTGTGACATTTTCCAGGACGAATAATGTACTCCGAAATGTATGCCGACAAAAAGGAGAACAATAGCAGGGATAATTTCATAATGGTATTGAATTCACTAGATATGAAAACATGAGAATTTACGCTGAAATCAATGGCAATTAAATTGATAGAGAGGTTCCAACTCGAGACGGTTCCAACGGTTTTATGCCGTCCCGCTCTTCTCTTCGTTGCATTTAATGGTGGCTTAACCCCTTCTGGCCTCTTCTCATATCATCCGTACAAATTACAACGATCTGTGTTCTTGGTCAAGCTAAGGATCGTCGTCAACACTGCATCAACGGAGAAGAATGAGCAGCAGGCTCCTCCGTGATCCGCCGCATCCGAGGACGACGAAGAAGGCATCAGCATCTGCTGCGGCGGTGCAGCTTCTCCTTCGCCGGGGCGGAGAGCAGCGGCCAAGGACGAGAGCATCGAGTTCTTCTCCGCCCTACGGGAGTGCCAGCCTGACCCTCGCGTCCCCGACCAAACCGGTGAGGATCAGATGACCTGATTCTCACGAATTCCTCGTCTATTTTCCCTGCATCTGCCCTCTGATTCTGATGCAAGAAGGTATTTTGGGATGCAGGGATAGGACCGGCCGATCGAAAGGGAAAGGCGAGGCGGAGCGGTGGCGAGGGCGAGCTGCTCTCGGCGGAGATCGGGAAGCACGACTATGATTGGTATGTACAGAAGAACGTGATGAAACGTTGGCACGACTATGATCCCTTCTTCTGCTGCATTATTCCTCATCGTCTCGATTCATCGTTTATAGGCTTCTGACTCCTCCGGCAACGCCTCCATGTTTCCCGGCAGCGGCGAGCGGCTCCACGGCGGCGTTGAACCGGCTTACGAGAGCTACAACGGCGTCCTTTGCTAAGAGCAATTCAACGGTATGTGCCTGCTCGTTCAATTTTTCTGTCATCCACGTCGATTGTGTAATTGACGTGAATAAAATCACTGCTGAAATCTTCACATGGACATTCAGATTAGATGCTAAATTTGGCAAATTGAAATGATGCAGCTCTCCCTGGCACGCCGGGAGGACGGGTACCCGACGTCGAGGCTGGCAAGGAGCAGCTCCACGACGCACTCCTCCTCGGTCAACACGCCGGCGTTGGCGTCATCCTATCGCCCGTCGCTCGTCAGGACAGTGTCGTCGGCCTCTTCGTCGTCGATCAACGCCGCAAGCAACGCGTCCGGGTCCGCCGCGACGAGCCCACGCCCGCCGGCCATGGCGATCTCTTCTGCGTCCCGTCCCCAGAGCAAAGCACAGGGACGAAAGGTGTCCTCCAGCTCCGGCGCCGCCGCCGCGAGCCAACCAACGGGACCTTCGTCGTCAAACTCCGGACCCTCGGCGCCGACGATCGCGCGGCAGCCACGCGCTCCCCCGACCGGTGCGTCCATCCCCAAGTCAACCAGAGTGGCCTCAGAGCAGCCGGCACTAACCACCAGACGTGGCGCCAATGCCGTGGCACGTTCGAGGTTCGCGAGCCAGCTGAGCTCCGCAACGTCAACGGCCCAAAACGTCGTGCGATCCAGTATCATCAAGCCGCGACCTGTGCCGGCGGCCGCGAAGCAATGCCACGGCAACGGGACACAGGCCGCGATGAGCAGTACGGCGTCGACACAGATGAGGTCCTCGGCGATGACTGCCTCTCTGAGCATGTCGGGAGGGGACTTGTTAGCCAATAAAAGATTATCATCGAGCGGTGACTACGGCCGAAAGATTAACGTCGACAAAGTCCCCAAACCTCGTCGAACCGCCGGCCTCGCCTCAGCTGCCGCCACCAGCAGCGGCCTCACAAGGACCGGCTCTCGCAAGTCGGCGAACGCCCACGCGAAATGCAAGGTGAACGAGGACCTGAAACCGACTGTCCAGCAGCGGACCATCCACTCCTCCATGGCGTCGAGAAGCCGCGCGGCCGCCGGATCACTCGCCAGGGACCGTCAGGCCAAGAATCAAAAGGGCAAGGCCACGGTCGCCGCGCGGGTGGCCGAGGCGGACGCGTTCCCGAGCACGCGGTACGACGCCATGCTGCTACAGGAGGATCCCAAGAACCTTACGTGGCTTAACGGATGCGGCGATGATGACGGCGTTGGTTTGGTCGAGGGCTCGCTCGAGCTGGAGCCGTTCAACGTGACCGTCGATGGGACGAGCGGCACAACGGCGTGATTCTGACTTTGCCGCCAATTCCGTTGGAGATCACGGTTCAGTGTACATAACATAACTCTGTTCGGTTATTTGAATTTATGATACCCTTTGATCCAAAAAAAAAAAGGTGTCGTGACTTGTATCATTGGTTTGTACCGTGTACCTAACTAGTTCACTCCCAACGACAATACTCCCTCCGTTTATTTTTAGTTTGCGTTCTACGCAAAGCACAGGTACATAGGCATATGAGGTAAATTAGAGATTGTATGGACTAAATTGTCCCTGGTGCATTAAATTCAGCTGGGCATGCATGCACTGGTCCATTTTAATTAGTGGCTTCGCCTCCAATGCAATTAACAGCATGCATGCCCAGCTGCACGCATATTAGGTAATCAACAGTAGAACGCAAACTAAATGGGAAATTTTCGAAAAAGCCAGAACGCAAACTAAAAGCAAACGGAGGGAGTAACACCGATCGGAGAGAGTACAACAAACTCTATTACGACAGATGTACACGGCGATGACTAGGGAGAGGCATGGATGGCGGCACGATTTTGGGACGTCGATATCTGGTTTAGTGACCTACTCCGGAGTATTTGTAATAATTAGTATTCTTGATAATCTATATATAGATGTTAATGATTATAAATATATATGTTGGCCTTTTCTGAAAAACAAAGGTGACTCGATTGTTTTCTTGCATTTTCTGCATGGTATCTTTCTGGCAATCCAATTGTAAATTCTACTCGTTTTGACCAAACCAGTCTCTAGTGCAACTTTGACAATCAATTTTCTGACGACTAAAATGAAATGCATTACAAAGTATATTCCTAATAATGTGAACGTTGGTTCAATAGTGATGCTTATGTTTGCTAGAATAAATCCTACATGCCCCTATATTTTCATTGAGGGGTTAAGGGAAACATATTAACAAAACCATATGAGTTGCAGGCCGATCCACCATCGTATATTTTGACCTATTTACCTCCTTCTTTGAAGTTTTGAAAATAATTTTCACTTGCTTATCTATAGCTAGCTTTTATGGTACATTTGAATTAAGACAATTATGGTTCTGTCAAAATTTAATTCCTTGACGTTTTGTCGGATATTCCACAACGTTTTGTTCAAAAAAAAAAGATTTTTTTTATCAAATTCAAAATATGGCATCTAAAATTCTAAATACGTCTACCACAACCTATAGATGGGTCAACAATAAAGAGAACATAGACTGGAGGAGAATGGGGGAGGGGTTGACAGCCTCGCCGGCCGGAGAGGATGTGGTTCGAGAAAGAGCTCGAGAGTAGGTAGGGAAATAGTTGTTAATGGTATGGTGGGATGAGGATTTGGGGGGGGGGGGGGGGGGGGACATTTAGGGCATGTTTTCCCGTGTACCATCTAAAATTGAAATTTAAAATAATAGAAACCTTGGCTAATAATTGATAGGATTTTATTTTGTATGACACATAAGAATTTCTTTTGAATTGCTACAGCGGAGACACTCAGGAACATAACTTACAAACTAGTATGGGGAAATGAAGCAATTAAATTTATTTCCTAAAAAAGGATACACTGTTTTTTTCTTATTTCCTTAAATCTGATTTTCACAAAAATATGTATTTCTATATCCCGAAACTTGGAAGAAATCCAGTTATTGGGCCGGTCCATACGGCACCCAACTTGTTGGCTGCGTGGAAATAGGGTAGCGGGCTGCAACCTTCGACCAGATATCGTTTAAGAAGACAAATAATGCTGCTTTTGTTTTTCTCGATTCGAGTGAAAGCTCGCAAACTACAGAGATGGAAAATATAAAATGGAAACCCAGCTAGAAGAAAAGACGCGCGTTACCGCGTCGGTCCTAATACGAACAACGATATATGAGCAAACATTTATTTTAGCAAAACATATATAAAATTACCAATGATGGAGAAAATATTACCACCGACTCACTATTTTATAGCACAATTAAGCAGACATACTCACATAAACATAGAGAAGTAGATAATATTTAGTTGTAGTAAAGTTGAGAGTACACCACTCAATAGAAAGAGCATGACCCCACTTTTAAAAATGTTACACTCAGTTAGACGATCATGATACAACGACTAGTATGAAATATCGTGAAAGTTAAATTGTGTATCCTCATGGTCATAACTTTCTACACTCTGATAATTGCAACCGAGGCTAGACAAACATAGATCCTTTTTTAGTATATGCATTCAACCATATGCAAAAATATACACATGCATTATATTATATAATCTGCCTCGTTGTCTGAAAACAAGATATACCGCAGAAAAAAGTTTGCAGATAAATACCTAAATCATCTTTCATCAGTAGTAGGTGGAATCCAACAACAAGTCGTATAACTCACCATTTCACCCGCATTCACGATCGATTTTTCGTTCAACCGAACCTGACACCACCACCGAGTCAATGCTACTAACAGCAACGGTGACATCGGCGGACGATGACAGAGGCGACATAGGTATTCATGTGCAACTACTGCGAGAGTTGTATGAAGTATTTCAGCTCACTAGCATTGGGTGACCACCAGAGGGGAGCGAAGGTGGCGTGCAAGTTAACAATGGACTTGAGAACGACATCAGGGATGGAGGTGCCCTATAGTCCCAGGTGATTGACGGAGGCAGAGGTGTGTGCGGAGAGACATGCAAACTCTGCGTACGGACAGTTATTTTCGGTACAATACAACTCGAGGGAGGCAGAGGGAGAGAAATTGTGTCGCTAGCACAGGCTACGTAACGCTATGATAAGACAGAGTTCTCGGGTAGAGCGGTAGATCCGAACTCAATGCACCACCTTTAAAAAAAAAATCCAAAACGATTGTTTACGTTTCAATTTTTTGAAATAAAACATACAATTACGTGTATGTTGTACACACTCTAGAAGTTTTTTATTTTGGTCTATACAAAAGGAGTAATTGTGAGTGAATATGGAGCTATTTTTCTTTTTTTTACGGCCACAATTTTTTTACAGATGGGAATATCTGTTTATTTCATCAAAAAATTAGCATATAAGTACAAACATATGAACACATCCAATAGAATTTGTTTCAAACTGTCTTTAAAATTGTAAAGTATAAATGAATGGGATCCACATGTGGTAGAAGAAGAGGAGGGGTCCACCATGATGTGGACATGTGGGAGAAGGAGAGGACACCAATCATAGGGAGCTTAGTTCTTTTAGAGATACCCAATGGCATAAAATGTAGCTCTAAAGTACGAAATTGAGCCAAGCTTGGAGTAGGTAGATTAGGATCAAGATTTTGTCTTCTGCGGGGAAGACTATATACTAGCTTCCACTTGTAGGCAAATGGGTAGAATATTAGGGAACCAGCTACTCCATCTGTATTTCGCAAAAAAAGCTACTCCACCTGATTTTCATCTTTCTTCCCAGCACAGTCAACCGAACGAGCCCTCTCGCACCCGTCCATGACCTCTCTCCTCCTCCATTTCGCCTGCCCGACCGCCCACCCCCGCGCCGGATCCCGACAGCTCACCGCCAGATCTCTCCATTCTGCCGACGTACTGATAACCCGCAAGTATAGGGAATCGCGTGTAGCCTTTTCGATAAGTAAGAGTGTCGAACCCAATGAGGAGCTAAAGGTAGGATAAGTATTCTCTCAAATTCTATCAACCACTGATACAACTGTACGCACACTAAACGTTTACTTCATCTAGAAAATAATACTAGAGTAATAATACAGGTATGAGAGATAGCTTTGCAAGATAATAATTACAAGAAAGTAAATGTTAGTGCTCCAGCAATAAATACACTAATAACCATAAACTAACGGTACCATGAGTGTGGAAAAGTGGTGGTAATTGTGTGGCTTTGTCCAAGATTAATTACCGCATATATCGGGTTCATTGTTTTCGATGTAGTTTTCTATGTGGGAGAGGCTAAATAACATGCACTCCACTACTTGGGATTACAATTACTATATGATTGTATTGTTAGCAAACATCCGTAAACTCTAACAATACATTAAGGTTTCCCAACCATAGCCTTAAGTTTATGATCCTCTTACTCCCATACGTATGATGCATGTAAAATGCATACATGAACTTTGCGCTATATCACTTATATTCCAATCATATTTGCATCATATAGGGGTTATACCACTGTTATTTAATGATTTTAGGAAAAAAAATTGTTTACTATTTTTATGGAATTAACTCTGCGCAGGCAGAAAACCCTATTTCTTTCCTTTTATGTTTCAGGGACCCAAACGACGTCCAAATAATATGGAAAAATACAGAGGTCATTATTTTGGATGGAGGAAGACGTAGGAGCGAAGGAAGCAAGCAAACGGAGGCCGGAGGGCCAAAAGAGGGTGGCCCACGCGGCCACTGTACCTGGCCGTGTGGGGCCCACCCAATTGGCCCTCGGGGCTCCGCAACCGTCGATCTTTTCTCCACCGCCTTCGTCTTGACCTAAAAACGCCTATAAAAGAAGTCCCACGGCGTTTCGCGAAACAAGCGCCGCCATATCACAGAAACACGAAAACGAAGATCTGGAGCTGCAGATTGGAGGGGGAAAACTCCGGCGGGGCGCTGCCGGCGTGGTCTCCTTCATCTCCATCGACATCTCCACCGTCTCCATGATGAAGAGGGAGTAGTCCACCTCTGGACTATGGGTTTGTGGAAGTAACTTATGTATCTCTCCTCTCTCTTGAGCTTCACTAATGAGTACCGTATGAGCTGCTGAACATGATTACGGTCATATTTGTATTACCTATGTGGTGGATCTTTTTGTGAGTTAATATATGTTGAGATTGCAAATGTTTGTTTCAGTTATGAATATAGATGCATATTATGTACCCCATTCTTATTCACTTGTTATGATCAAGCATGTTTATGAGAGCGTGTGTGTGGTGATGTGTGCATTAGTTGGAGTAATGGGGGGTGGTGAGTGCGGTAAGCTGGCAACTGAAATATCGCGATCCACTTGGGTGTTTACCTTACTTTGTTGCCTCACTAGGGATAAACAAAAATACCATGCTACCGGAGATGTGGGTGTGACCATCGCCACTACTCTATGACTAGATCTAGCATGTTCTTATTTTCACTTCATGTCATGAAACTTAAAGCTATACTCTGAGTCATCTTAATTACTGAGGTGTTATGATTTAGTTCGCATCTTGGTGGAGTATAAGTGAGACTAATAACCAAAAGGTCTGTATGTTAGGACGTGATGCCCATATAATTAGTAAATTGATATCAAACTTTGTGTTGCAATCTCATATGTCAACTCTATGTCCACTTGTCTGCCACACCATTTAAAGAGAGAGGACATTACTATATCAACATACAACTCTAATGAACCATATAAATTCAACAAAGCAATCAAAAGACAAATAAACTACACAACCGTGACATAAATCATAGGATAATAACTTATAGTATCATACACCATGTTTACATAGTACGGTACAAAGGTGTGTGGGAGGGTGAACCACCGTATACAAGGAGGAAATGGCGATGAAGATGCGGTTAGATATGAAGAAGGGGACAACGAGGAGCGCAGGGCGGCGGCGGCGCCGACGGCGCGTGGAGCTCCTTCCCCACTACCGACATCATGGGGGAGCGCCGCCCCTTAGCCCTTCCTTCATGGCTTCTTGGGAGCCCTCCCCATGGAGATGGGATCCACGGGGGAGGCAAAAAACTTGGCTTTGCTGGCTGGAAATTCGTAATATGGGGTATCATCCACGAGTTAGGTTTCCTCCCTTTATATAGCTTCTCGGATTTCCGTCACCCCTTTTAGGGTTTCGTAAAACGGGCTTTTCTGGAGCGTCCGAACTCCAAATGGGCCGAATTTTAATTCCAGGATTATCAGCAGAAAATTCCGCGCAACTTTGCAGAAGCCAAGTTCTCCATTTGACTTCGTTTTAAAGCCTAAACGTGACAATCTTCGAAAAAAGTTCTGGGACAGATTTCTGGAAAGTCCCAATTCGTCTCCAACAAGGTTTCCTCTTGTATTCTTGATAATTCCTACACATTGTGCACTTTTGCAATAATTAGTAGCTTAGTCCAAATAAATCATAAACTTAATATAAAAACAAGTGCAAAGGCATAATATTAACATGAAACGATCAAAAATTATAGATACATTTTGGACGTATCAACATCCCCAAGCTTAATTCCTGCTCGCCCTCGAGTAGGTAAATGATAACAAAATATATTTTTATTGTAAATGCTATGATCAGGTCTTTAACAATTGCATGATGTATGGATAATAAAACTTAGCAATCATGTGACCTAATGAATAGTTGATGCGTGTAAAGCACACGTTCGTCAGGAGACCCAAGAGTAAGGTTTGATGAGTGTAGCGGCAAGTCTTCCCTCAGTAAGAAACCGAGGTTATCGAACCAGTAGGAGATGAAGACACTTCTGAAGGTGTCAACGGCGCCAGGAAACTTGCTGCGTTGTAGTGGAGGAAGAAGTCCTGACGGTTGACTTGGAACCTACACACAAGACAATCAAACTATTTTGCCCCAACGAATAAGTGAGGGTGTCAACCTCGCCGGCTTGCTGAAAACAAAGGATTAGACGTATAGTGTGGAAAATGATGTTTGTTTGCAGAGAATGAAAAAGAACAATGATTGCAGTAGGTTGTATTTCAAATGTAAAAGAATGGACCGGGGTCCAAAGTTCACTAGTGGTGTCTCTCCATAAAGATAACTAACATGCTGGGTAAACAAATTACAGCTGGGCAATTGACAATATTGAAAAGTGCATAATATGCATGTGCAAGTTGTAGTGTCTACTATGAGATTCATTTGGGCATTACGACAAGGTACACAGACCGCTATCCAGCATGCATCTGTGCCTAAATAGTCCACCTTCAGGTTAGCGTCCGCACTCCTTCCGGTATTAAGTTGCAAGCAACAAACAATTGCATTAAGTAAAGTGCATAATGTAAACAACACATTCATCCTTAGACAAAGCATTACTGTTTTACCCTAGTGGCAACAGCACATCCACAACCTTAGAACTTTCTGTCACTGTCCCAGATTAAATAGAAACTGAACCCGCTATCTAGCATAAATACTCCCTCTTAGAGTCGCAAGCATTCACTTGGCCAGAGTTTCAACAAGTAATGGAGAGCATGCAAGATCATAAAAGACATAGACATGATAATTCAATATTCAACTTGACATAGTATCAATATTCATCGGATCCCAGCAAACACAACATGTAGCATTACAATAAGATGATCTTGATCATGATAAGCAGCTCACAAGATCTAAACATGATGGCACAAGAGGAGAAGACAACCATCTAGCTACTGTTATGGACCCATAGTCCAAAGATGAACTACTCACACATCACTCCGGAGGCAGGCATGGCGATGTAGAGCCCTCCGGTGATGATTCCCCTCTCCGGCAGGGTGCCGGGAAGAGCTTCAGAACCCTCCGAGTTAGGGTTGACGGCGGCGGCGGCTCTGGAACTTTTCGTGGAATATGACTCGGGTACTTAGGGTTTTCCCGAACAGATGAATCTATAGGCGAAGGGGCGGCGTCGGTGGAGGTCCGTGGCCTCCTCACCATATGGCGGCGCGGCAGTGGGCCCAACCGCGCCATGACGTGGTGAGGGCGGCCCACGGCCCCCCTTCGTCTCTCCTTCGGACTCCGTGTACGCGTCAGAAAAATAGGGACTTCGGCTTTTGTTTCGTCCAATTCCGAGAATATTTCCAGAACAACTTTTCTAAAACCAAAAACAGCAGAAAACATGAACTGGCACTGTGGCATCTTGTTAATAGGTTAGTCCCCGAAAATGCATAAAAATGATATAAAGTGTGAATAAAACATGTAGCAATTGGTATAATATAAGCATGGAACATCGGAAATTATAGATACGTTGGAGACGTATCAATAGTATCAACGAACTAAGAGCTCATAACATGAAATTTGTAAACATCAACAAGATTGTAATGATCATAATAAAGCATGGTAGAGTGGTATCTCGCTTGCCCTTAATTGTGGAGCAAAACATAAATGCCAAGGCACCTATGAAGTTTAAGCGGAGACTAGACGTAAAAATATCAAAGATAAGAGCATCAAAGTTATGTCACAGTTAACCGTATTCTGGGATAAGCACATTACACTAAGAATGAGAGTTATGCTCTCGAGAGGGTGCTCAAAAAAAGGATGATGACTCAACATAAAAATAAAAGATTGGCCCTTCGCAGAGGAAAGCAGGGATTATCACGTGCTAGAGCTTTTTATTTATAAAACAAAGGTAAAAATATATTTTGGGTGGTGGTTGTTCCTGTCAACGAATGACAATAGAGTTTTTGTTATCTTCCATACTAAACAAGTTGAGAGCGGTTCCGAGTTATTTATATTAGCATTTATAGCATGCACTTTTATATAACATGACACTCTTACCAACCTTTGCTTTCACAAACCATGACTAACCGAATCCTCGGGTGCCTGCCAACAATCACATACCATGGAGGAGTGTCTATTTTTATTTGTTTAACTTTTGAATGTTATAATCGTCTAACCAGCTCTTTGCAAAATTAGTGACGAGCAGATGAAGCATGCAAGTCGGGGTACTTAATTTAGTATGGAAGATAACAAACCCAACTACTACGTCCTCATGAGCTAAAAACAGTGTCACAAAATGAGAAGTATTTTGAAGTTTTTAAATGTAGCACATGAAAATTTACTTGGAATGGTTTGAAATGTCATGCATAGGAATTTATGGTGGACTCTTTGGAATAACTTGGTTTTTAGGGATTTGGATGCACGAGCAGCATTCCCGCTCAGTACAAGTGGAGGCTAGCAATAGACTGGGAAGCGACAATCAAGAGAGCATTCACCGTCATAATCATACTTGCGACAGAATAAAATTAACTGGGGCATAAAAGTGATACTAGAACTCTTAGACAAAATAATCATCAAGCCTTAATTGACTTTTGTTTTTCAGTCGTGAACATGCGTGCGCATGTGCCAAGTCAATTCAGTTAAATCATTCAGAGGAGGATACCACAATACTATACCAACATATGAACAATACAATGCATGTTAATCATAAAAATAACATAATATAAACTATTAGCTAGTTGAGACTATCCATAAGAAAACATAAACTACTAAACTATATTATTCACACATCATTTTTAAGTTTCATCAAATAATCCATTAACCAAGTAAACATTGAAAACAGAAGATAAATAAAACATGTGACGATCCACTTATTAATGTAACCGGTGTTTGATGCTAAGATAAATAAATAATAAGATACAGACGCTTCAAGAACAACACATATGATGTGAAAGAATTAAATATAGGTTCACTAGAGATGACCTGATAATTTTGACGATGATAGAGATGGGATCCATGGGGGAGGCAAAACGTGACTTTGGTGGCTGGAAATTCGTGGTATAGGGTGTCCTCCACGAGTTAGGTTTCCTCCCTTTATATAGCTTCTCGGATTTCCGTCACCCCCTCTTAGGGTTTCGTAAAACGGGGTTTTTTGGAGCGTCCGAAACTCCAAATGGGCCGAATTTTAATTCCAGGATTATCAACAGAAAATTCCGCGCAACTTTGCAGAAGCCAAGTTCTCCATTTGACATCGTTTTAAAGCCCAAACGTGACAATCTTCGAAAAAAAATTCTGGGAGAGATTTCTGGAAAGTCCCAATTAAACTCCAACAATGTTTCCTCTTGTATTGTTGATAATTCCTACACATCAAAGAGGAAAACAAGAATATTGTGCACTTTTGCAACTATTAGTAGGTTGGTCCAAATAAATCATAAACTTAATATAAAAACAAGTGTCAAAGGCATAATATTAACATGAAACAATCAAAAATTATAGATACGTTTGGATGTATCACGTACCGCCCCTGCTTGGCCGTGCCCGGCTCTGATTTGCTGCCGTCTAGGTCGAGCTTCGTCTGCTTGATCCGCCCCGGCTCGTCCGGCCCCGCCGCCGCTCGCCTACCACCACCAGTCCGCCTCCTCTCGCTGCTATGTCCTTAATTACCGGCCGGCGAGCTGTACATAAACATGTGTAGGCAAATGTAATTCAGTTTAGATGTTCAGGAATCGCATGTTCTAATTTACTCAATTGTGAATTTCTGAGCTCGTCAGTGTGTGTGTTGTTGTTGATCAAAAGTATTTTTTGTGAGCAGTGAGCAATATTTGTGTGTGTCGTTGTTGTTGTCTTGTTGATCACAAGTATTTATAGTACTCTTGTATTATGATCTTGTTCAACTAATTTCGCATATGGTTTGAGCGATACTGATATATCCACGAGTATTTGTAGCGCATTACTACTAAAACTAGAATATGTGAGATTTGATCGCCTCACATAAATTTAGGGGCATTTCAGACATCTCACATGTGAACACAACGAATAAGCAAAATCTTCATAAGCCCAAAAGAAGTCTCCGTGTAGTTTCTACTAGCTTTTACCCACCGCAGTTTCTCCCCACCAAAATCTATGCAGGCTTATGCATAAGCAGAAGTCTAAAAGAAGTGGCCCAGAAACTGATCCAAGGCAGTTTCTAGATTACACCAGGCGCTCGCTTCGCGGTGGGGAGAAGCTAGTCTGAAGCTAGACGCTTCTTTTGGGTTTTAGCGGTCCACGGCCTCGAAGCCGAGTTAGAAGCTGAAAAAAGTGGCCCTAATAGCCACTACAGCATGGAGAAGGGCAAACTAGTGCTAATAATCTATTGTCAACTATGACAGATTGCTACTATCATCATTGGAAAAACACAGTGATCTGTCTCCATGCCGCAATTAGCCAAGTCAAAAATCAGGGGAACATTGTGCTTTCACCAGATCCTACGTACCCTCCGTTCGGATATAATCTAAACTTGGTTTAACCAATGGATAGTTTATATATCATGGGACCATAATTGTGTTAAATTGTGGGATGTGTAAAAGTAGTACTAATAAATGCTAGCTTAATTTGTCTGAAATTTCCTAAAATGTAGATTAAATCCGAACTGAGGGAGTACGCAAGTTATCGCATAGAGCACAGTTCACAAGTGGCACCAAGATTCACTAGCTTAATTAAGGCACACAAACCTCATGATTAAGACGGACGGACCAATTGTCATTGTAATTGCCATTACAGTCCTAACGACTCCAACTTGGAAGCACTGTTGAGTGTTGACCAAATAGCCATGCGCCATGCACGCACGAGTCTAGATAGATTTAGACTTATGTCTCTATCCCGGTTCCCTCTTATGTTGTCTGTGTGACGAATGGTCATTGATTTCTCCACGATATATGATTATTATTATCACCTTTGTTAGGTAAATTTGCTTACATCAGTGTTAGTAATTTTTTATTTTCCCCTGCTCTTGCTTCAACTCCAAGCGATGAATACTGGCACTGGATGATGTCGTTGTAAGATCTAGAGAACGATCCCGGCGGCCGACCCAACTGAACATTTTGTTGTTGTTTTATTTCGTCTTGTTTCCTAGCACCCGCCGTCTTGTTTTTTTTTTTGTCTTCGTGATTTATTTTGAGGGGCAGCAAATAACTATCTTCTATCGAAAACTAAAACGTCTTGCGCTAAACAAGACAAAATACCTTGGGGGCAAGGGGCAATAGGTCACATGAAATATTTGCTTTTAGTTTTATACCATGCTCTCATAGTATGGTTGAGGAAAAATCGCAGAAACTACTGATGATCTGGCTGTGAAAGTTTGGGAAAATGCAGCACCCCTTAAGTGCAGGATTTTCAATTGGCTCGTGTGCCGCCAGCGACTTCCCACCAACGACAGACGCTTCCACCACCAGCTGGGTGCAACGCCTGCTGTCCTTTTTACCCTCAGGTTGAAGAAGTTGATCACCTTCTGATCGGATGTCACAAGGCCCGTGAAATGTGGGACTTCTTCTTCCCTAACAACATGCATCAAATCACCACCATCCAGGAGCTTTGGAATACTCGATGTTAGTGGATATGCTGACTCCACGGTCTGCACCGCCATTGCGTGGAACATTTGGAAGAGGCGCAACGCCAAAGTCTTCAACGGTGTTGATGAACCAATGGTGCTTGCCAAAGCAAGATGCATAGAAGACGTCCGCTTGTGGGCCTATCGATGCAAAGTTCCGCTTGTCGCTTGTAAACTTAGAACTTGGTGTCTCTCCTTTGAGCCACCCTGATCACCCTCTACCTCCATGTATTTCTCTCCCCTCTCCCCCGCTTATATTCTTGTGTAACCCAAAAGGTAATAAAAATGTTCAGGATGGCTAAGTCCGCCGTAGTTATAGTCAAAAAAATATCGCAGAAACACCTGACATTGTCGTTGGGGAAACTAGTCACTTTACGTGTATGTTCCACAAATCACCAACTATGTAATATGTTGCACATAGTTCCAAATCTCAGATTAGTCCGATTAACATCGGTTCTGCTGATGGGCATGGCATGTGATTATCAAACAATTTAGGCTAATAATAAGGGAAAGTCAGAAGAATTTGGACAGTCGTTTCAAAGTTTTGTAGCTTTTTGGGAGATTTGGTAAATATTTTATAAAAAATTCAACTTCTAAAGAAAAAATGCAGTAATTGAGCAATATGAGCTAACTACTCTGTAGACATGTAGACGATACAGATGATTTCCCCTTAGAAGCCGATTTTGCATCCATTTTGAAGGATATGGAATAGTAGGAATCTACGGATACAAATGCGAATTTTGGCAAGGTGGACATCCAATTGATATGGTGCATATATGATAGTGCTATTATTCGGAAATGTTGATTATCTGCCCTTTTTACGTATTATCCTAACTTCTCAATTAGGATTATTGGATTAAAGTAGCCCAGATAATCATCCCAATAAATCATTTAACCATTAACCTGATCACTTGTTGGAGATGACCCATCAAGATATAGAGTTTTTTGGTAGAATATCAAAAAAATATTATACGATGAACTACATGTTTGTTGTCCAATGCATGGCAATCCCCACTGCAACTCATCGGTAACTGGAGGCCATCCACTATGTGGGTTCGACTCGTTGAAAAAGGTGGCAGACATTGGGTCCGCTTCTAATTATCTGTAGTGTGGATTCGCTTTTGTTTGGGCCCAATCTGACAACATGCATGCACCTTTTTTTGCATGTAAAGCAGCATCTTTTCCCTCTCTGCTCCATGACTTGTGGGGGCAACTCTTTCAATTTCTGACACATGATCGATAGGAGTCGAACCAATATGTTGGTTCGCTTCTTTTTTCTGAAACAATGATCCGATGCTCTACTATGTAGTGAACTGAACCAACAAGAGCTATGGTTCGCTTTTTCACTACATAGTGTATGGTCTTACGATTTACATGCACCCATGTGCAACCGGGGAAATGCAACCCATATAGAACTCACATGTCGCATGATATAAATTTGAAAGTTGTGTTAGATCTAACTTATAATTCTGAAGCTCGAGGGGGTTAGCAAAACCGATTTAATTTTTAAGAAACTTTTGCCGAAACGAAAACAAGACTTCTACCTTGATGTTTACTCTAGATGATACAAGATGCTTTGAAAATGACTGTTGCCTGTTCTGAGAGTCGTGTTTGGCCAAAGCAGGTGTCACCGAATATGTGGATGTGTGTCACCTCGAAGGCAGGGGTTCCGGAAAACATGAATATGGATGCATGTTCTGTTCTTCATCGATGGAGAACAGAGGAAGACCCCACCTGTCGGGACCGCGTCCCCGACCAAACCTCCTACGCCTCTCTGCGGCCGGGTCCCAGTAGCGTCGGCGGCGGCGTCGTTGGGCGGCACACGCGAAATCCCCGTCCTACCCTCTCGCGCATGAGGACGAGCGAGCTGACGCCGTGGCTCGGCCGGTGACGCGGGCACGCTGTTTCTGTTATGCCCGAGGACGCGTGCTCCGCTCAGCGAAATTTCCGTCTCGGACGACGGGTCAAATCAAAATCTTCTTGGGACGTCAAGGCATCCGACTAGGCTAGCAGAGGGTGCTCGAGAGCTACTGGCGCTAGCCTCGCTGGTTCCTGGTTGCGTTGCGTTCCACGCAGCGGCGTCACGGTTTTGCAGCCTTTGGCTCTGCCGACCCTGCAGAGTGCAGATGCATCTTTGAACGAACCATCCAACGGACACTTTGAATTGCTGCCTCGAAAAGGGAGGAAATTTTCGAATTCACGCAGTCCTTTTGCTTCCTGTGTCGAGGGTCTGTTTGTGCATGGCGCATTGACAACTGTTTGGGAGTACTCCTCCTACTGCTGCAGTTGTAGGCGTGGAACATTGGTTGGTTTTGAAGACAAGAACACGATGGGTGACTTATTTGAGCAACAAAACAAACTTGTCTTTCCAAAGACAATTTGAACGGACCAGCCGGGGCGTCCAAAATGGTCGCCCAAAGGGCTTTTGGGCGTGGCGGACACATTTTTTCCCCCACTCGCGCCCAAATCTGTTTTCGGTCTGGCGCGGCCCAGTTTTGTGTCCGGCACGCCCAGTCCTCGCCCTCAACTTGGGGAGGCTTGAGGCGGCCCCGGACACTACGAAAATAACGCCCCGACGCGCGGGCCACGCCTGGCAGTGAGACGGCGCTCGCAATAAATGCCGGCTCCCCCCATTTTCCCCCCAAAATCCCAAATCTCGCGCCAGTTCTTCCGCCATCCCTCCCGCAAAAAAAAAACCCTGCCCTGCCGCCGCGCCGGCTCGGATTCCATGGTGCCGACGGCCGTGCCCAAGGAGAAGGGCAAGGCCAAGAAGAAGGCGACGGTGGCGAAGAAGACGCTCGGTGTTCAGCGCAAGGCCCCGCCGCCCGCGGAGGTCGGAGACGATGTCGGAGACCGATTGGGAGCTCGAACGTCTCCGACGCCGATTGGAGACGCAGAGCCGTAGCAGGCGGCGTGCGGCGGCGAAAGCTAGAAAGCTGCTCGACCCGGCCCCGCCATTGACGGCAAAGGGCCTCGCCGCCATGAACAAGAAGGTCGCGGCCTTGAACCAAGCATATGCTTTGGGGGGCAGCCAAGAGAGCGCCGCCACTCTTCGATGCAAGATCGGCGGCTCTCCGTCGAATTCATCTTTCTTCGTCGAAAGCGCCGCCGCCGGCACTCCTCGCTCCAGGTTCACCCCCGAGTACGCCGACAGCCAGCACCACGACGACTTCGACCCCAACATCATCTTCCCTTCTTGTGGGCTCGATCTGAACCACCCCGTCGATCTGTCATCGTCGGCGTTGCAGAGGCACCCCGCCGAATAGACGAACGCGCAGGCTGGTCGCAGCCTTTCATTCGACGCCGGCGCCTCCCATGTGATCGACGGAATCACCGTCGATTACACAGAACCCCTGCAGGTATGAGGCCGTGTTTTGGATGGCATGATACGTACCGTAGACGCATAGGCGAGTCGTGACTGTGGGCGTTGTTTTTGTGTGTAGGAGACCTCCGAACTCATGGCCGACTTAATCAACGGCGACGGTCGGACGGCGAATGTCGATCTTGATGGCCTGGAGGCGGACGGCGACGACGACGACGAGTTCGACGATGACGAGGTGTACTACGAGGAGGAAGAGGACGCCGATGAGGAGATCGAAGAGGAGGGGTGGTGACCGCGGCTGTGGTCGGCGAGCACGCCGCGGCGAAGAAGAAGGGCAGCCGCGACATCGTTTGGACGACCAAGGAGGACGAGTGCATCGTCGAGTCATGGAAGTTCATCACCACCGGCATGCTGACCGGCACAAACCAGACCAGCGGCGCCTACTGGAGGCGGGTGATAGCCCTTCACGTAGTTACGTGCGTGAAAAGTAAATGGGTTAGGTTGAGACTCCAAGTGCATAGTGTGTAGTATATGGAAGACGTGTTTTCTCCACGAGGGGTGACTCGAGGGTTTATATCGAACTCTCGGGGAATCACTAGTGAAAGATTTATCTTCTTATCCTTCTCTTGGTTACCTGCAAAATAAAGTAAATATTTTGGTTCTCAACCTCACCTAGTGGTTGTCAAGCACAAGGTGTGAGAATAATATGGAGATAATATGCAATGCTAACCAGAAATAAATATGCAATGATGATGGGAACAATGATAAATGATATTTTTGGGTTTTATATGATGTATGCAAGATGTAAAAGTGTTTTTGTATTTTCGGATTTTTAAATGGCAGAAAATGGAAAATGGATAAAAGTTATTGGAAAGTTATTTCTTATGATTAAAAATGGACCGGGGGTTCATGGTTTCACAAATGCACTCTCTCTTTAATAAAGTGGTAGACAATGGAACACTAGAGTTGACATATGAGATTGTAACACAAAAGTTTAGTGACAAGTTACTAGTTATATGGGCATCACGTCCTAGCATAGAGACCTTTTACTTATTAGTCTCACTCATACTCCACCAAGATGCGAACTAAATCATAACACCTCAGTAATTAAGATAAATCAGAGTATAGCTTTAAGTTTCATAACATGAAGTTAAAATAAGAACATGCTAGATCTAGTCACGGAGAAGTGGCATGGTCACCCACAACCCTTGTAGCATGGAATTTTCTTTATTCTTCGTGAGGTAACAAAGTAAGGTAAAACACCCAAGTGGATCGCGATACTACAGTGGTCAGCTTACCGCACTCACCACCCCCTGTACTCCAACTAATGCACACATCACCCACACACGCTCTCATAAACATGCTTGATCAAAACAAGTAGACAAGAACGGGGTACATATATGCATCTAGTTTCATAACTGAAACAAAACTATTGCAATCTCAAACATATATTAACTCATAAGACACCACATACGCATGGTTTTTGAGTCGCCGAGCCAAGCCAAGTCGCCATGGCTGCGACTAGTGACTTGCTGGCTTGAGCCAGCGACTTGGCTTGATTAGTCGCCCCGAGTTGCCAAGGCTTATAAAAGGATATTAAGTGGATTTCAGAAGGAAAATAGGTAGCATTTCAGATCAGATAGTGCATTAGGAAGGCAAGCAGCAAGAAGGAATGTTTCTTACCATGTAATTGTCCAAATTTGGCAAGGGAGATCCTTTTTGGTAGTTGGTACGTGCTCTTCTTTCTTGATCGCACCTTGCAATAGTATATATGTAATAGCAAGTTAAGAACAGCAGCGCAAACATCACATTTGAGATGAAATAAAAGCATCAACTTACGTGTGTCGGTGTGTGTCCATCTGTCCAAGTTGTTTTCCTCAATTCCTTGTTGATCCATATTTCTTTGTAACTGATTCACATAAGAAAAACAGCAGCAGTTCTACATATAAATACTAGCACAATGACAAGTATAACAACAGAAATTTAGCATTAGTTCATTACATTTAACTAAATACTAGCACAATGACAAGTATAACAGCAGAGCACCATGCCAAGCACAAGCAGAACACAAGCACAACAGAAACATCAAGCACAAGCAGCACAAGCATACACATCCTGCGAAATACCTTGCCCACTATGAAGTCGTACCTGGACTGGACGAGGCGCAGAGGAAGGGCAGAGCTGGACGAGGCGCAGAGCAAGGCGGCGGAGCTGGAGGGGGCGGAGGAAGGGGGCGGAGCTGGACGAGGCGCAGAGGAAGGCGACGGAGCTGGAGGGGGCGGACGAAGGCGATGGAGCTAGAGGGGCCGGCCGCCGGAGCTGGAGCAGGCGCAGAAGCTGGAAGGGGGCGCGTCGCCGGCGAGAGGAGCAGCTTCCTCTCCCGCGAGCTCCTGGCCTCCCGCCCTTTCCTTTCCTTTCCCTCGCTTTCTGTCTGCCGTCTCCCGCCCTTTACTCTCCTTTCTTCACGCTGGCGGGAAATCCCGCTCCCGCTCCCGCTCTTTCTTCAGAACCCGCTCCCGCTCGATTTCGATCTAGAAATCCCATCGATTCATGGAGCAAGCCAGCGACTCGAAGGTCTGAGCCAGCGACCTAGTCGCCGCAAGTCGACGGCGAGCCCGAGAGTCGCGCGACTCGCCCATGTGAGCCAAGTCGCCTGCACGAGCCAGCGACGCTGCTCCGACTCTTTGATTAGTCGGCGACTAGTCGCCGACTAGTCGGCGACTCAAAAACCTTACACATACGTATTACATAGATGACCGTAAGCATGTTCAGCAGCTCATACAATACTAATTAGTGAAGCTCAAAGAGAGGAGAGATACATAAGTTACTTCCACAAACCCATAGTCCAGGGGTGGACTACTCCCTCTTCATTATGGAGACGGTGGAGAAGTCGTTGGAGAAGATGCAAACCACGCCGGTAGCGCCCCGCCGGAGTTTTCCCCCTCCAATCTGCAGCTCTAGGTCTCTATTTCGGTGTTTCTGTGTTTCAGCGGCGCTCCCTTCCGAAGGGCGTCGGGGACTATTTTTATAGTCGGTTTTAGGTCAAGACGGAGTCGGTGGAGGAAAGATCGACGACAACAGAGCTCCGAGGCCCAAGATGGTGGGTCCCACGTGGCCAGGGAATCTGGCCGCGTGGGCCACCCTCTTTTGGCCCACGGGCCTCCGCTTGTTCGCTTCCTTTGCTCCCAAGTCTTCTTTCTTCCAAAAAATGATGCTCGTAAAATATCAGGTCATTTGGACGTCGTTTGGGTACCTCAAACATCTAAATACAGAAAATATGGTTTTGTGCCTGGCAGGGTTAATTCCATAAAAATAAGAAAATTATGAAATATTCCAAAAATCATGATAAAACATTGATATAACACTTATATGATGCAAATATGATTGGAATATAAGTAATATAGTGCAAAGTTCATGTATGCATTTTACATGCATCAGCGGGTCAAGGAAGAGTTCGACGAGCGCCGGCACACCAAGGACTTCTACAAGGTGAACATGGTGCGCGGCCAAGGCGCCATCGAGCATAGGTGGCGCATTGTTTTGCGCATCGTCAACAAGTTCCACAGCTACCATGAGAACATCGTCGATCGGTCGGAGAGTGGGAAGGGCCCGACGGATCAGGTAACAGACGCGCGGCGCGATCCCCTTGTTGTGTTCTCATCGATTGGCCGGCCTTGTTTGTGATCGGCTTGCTTTGTGATACGTCTCCAACGTATCTATAATTTCTGATGTTCCATGCTTATATTATACCAATTGCTACATGTTTATATACACTTTATATCATTTTTGTGCATTTTCTGGGACTAACCTATTAACAAGATGTCACTGTGCCAGTTCCTGTTTTCTGTTGTTTTTGGTTTCAGAAAAGTTGTTCTGGAAATATTCTCGGAATTGGACGAAACAAAAGCCAAAGTCCTATTTTTCTGACATGTACACAGAGTCCAAAGGAGAGACGAAGAGGGGCCGTGGGCCGTCCTCACCACGTGGCGGCACGGTCCCACCTCCTGCCGCGCTGTGATGTGGTGAGGAGGCCACGAGTCTCCACCGACGCCGTCCCTTCGCCTATATATTCACCTGTTCGGGAAAACCCGAAATACCCGAGTCAATTTCCACGAAAAGTTCCAGAGCCGCCGCCGCCGTCAACCCTAACTCGGGAGGGTTCTGAAGCTCTTCGCGGCACCCTACCGGAGAGGGGAATCATCACCGGAGGGCTCTACATCGCCATGCCTGCCTCCGGAGTGATGCGTGAGTAGTTCATCCTTGGACTATGGGTCCATAGCAGTAACTAGATGGTTGTCTTCTCCTCTTGTGCCATCATGTTTAGATCTTGTGAGCTGCCTATCATGATCAAGATCATCTTATTGTAATGCTACATGTTGTGTTTGCTGGGATCCGATGAATATTGATTTATGTCAAGTTAAATACTAAAATATTATGTCTATGTTATTTATGATCTTGCATGCTCTCCGTTGCTTGTTGATACTCTGGCCAAGTGGATGCTTGTGAGTCCAAGAGGGAGTATTTATGCTAGATAGTGGGTTCAGTCTCCATTTAATCTGGGGGAGTGACAGCAACCTCTAAGGTTGTGGATGTGCTGTTGCCACTAGGGGTAAAACAACAATGCTTTGTCTAAGGATAAATGTGTTGTTTACATTATGCACTTTACTTAATGCAATTGTCTATTGCTTGCAACTTAATACTGGAAGGGGTACGAATGTTAACCTAAAGGTGGACTATTTAGGCACAGATGCATGCTGGATAGCGGTCTGTGTACCTTGTCGTAATGACCAAATGAATCTCATAGTAGACACCATAACTTGCACATGCATATTATGAACTTTTCAATATTGTCAATTGTCCAGCTGTAATTTGTTTACCCAGCATGTTAGTTATTTATTATGGAGAGACCTCTACTGAACTATGGACCCTGGTCCATTCTTTTACATCTGATAATACAACCTACTGCAATCATTGTTCTCTTTCATTCTCTGCAAACAAACATCTTTTTCCACCACACTTTTAATCCTTTGTTTTCAGCAAGCCTATGAGATTGATACTCTCACTGATTTGTTGGGGCAAAGTAGTTTGATTGTCTTGTGTGCAGGTTCCAAGTCAACCGTCAGGACCTCCCTTACGACGCAGCAAGTTTCCTGACGCCGTTGACACCTTCAGAAGTGTCTTCACCTCCTACTGGATTGATAACCTTGGTTTCTTACTGAGGGAAGACTTGCTACTACACTCATCAAACCATATTCTCGAGGTCTCCTAACGAACGTGTGCTTTACACGCATCAAGCAAGTTTTCTGGCGCCGTTGCCGGGGATGCAGGAGATACTTCTAGAAGTCTTGCACTCACCGACAAGACGCCAAGTTTTTTGGCGTCGTTGCCACGAAGGTCAAGCCTTCTGTTAGGGGAGTCTCTCACTTCCAATCTCTTTACTTTGTTATTGTCTTGCTTAGTTTATTTTTATTTTGTCTTGTTTGCTCTCTTTATTAAAAACACACAAAAATTAGTTACTTGTTTTTATTTTTGTATTTCGGCCTAGTCTTTTTTTTTAAAATGAGTACTCCTGAGAACACCAAGTTGTGTGACTTCACTAGCACAAATAATAATGATTTCATATGCACTCCTATTGCTCCACCTGCTTCTCCTATTACTCCACCTGCTTCTAAAGGAGACTTTTATGAAATTAAACCTGCTCTATTAAATCTTGTTATGAAAGAGCAATTTTCTGGTGTTAGTATTGATGATGCTGCTGCCCATCTTAATAATTTTGTTGAACTTTGTGAGATGCAAAAGTATAAGGATATAGATGGGAATATTATTAAACTGAAATTATTTCCTTTCTCTTTGAGAGGAAGAGCTAAAGAATGGTTGCTATCTTTGCCTAGAAATAGTATTGATTCATGGACTAAATGCAAAGATGCTTTCATCGGAAAATATTATCCTCCTGCTAAGATTATATCCTTGAGACGTAGCATTATGAATTTTAAACAATTTGATAATGAACATGTTGCCAAGCATGGGAGAGAATGAAATCTTTGGTAAAGAATTGTCCCCCATGGACTGACTGCTTGGATGATCATCCAAACCTTTTATGCAGGACTAAATTTTTCTTCAAGAAATCTACTGGATTCGGCTGCTGGATGTACCTTTATGTCCATCACTTTAGGTGCTGCAACAAAGCTTTTTGATGATATGATGATTAACTATTCTGAGTGGCACACCGAAAGGACTCCTCAAGGTAAGAAGGTAAATTATGTTGAAGAAACCTCTTCTTTGAGCGATAAGATTGATGTTATTATGTCTATGCTTGTGAATGGTAAATCTCATGTTGATCCAAATAATGTTCCTTTAGCTTCATTGGTTGCTCAAGAAGAGCATGTTGATGTGAAACAATTATAAGCCTTATCCTTCTAATAGTGGTATTGGTTATGTCAATTCTTATGGTAATTCCTACCGCAATAATAAAAGTGTATCCTCTGATCTTGAAGCCATGCTTAAGTATTTTTTTAGTACACAAACTGCTTTTAATAAAACTGTTGAGGAAAAGCTTGGTAAAATTGATGTTCTGCCTCTAAGGTTGATAGCCTTTCTCTTGATGTTGATCTTTTGAAAATAAAAGTTATGCCTAATGATGTTAAAGAGAACAAGACTTTTGCTACTTGCCAATGCTATCCAAGTTAAAATTGACAACAATATTAGGATGTTGGCTGAATTGCATGCTAGGTGGGAAAGAGAGGAAATTGATAAAGAGAATAGTATAGCTAGAGTTTGTACTATTACCACCACTAGTAATGCTAATATTTCACATGCTAGTAAGCCTCCTACTATCAATGGTAACATAATTGGTGTTGGCAATGTTTCTACTACCTCTGCAAAGTTTAAAATTGCCCAAAACCACTGAAACTGTTCCTGATAAAAGTGCTGAAATTTTTCGAAATATGGGAGACAATGGTTCCTTTACCATTGATCCATAATGATTTTGATTTTGATGATTGTAATATTTCTGAAGTAATTATGTTCTTGCAAAAGCTAGCTAGAAGTCCTAATGCTAGTGCTATTAATATGGCTTTCACAAAACATATTACAAATGCTCTCATACAAGTTAGGGAAGAGAAATTAAAACATGAAGCTTCTATCCCTAGGAAGTTAGAAGATGGTTGGGAGCCCATCATTAAGATGAAGGTGAATGATTTTGATTGTAATGCTTTATGTGATCTTGGTGCTAGCATCTCTGTTATGCCTAAGAAACTCTATGATATGCTTGATTTGCCACCTTTGGAACATTGTTATTTGGATGTTTATCTTGCTGATAATGCTATGAAGAAACCTTTGGGGAGAATTGATGATGTTCTTATTATGGTTAACAATAACCTTGTCCCCGTTGATTTTGTTGTTATGGAAATGAATGCAATGCATCTTGTCCTATTGTTTTGGGAAGACCTTTTCTTAGAACTGTTGGTGCCATTATTGATATGAAAGAAGGAAATTAGGTACCAATTCCCACTCAAGAAAGGTATGGAACACTTCCCTAGAAAGAGAATGAAGTTACCTTTTGATTCTATTATTAGAACAAGTTATGATTTGGATGCTTCTTCACTTGGAAACACTTGATTTTCACTTTCTGCGCCTAGCTGAAAGGCGTTAAAGAAAAGCGCTTATGGGAGACAACCCATGTTTTATTTCTTTTTTTTTTTTGAGTCAAGGAGCTTGCTTACTTCTGTAACAACTCCTTTGTATCTTTATTTTATTGCATTGTTGTGCCAAGTAAAGCCTCTAATAGAAAGTTGATGCTAGATTTGGATTTCTGCGCAGAGACAGATTTTTGCTGTCCACCGTTTTGAGCTGTATGCACTCCAGAAAAATTGAAAAATTCTGAAAAATTCAGGCGTGATCCTCATATATGTACGCAACTTTCATTAGTTTTGACTTTTCGCATCTGAGCAACTTAAGTGCCTCGAAAAAATTCGTCTTTCCAGACTGTTCTGTTTTGACAGATTCTGCCTTTTATTTTGCATTCTCTCTTTTACTGTGTTTGAGTGGATTTCTTTGCTCCACAAAATATCAGTGGCTGTAGCTAATGTCCAGAAGTATTGGAGATGATTGTGTCATACAGAATATGTGAATTTTTGATTATGCACTAACCCTCTAATGAGAATTACTCGAGTTTGGTGTGAAGGAAGTTTTCAAGGATCAAGAGAGGAGATGATATGATATGATCAAGAAGAGTGAAAAGCCTAAGCTTGGGGATGCCCCCGGGTCACCCAAGCATATTTCAAGAAGACTCAAGCGTCTAAGCTTGGGGATGCCATCCCCTTCTTCATCAACAACTTATCAGGTCATCTCTAGTGAAACTATATTTTAATTCTTTCACATCTTATGTGCTTTACTTGGAGCGTCTGTGTGCTTTTATTTTTGCTTTGTTTTTTATTTTTCTGAATAATTGGATCCTAGCATTCTTGTGTGGGAGAGAGACACGCTCCGCTTTTTCATGTGAATACTCGTATTCTTCACTTATATTTGTTGAGTATTCTTAACTAGCTACTGCAATGCTTTTAGCTCCTGTTTTTCATGCATCTCTTGTTCAGAGCTGTTAGTTCTTGTAGAAAGTACTCTCTTGTTTCATTGTGTATTATTTGGAGAGTTTTATGTTGAAATAAGTTGATTGGTGTTTGGTTGGAAACAGAAAATGCTACATGTGGTAGATGGTATATTGAAAAGACATACTCATTCTTGTAGATCATTGTCTTGGATAATTTGATGCTTTGCAATTGTTTTGAGCTCTCAAGTAGATCATGTTTAAGCTCTTGCATCATGTAGTTAAAGCCTATTAGTGGAGAACTACCGTAGAGCTTGTTGAATTTGGTTTGCATGTTTGTATCTCTAAGGTCTAGATATTTTCTGGTAAAGTGTTTGAGTAACAAGGAAGACAGTGTAGAGTCTTATAATGCTTGCAATATGTTTTATGTAAGTCTTGCTGTACCGGTTGATATCCTGTGTTTGCTTCAAACAACCTTGCTAGCCTAAACTCTGTACTGAGAGGGAATGCTTCTCGTGCATCCAAACCTTGAGCCAAAACCCATGCCATTTGTGTCCACCATAACTACCTATTATGTGGTATTTCCTGCCATTCCAAGTAAATACTTCATGTGCTACCTTTAAACTATTCAAAACTTTATTACTCCTTATTTGTGTCAATGTTTTATAGCTCATGAGGAAGTTATGTGTTTTCTCTATCACCTTGTCATTTACTCATGACAGACTTTCACCAATGGACTAGTGGCATATACATCCGCTTATCCAATAACTTTGCAAAAAGAGCTGGCAAATGGGGTGCCCAGTCCCAATTAATTACAACTTTAACCTTAATTCTCTTCACATGTTTGCCAATGATTTATCAGAAGCAATTTCAAATGTTAAACATTATCAAATAGGCACTCCTCCATGGTATGTGATTGTTGGAAGGCACCCGAGGATTCGGTTAGCCATGGCTTGTGTAAGCAAAGGTTGGGAGGAGTGTCATACCAATTTATAAATATGCATGTGTAAACAAAAGAGAAGAGGGATGATCTACCTTGGGTAGAAATAACGTCCTTCATGGGAGCCGCTCTTGAAAGTCTGGGTGACAAGGGGGATAGAGTGCCCACTACCATTCGTTGACAACAACAAACACCTCTCAAAAACTTACTTTATGCTCTCTATGATTTCAAAAACTTAAAAAGCTCTAGCACATGATTTAATCCCTGCTTCCCTCTGCGAAGGGCCTTTCTTTTACTTTATGTTGAGTCAGTTTACCTACTCTTTCTATCTCAGAAGCAAACACTTGTGTCAACTTTGTGTGCATCAATTCTTATATGCTTACTTATTGCACTTGTTATATTACTTTGTGTTGACAATATCCATGAGATATACAGTTGAAAGCAATTGCTGAAACTTAAATTCCTTGTGTTGCTTCAATGCCTTTATTTAGAATCTATTGCTTTATGAGTTAACTCTTATGCAAACTTTTTGATGCTTGTCTTGAAAGTACTATTCATGAAAAGTTTTTGCTTATATGATTCAGTTGTTTACTCTTTATCTATTTGTTAGCAAACTATAGACCATTGCTTGAGTCACTTCATTCATGACATGAGCCTTGCAATTATTTGATCAAGATTGTGTGAAGCATGTCTCCTCAGAAATTTTTTGTTGTTATCGTTTTACCTACTCGAGGACGAGTAGAACTAAGCTTGGGGATGCTTGATACGTCTCCAACGTATCTATAATTTCTGATGTTCCATGCTTATATTATACCAATTGCTACATGTTTTATATACACTTTATATCATTTTTATGCATTTTCTGGGACTAACCTATTAACAAGATGCCACAGTGCCAGTTCCTGTTTTCTGCTGTTTTTGGTTTCAGAAAAGTTGTTCTGGAAATATTCTCGGAATTGACGAAACAAAAGCCAAGTCCCTATTTTTCTGACACGTACACGGAGTCCGAAGGAGAGACGAAGGGGCCGTGGGCCGCCCTCACCATGGTGCGGGTGGGCCCCCCTGCCGTGCCGCCATGGTGAGGGGCCACGGCCTCCACCGACGCCGCCCCTTCGCCTATAAATTCATTTTCGGGAAAACCCTAAGTACCCGAGTCATATTCCAAAATTCCAAACCGCCGCCCCGCCGTCAACCCTAACTCGGGAGGGTTCTGAAGCTCTTCCCGGCACCCTGCCGGAGAGGGGAATCATCACCGGAGGGCTCTACATCGCCATGCCTGCCTCCGGAGTGATGTGTGAGTAGTTCATCTTTGGACTATGGGTCCATAGCAGTAGCTAGATGGTTGTCTTCTCCTCTTGTGCCATCATGTTTAGATCTTGTGAGCTGCCTATCATGATCAAGATCATCTTATTGTAATGCTACATGTTGTGTTTGCTGGGATCCGATGAATATTGATACTATGTCAAGTTGAATACTGAATTTATGTCTATGTCTTTTATGATCTTGCATGCTCTCCGTTACTTGTTGAAACTCTGGCCAAGTGAATGCTTGTGACTCCAAGAGGGAGTATTTATGCTAGATAGTGGGTTCAGTCTCCATTTAATCTGGGGGAGTGACAGCAACCCTAAGGTTGTGGATGTGCTGTTGCCACTAGGGGTAACCTAATGATGCTTTGTCTAAGGATGAATGTGTTGTTTACATTATGCACTTTACTTAATGCAATTGTCTGTTGCTTGCAACTTAATACTGAAGGGGTGCGGACGCTAACCTGAAGGTGGACTATTTAGGCACAGATGCATGCTGGATAGCGGTCTGTGTACTTTGTCGTAATGCCCAAATGAATCTCATAGTAGACACTACAACTTGCACATGCATTATGCACTTTCAATATTGTCAATTGCCCAGCTGTAATTTGTTTCCAGCATGTTAGTTATTTTATGGAGAGACACCACTAGTGAACTGTGGACCCCGGTCCATTCTTTTACATCTGAAATAACCTACTGCAATCATTGTTCTTTTCATTCTCTGCAAACAAACATCATTTTCCACACTATACGCCTAATCCTTTGTTTTCAGCAAGCCGGTGAGATTGACAACCTCACTGTTAAGTTGGGGCAAAATATTTTGATTGCGTTGTGCAGGTTCCACGTTGGCACCGGAATCCTGGTATTGCGCTGCACTACACTCCTTCACCAACAACCTTCAGAAGTGACTTTGACTCCTTGGTCCAATTAAACCTTGGTTTCTTACTGAGGGAAAACTTGCTGCTGCACTCATCAGACCTTCCTCTTGCGGTTCCCAACGAACGTGTGTCTTTCACTTCATCAGGACTATTTAGGCACAGATGCATGCTGGATAGCGGTCGGTGTACCTTGTCGTAATGCCCAAATGAATCTCATAGTAGACACCATAACTTGCACATGCATATTATGCACTTTTCAATATTGTCAATTGCCCAGCTGTAATTTCTTTACCCAGCATGTTAGTTTTTATTATGGAGAGACACCTCTAGTGAACTGTGGACCCTGATCCATTCTTTTACATCTGATAATACAACCTACTGCAATCATTGTTCCCTTTGGGCGCTGTCCGGAAGGCCTGGCGCATTTGGGCGTCGTCGCTCCCCACTCGCGCCGACCAAACCAATAAAATTTAAATTTAAACTTTGGCGGATTTCATTCAAATACGATTTTTTCAAACGAAAGATCTTACATTTCATTGAAATTCATTAAAAAAACATAATTCATTTAAATTCAAATATAAACCTAGATCTAGTACAAGGGATAGCACGCCGGGCACCGGCAGTTTGGGGCACTCGCCGGCCCTTGCGGCGGTGAGCACAGGACCCCGGCGACAGCCGGAGCAGAGGCAGTAGAGGTAGCCGCCGGTCGGGACTGGAGGCTGGGCGGCGGACGTGGTGGCGGTGGAGGTGTGGTGGCGATGGCGGTGGCGGCGGAGGCTATGTCGGCCTGGATGGCGAGCTGCATGTGGCCGGGCTCCCACTCCAGCGTCGGCGGCCAGCTGAAGTCGGAGCCGCCATCATCACCATCAGCCTTCTCCGCCGCTTGTTCGTCAGGTTGCGGCGGCGGAGGTTACACGCGGCGTTGATCTGCTCTTGCGCGCCGAGCCTGCTCCATCTCCTGGTAGCAAGCCCTCTCCCTCTCCATGCTCGCCGCGAAGCTCTCGTCGGAGGCGTTGGTGAGGACGTCGTCGTCGGAGTCGAACCAGTCCGCATGCGGCTCGTCGGCGAAGAAGGAGTTCCGGCGGTACTGGTACTCGAGCTCGATCAGCTCATCCTAGTACGCCGAGTTCGGCTCGAACCTGGCGTCGTCGTGCATCTCCGGCGGCATGGCTTGCATGCACAAGGCGACGTAGTCAACACGCGCCTGGCCGGCGAGCCTTGGTGCGACCGGGACGTGGACTGGGTTCGTTTCCCAGCCCTCGGGGAGGCGGCTATTCGCTGGCACGGGCGTGTTGGTGCGGATGAGCTCGCGCGCTCGGCCTCCGTGAGCAAGTTAGCCGCCGGTGGAGGTGGTGGCGGAGGCGGAGCAGACGACCCGCCTCGTGGTTGTTCCAGCCCCTCAGCCGCTCGCGCAAGCGCGCAAGGTAGCGGCGGCGCTGGCGGGCCGCCGTTGTTCCTCCGAGGTGCGTCCAGCAGGGGCCATGGCGAGTTTTGGGGGGGTGGAGATCGCCTCTTCGCCGGTGGTTTTTCGGTGGAGATGTTTGTGCTGAAGACGGCGAGGTACCCGCTCTATATAGCGGCCGGGGAGGCGAACGGATGAGATCGCCTTAACTCCGGCCGGCCAACGGCTCGCCTGCGGCACCATTAACGTCGACGCTTCAAAAGGAGCGCCTGGCACTGACGCCGCCGTGGCGCAGACGCTTCGTCGCCGCAGGTGAAGAGACGCGTCGCTGCGCCCGGCTAGGAAACCGAGACGCCGCCCGCCATTAATAGACGACCAGAAGTTAGGTCGCCCACCGCTTCATGGCGTGTCTCACTGCCAGGCGTGGCCCGCGCGTCGGGGGCGGCAGTTTCGTTGTGTCCGGGGCCGCCCCAAGTTGAGAGCGTGGGCTGGGCGTGCCGGACACAAAACTAGGCCGCGCCGAACCGAAATCAGATTTGGGCGGCGCGAGTTGGGAGAAAAAAGTGTCTGGCACGCCCCAAAGGCCTTTAGCGGGCCATTTGGGCGTCCCGACTAGAGATGCTCTGACACGCTATGCTATTCAACAGGCGGTAGAGATTGAGGCAGATAGCATGACTCTAGATCCACCGCTGGGGTTTACCCGTATGCAACGAATTCCCATGTTCCAGGCACCACTGGCCGCTTCTCAAGTGGCCACCATGTCAGCTCCATCCACGCTGCAGGACCTTCAACGTCGACTCCTCTTTGGCCATACTAGCATCCTCCTGTATCGACCACAAGTTCAACTCATCCATCGAGGAATATCTAGCGTCCGACGCTAAGCATTTAAACTTATTTTGTCATTGCAATTAGGATGACTAGCATATATGTCTTAATGTTGAAAAGGCAAGGGGGAAAATCGTTTGTCAAAGCCCCGGTGACTAAGGCCTATGCCAATGCAAATCTCTTAGCACGGTTTCATATGCACTTTGCTTATGTGGCATGTTAATTAATGAAGAGAGAGGGTGAGATTGTACCTTAACTAAGATACAACCCTTGCACGTGGCCATAGGTAAAATAGAGTTTTTGTCCAATCATATGAATGCATGAGGCCAAATCATTAAATTAGAGAAAACCTTTAAGAAACAACCCATTGGCACAGTTGTCTCTTAATTTTTTAATACTCCTATGTTAACGTGCTAAGAGACGATGCATTGGCAAAGGCTCCTATGTTAACTGGGCTCGTGTATTCATTTAATTTTCTTTCTACTCCTTTGACTAAATGGCAAGGAGTAGTAATCCACTAGCACAATGTTCCTCGCAACACGGGCATAATTATAAACATGTTTATTTTTCGATCACACGTGTACATGCTACTTCAAGGAAGTTTCCAATTGTGTCGTTTCTACACAATCATATATCAGTCCATAGGCTGGTAGATTTTCTTGCACGTGACACTAGTCGAGCATATGAATCTGAATATGAAGTATGTTGAGCCCGTTTATTCTTGAATTATTTTGGGATATTAACATGAAGTTGTGAGAGATTTATCTGCCTGATACGACTTATATTTTCTTTGATCTCAAGGCATCTTTAATGGGCGACCCTGGACATGAAAAGTGTCTGTTTAATAAAATGAAAGCCTACCGGGACTAGCTCTTTGTGTGTTTGGGGTGGCCAATGCACCTATTAACGTGCCCCGCTTGTTCCACAGCCGGCCAAAATTTCTTCATTTTCGCAATTTGGATTTTTCATACAACAACGAAGTTCACAAATAATACTAAAATTTAAGTAGTTCATAATAAATAAAACATAGTTCGTATCTAAACAACATAGTTCGTACAATCAAATAAAACCAAATAAAATGAGAAAAAAGAGTAGTTGTTTCCTACGTGAGCCTACATCTCAACTAAATCTTCTTAAAGTCATTGTGTGTCGTCTGATCACGGATCTCAAGATGGACATAGAGGAACTGCTGAAACATTCTCAGTCGAGGCGCGTGCTCAAACAAGTCACCCTGAAATTTACACCTTTGGTTATGGATGCTATCATCACACTCATAATTAAACAATCATGTTGTTCATGATCACAATCAGTCTTCACCCCCACATCGTCTCCACGCTCCAAGTTCTAGCACGATGTTCTCTTTGTACTACCTATGTTTCATAAACGTTTTGCATTTCATTTCGAAAAAATAATATAATATGACTTTAGAGTCATAGAGAAGACATGCTGGTTGAGTCAGAGAAGACATGCCACGTGCAGGATCATGAGAAATTAGTAGTACCCAATCAACATGATGAAAGGTTGTCCGCATCAATTTATACAATCGCTTTTATTCAATTTATACAATCGCTTTTATCTAGGCAGCTGCCCCTAGCTAAGCCCCTTCACTTGACATGCGTCCTCAAAATGGTAGTTAATGGAGAGAGGGAGTGAGGTTGTAACTTAACTAAGATACAGCTCTGGCACGTGGTCATAGGCAAAATAAAATGTTTGCCCCAATCATATGCATGCATGAGGTCCAAATTATTAAATTAGAGACAACCTCTAAGAAACAACCCGTTAGCACGGTTGTCTCTTAAAAATTTAATACGTCTATATTGACGTGCTAAGAGACGATGCATTGGCACAGACCTTAATAACAAGTGTTCCACTCATTAGTACGAGTAATTACTAATCTGAAGATAGTACTAGTTTAAAAATGGGTAACTACCGATGATTTAAAATGTTATTCAGGAGTAACATTTCTCTTTTGAAACCGAGCAACACAACCGTTGATTTAAAAACGAGGGAATTGCAGTTTCCACCAGGCTCAGGACATTTCGTTGCACAAACCAGCACTTCTACAGAATTTTTGCAGTCTCCGCCAGGTTGACATCTAATATGTGTTTAGCCTGGTTTAAATACCCCCATTGACATCAAAAGCTATCTCTAACCACCCAGCAGTAAGAATACAAGATACATCACACTTTGTGGGCATGAAAAAAATGACACGGTGCAGCCTTATTGGAATATTGAGCAGACAATAAATATTATATTTCAATTAATTGACAACAACACAGTATATATAAAAGAGAAGACCAAGACGGTGACCAGAATATGTAAATTGCATATACCATCATGTTTAGCATCCAATGTTTCGCGGCCAAATCACTGGCGAAATCGTCGCCGACGAGGCGATTTGGCCGGCCGCCGTCCAGGCCGGGGAGGAGGAGATGGTCCAGTCGGTCACGGCCCCAGTTCACAGGAGAGCGAAAGGGAGCAGCTCAGGGATGGAGGAGATGGTCGAGTCGGTCACTAGTGTCAATGTGGGACCCAACCGTCAGTTTGGCTATCAATGGGCTTTTAGGCTGGGTTGCAACAGATGTGGAGACTGCAAAATTTCTGTAGAAGTGGTGTTTTACGCAACGAAATGTCCTCAGCCTGGTGAAAACTGCAATTCCCTCTTTAAAAACAGACGGTCTCTTTTTTTTTTTTTTGCGAGAAAAAAGATGATGATATTACCGGATTCTTACAGAAAGACCCAGGAACAAGAAAATTACAGATAAGCCCTCCTGGGACTCAGCAACGAGGACGAAGACCAGAACGCTCCGCCGGCGCGCCGCCGCTGCTCCACCCCACACGCTCTGGATCAGGTGAGCCCCTCCGCGGTCGGGAAGTCGACAGTCCTCGGTTCGCAAGAACCTCCACTCCGCTCCAACGTCGACGCCGTCCAGCGCCACACCACCATTTCTTCGGGAACTTCAACTCGGAGCCGCCGCCACACGGACTCCGTCGAGGGGAAGTCGCACCCCGCAGCTCCAAGGAACCGCGACGGCGACGAGGAAGGCAGGTCCGCAGCCAAGCTCCGAAGAGCAACGGCAGGGGGGAGAAGACCTCCATCCACAAAAGCCACTCCGGCGCCGCCACCTCCACCAAAGCGCTGCCGGCTAGCACAACTACTAGGGCCTACACTATATACACGCCGAGATCCGGCGATTCCCCAACCTCCCGCCGCCGAGGCGGCCGCCGGAGGCGAGGAATCGCGCGGATCTGGCGGCGGCGAGGTGGCTCGAGTAGTTTCGCTCACAAATCGCCTCTC
>CAMZMU010000027.1:93318126-93643860 GCA_947311845.1 Poa pratensis
GCTGCCCCCGGGTAGGGCAAAGATGATGTGTTATGAACAGTTAAGGTCTAACCGGATCAAGGAAAGAAGAGCCGGCTAAGTTAGCCGGGTCACTTGGGCCGGATCTCAAGGCGATTCGGTCAGTCCTACTTCAAGCCAGTGAAAGAAAAGACCAAAGGGGATCCGGTGAGGTTTAACCGGATCCAGGAAAGAAGAGCCGGCTAAGTTATCCGGATCGGTCAGGAAGGACCCGGGTAGGGCAACTCGGATGATGCACAGGGCCAAGTAATGTCAGTAAAAGTCACGGGCACTGTAAGGTTGCTGACCGGGGCTCAGAAGACAGCAAGGTGCTGCCACAGGTTTTCCGGGTCACAAGCCCCTAGGCGCTGACTCGGCCTATTCGGGAAAGGGGCAGTGGCTAGGCTACTGTGGTCTACACTGCCTTAAGCTCAAAGAGGAAAGATAAGCCTGTGGTGAACAGAGGGTGAGCTGGGCTGAGTGACAGTGGCCAGTGTTTGTCCTGTTCTCCTTGTCCATGCCATTGTCCTCTGCGGCCAGGGGCAAAAGGGTAATTCGGTTACTGTATATAGGCAACACCACCTCCTCCTGTGGAGGGATCGACCATTGTGAGCATCATTTCCCCCCAAGCTTCATCTTCTACCTGGAGCTCTCTCCATTGTTCATCATACAGCTCAAGGAGCGCTTTGTACTTGTAAACACTTGAGATATAAGAGAGTAGGCTAGAGCTGCAGTAGGGGTGTTACCTCCACAAGAGGGCCCCGAAGCAGGGTACATCGTGGTGTTCTTCGCTGTTCTTGGTTTGCTTTGTTCTTCTTGTTTGGTCTTCATGCGTGCTTCGTAGGCACGCAAACCCTCCCCGGTTCCCCCAACGCCCAAGCGAGCCCACACTTAAGCCATACCCATGGCATCTGCCGTGACACCACCACGACAGTTGGCGCCCACCGTGGGGCAAGCATTGGCGTTGGCTGGGGTTTCCATCCGGACGGGCTCCGTCACTGGTGCCGGCGAGCGGGTCCTCTCCGGGCTCGTGTGCAAGCTCGGCGAGTTCAACTTCATCAGCGACAACGCGGGGTGCTTCTCCAACAAGCCCTTCCCCGCGGATGGCTTCCTCATGACGCTGGGCAGCTTCGTCACCTACGTCGCCACCGAGCCAGTTCGCGAGTACCCGGCGCAGGTGCTCGTGGCTGCAGATCCTCCGTCTTTCCGCGCAGCTCGCGGAGGGCGTAGCGCTCGCCCTGGGAGCAGCGTGGAGGTCATGGTGGCTGCCGCAAACGCTGCTGCAGGCAAAGGAGGTGCCAGCACGAGCGTGCCAGAGGAGCTGGCCACGCCAGTCGATCCGGATGACATGCCGACTCGGACAGCTAAGTTCCCTAAGGAGAAACCCGATCCGGTTGGTCCCCTTGGCACGTCAAGCAGGGGTGCTTCCTTAGAGGGTATCTTGGAAAAGCTAGCTCGGCCAGTGGCTCCTGGAGCAAATGTTGATCTTACTGTAGCTCAGCTTGAGGCAGAGCGCCTGAGGTTGCAAAAAGAGGCTCGGTTAGTGATAGAGTCTAGGCAAGAGTTTGATAGAGACCTGAGAGAATACAATGCTGCCAATGGTATCACAGATGGCTTTACTCCTGTAGTGCACCGCTCGCGCAAGAAAGTCGAGCTACGTAACAGAGGCAAGGACCTCAACGACGAGTTGGCCAGAGCTGCAGGTTCGAGCTCAAGTAAAGCCACTAGTCATAGGTCCGGAACAGGCAAGCCGGTTTATAGCTCCCCGGCTAAGAATCTTAGGGCTGCAGCAGCAGCGCGAGCTGAATTAAGTAACCTGACCGGGGATGCTTGGCGCAAGCAGGCGGAGAGAGTGAATGAGCTAGTGGATGTGTGCAACAGGCAGAATGAGGCCTACAGGAAAGCTAATCCGGATGCTGGTGGTTCCCGGGTAGTTGTCTCGGTTAGGGCTGCTAGCCAGAAGTCTAAGGGGCAAGCGTCCTCTCCGCATGTTGGGATTGACCGAGCCCAAAGTGTGAACTCGGGTAAGAGCAAGCAGCTGCAAACTTATGATGCGGTATACGCAAGCAAGCAACTTGCAGCCCAAGGAAAAGGCGGACAAGGCAGAAACCGTGGTGGTCAAGGCAATCCGGGTACTGGAAGGGAGAATTCGGCTGGCCGAGGTCAACCGCCTCGCCACCCCGGACAGCAAATGATGGCACAGGTGCAGCAGCAGAGTGGTGGCCAGGTGGGCTACCATTATGACGATGGCAATTCGGCTATGGCGCGAGCCGGATACCAGACGTATGACAATGCACTGGCGTCGAGACTGGGGCCTCGGATGTTGGATCCGGATGATCAGCGTCTCAAATTGGACAGAATCTACCAGTCCGAGAAGCTGGAAGAGCAGGGCCCACCGGGTCCACCATGCTTTGGACCTCGGATAATGAATGAGCCAAGTGTGCCTTTGTTTCAGCTCGGCCGCAACACGAAGCCGTATAATGGCAGCACCAAGCCACAGGATTGGCTGACGGACTATGTATCATCAGTGCACATTGCGGGGGGCAATCGCCGATGGGCGGTCCGGTATCTCCCGCATATGTTAGAAGGTCCAGCCCGAATCTGGCTGAATAACTTGCCACCGGGTAGTATCAATTGTTGGATGGATTTGGAACAGGCGTTTAACAGCAACTTCTCCAGCACCTACAAGAGGCCAAACCGACCTCAGCTCCTGGCTGCGTGCAAGCAGGAAGAGAGGGAGACAGACCGAGAGTATTTGACTCGGTGGAGCAACATGCGCAATTCTTGCGAAGGTGTAGTGGAGGAGCAGGCCATTTCATGGTTTGCACAGCGGATGCAGGCATGGTACACCACTTTGGCAGAAACTCCAAAGAGATATGCCGAAAACCCTGGCAGATATGATCCGGATAGCAGACACGTATGCGCTGGGTGATCCAACACAGCCCGCATTGGATGCAGTGGGAGCAAACAGGAGGCAACCAGTTAATAACCGAGTTGGACCATTAAGGCCTAGTGACCGACATGAATTCGGTTACAAGAGAAGAGATCCGGATTACAGATACGGTTCTGATCAAGTTGCTGCGGTAAACATGGATCAACCCGGTGGAGGAGATGCGCAGAGGCAGAAAACTGATGGTCCAGCTTGGAGGCCGAATCAAGGTGCTTGGCCGAAGAAAGTGTGGGAGGGACCAAGTCCACCTCTAACTTTTGAGTCCAGATTAGATGGGCCTTGCTGTTATCACACCACCGATCCGCGCAAACCGGCTAATCATTCGACCCGGAACTGTAGTTGGCATCACCGCGTTCAGGCGGAAGGTCAAAGAGGACCACCTCAAAGAGGTGCTCCTAGACCGAATTTCAGGCCAAACATGCCGCTAACCGGAGCCAATGCGACCCCGGTCAACGCTGGAACTCCAAGGCCAGCAGCAACGAAGCCGGTTAACCTGGTGAACATGGGAGGCAGTGACAATGGTGATGGCCCAAGTAGGCAAGGTGGATACCCTGGGAATGATTACAAGGAAGCACATCAGAGTTATGTGGTTTTCGTGACCGAGCCGACTGACAAGAAAAGTCAGTTGAGACGAGCAAAGGAGGTGAATGCCGTGATGCCAGCAGTTCCAAAGTACTTGAACTGGTCTGAGCAGGAGATCACTTGGAGCAGGGCGGATAACCCAAGGATCATGCCAAGCCCAGGGAACTATGCACTGGTGGTGGATCCAACTTTGGTTGGACCCAAGCTGAACGTGAAATTTAGCCGAGTCTTGGTCGACAATGGCAGTGCCATAAACATCATGTATCGGGACACAATGATCAAGTTGGGTATTTCGCCAAATCAGTTGCAACAGAGCAGCTGTACTTTCCATGGCATAGTACCCGGGGTATCTTGTTCCCCCATGGGTAAGATCTGGGTAGATGTGTTGTTCGGTACCAGGGACAATCACAGGCTTGAGAGTCTCGAGTTCGAGGTGGTGGATTTGGAAAGCCCATACCATGCTCTGCTTGGCAGGCCAGCATTAGCCAAGTTCATGATATCTACTCATGTGGCCTACCTCAAGATGAAAATGCCTGGCCCGAATGGTGTTATCACCGTTGCGGGAGACTACAAGAAGGCCATACAGTGTGCTACAGTTGGTTCTAACTTAGCTGAATCACTGGTGATACAAGCTGAAAAGAGCAAGATGCACGAGGTGGTGGCAATGGCGAAGTCAGCTCAGCTCGGCGTGCTGGCCATGACTAATCCGGATGCGGGTGCAACATTTGAGGTGCCCAAGGAGACGAAGAAGATCCCCATTGACCCGGAGAACCCGGAGCGCTTGGCCATCATTGGTGCCGGGCTGGGTGAGAAATAGGAAAGCGCGCTCTGTCACTTCCTCCGTGAGAATCGGGATATCTTTGCATGGTCAGCTAAGGACCTGCCTGGTGTTCCGAGGGAGTTGGCAGAGCATTCTTTGTTTGTCAGGCCGGATGTGAAACCGGTTAGGCAACCGACTAGGCGGCTTTCAGATGATCGAAGAAAGGTGGTGCTCGATGAGCTGGCTAAGCTGCTGGCAGCCGGATTCATTATGGAGGTGTTGCATCCGGACTGGATATCTAATCCAGTTCTAGTAGAGAAGAAGAAGGACGAACCAGCTGTGGTCAAGGTGTGGCGCATGTGCATCGATTTCACCAACCTAAACAAGGCGTGTCCAAAGGATCCATTTCCTTTGCCTCGGATTGATCAAGTGATCGATTCTACTGCTGGGTGTGAGTTGTTGTCTTTTATTGATGCGTACTCTGGTTTTCACCAGATACCACTGAACCCTAAAGATCAAATAAAGACTGCTTTTATTACCCCGTATGGGGCGTATTGCTATCGTGTCATGTGTTTCGGTTTGAGAAATGCTGGTGCAACTTATCAGAGATGTATGCAAAAGTGCTTGCATTCTCAAATGGGTAAAAATGTGCAGGTGTATGTGGATGACATTGTCATCAAAACAAAAGAAAAACGTACTCTCCTCGAGGATCTCGAGGAAACATTTGTGAACTTGAGAAAATATCGGTTAAAATTGAATCCGGACAAGTGCACCTTTGGTGTCCCAGCTGGAAAGTTGCTTGGTTTCCTTGTATCGAGCCGAGGTATTGAGGTGAATCCGGCTAAGATCCGAGCCATAGAAAGAATGAAATTGCCTAAATGTCTAAAAGATGTACAAAAATTCACCGGGTGTTTAGCCTCGTTGAGTCGGTTTGTGAGTCGGCTAGGAGAAAAAGCCTTGCCCTTGTATCAGTTAATGAAAAAGAGCACCGGGTTCACGTGGACCCCGCAAGCAGATTCGGCTTTCAACGAATTAAAAAAGATGTTGTCCACTGCTCCAGTTTTGGCATCACCTTTGCCGAATGAGCCAATGCTACTTTACATTGCGGCCACTAACCGGGTCGTAAGTGTGGTCATGGTGGTAGAGCGAGAAGAGGATGATAAATCTGTGCAGAGGCCGGTGTACTATTTGAGTGAGGTGATCTCAACTTCGAAGCAAAATTATCCTCACTACCAAAAGATGACATATGGTGTGTACCTGGCGGTCAAGAAGTTGAAACACTACTTTCAAGAGCATCCGATTACAGTGGTATGTGAAGCTCCAATTGCGGAGATCATTGGGTGCAAAGATGCAACTGGCCGAGTTGCCAAATGGGCGATAGAAGTGTCTCCTTACACACCGCATTATGAGAGAAGAGATGCTATCAAGTCTCAGGCTTTGCCGGATTTCCTTTGTGACTGGGCTGAGATGCAATATGAGCCACCTAAACCGGATTACAATTACTGGAGGTTGCACTTTGACGGTTCCAAATGCAAAATCGGGCTAGGTGCTGGAGTGGTGCTCACATCACCAAAACAGGATCAATTGCGATATGTATTGCAGATTCATTTCTCAGCGTCAAACAATGTAGCCGAGTATGAGGCACTGATCCATGGGCTTAATGTGGCTCGGGACATCGGCGTTCGCCGAATTGAATGTTTCGGTGATTCGGATTTGGTCGTACAGCAATCTTCTGGAAATTGGGATGCTCTTGATGCCAATATGGCACTGTATCGGTTTCATGTTCAGAAAATTTCGGGATTTTTTGAAGGCTGTGAATACAAGCATATACCTCGGCTGGAAAACCAAGCTGCAGATGTTCTGTCAAAACTCGGGTCGTCTAGGGAGGCAATCCCACCTGGAATATCCTTGAATCATCTAAGGGTGCCTTCAATCAAACCGTCGCCTGATTCCGAGTCGATTTTTATTCCCAAGCAAGAATCCGAAGCTATTCCTATGAATGTTGACGTTGAGTATATCGAGGAAGACCCGGGGACTGCATGCCCGGACTCGGGGACTCCTCACGCAGATTCGGAAAATGCTAACCGAGTCTTGGGAAAGAGGAGTAGAGATGATGATGCTAACCGGATTGTGGGGAATGGACAGAAGCTGATAGAAGAGATAATGGCGGCCAAACCTGTGGAAGAAAATGAGCACTTGTTCCCTTTGCATCCAGTACCAGAGTGGGCTGAAGAGATCATGAAGTTCATCGAGGAAGGAAGCTTGCCAAGCGATGAGACCAAGGCTAGGCGTGTCCAGAGGAGATCCAAGGCTTATACCATCATCAACAAGGAGTTATACAAAAGAAGTGTAACCGAGGTGTTGCAGCGCTGCGTGGAGCCAGCAGAGGGCAAGGAGATGCTCCTAGAGATACACCAAGGTGAATGTGGACATCATTGCAGTACAAGAGCCCTGGTGGCTAAAGTGTTCCGGCATGGATTTTATTGGCCCACTGCTCATGCAGATGCGGAGACATAGTCCGCAGGTGTGAAGGATGCCAGAGATTTGCTAAGCAAACACACTTACCCGCATCGGCACTGAAGACAATTCCTATTACTTGGCCATTTGCGGTGTGGTGTTTGGATATGGTGGGAGATTTCAAGCCGGCTAGGGGCAACATGACACATATGCTGGTGATGGTGGATAAGTTCACCAAGTGGATAGAGGTGAAACCAATACGGAAAGTGGATGGCCGTTCGGCTGTAATCTTCTTGAAAGAAATCATTTTGAGATACGGATACCCTCATAGCATCATCTCGGATAACGGCACAAACTTTGCTGTCGGAGAGTTTGCCCGATTCTGCATGAATAAGGGGATCCGGTTAGACATAGCCTCAGTGGCACATCCAGAGTCCAATGGGCAAGTGGAAAGATCAAATGCTCTAGTGTTAGCCGGCATCAAGGCTCGTCTCATTGAACCATTGTTGAAAACTCCAGGGTGCTGGATAGATGAAATCCCATCAGTTCTATGGGGTCTAAGGACTACACCGAATCGGTCGACAGGCTATACGCCATTCTTTCTGGTGTATGGGGCAGAAGCTGTCCTACCCACTGACATAGAATATGATGCACCAAGGGTGGCAATGTACACTGAAACCGAGGCAAAGGAGGCCCGGGAAGATGCAGTGGATCTGCTAGAGGAAGCAAGAGAATTGGCCCTGTCTCGGACAGCAATATACCAGCAAAATCTCAGGCGTTATCATAGCCGAAAGATCAGTCCTCGAGTGTTTCATGAGGGTGATCTAGTGCTGAGGCTGGTGCAGCGCAGCAAAGGCCGACACAAATTGTCACCTCCATGGGAGGGACCATTCATTGTGAGCAAGGCTATGCACAATGATTCGTACTACCTTGTAGATGCACAGGAATCAAGGGAGGATGGCTTGGACAAACCCGGACAGGAAACCAAGCGACCTTGGAATGTAGCTCTGCTTCGACCCTTCTACTCTTAAAGGGCGCAATGTATGTATTTCAATTTATCATGAATGAAATCGCGGTAATCCGAGTCTGGACTCGGAGACTGCTTCGTCCTTATGCATGTGTTGTTTATTACTGTTTTGTTTTTTGCCGTTCGTGTGCCGAATCGCTTTGAACCTTGTTCTAAGCTTCAAGTAATGTATGTTGTGTTGTTGATCTCGTGACTCGACTGACAAACACCAAAATGGTAGTCAAGAGCAGAGATGAGGAATATGGGAAACATGAAAATGGACACGGGGACTCGGTCCAAAACCGATTCGGCACATGTCGTTTACTAACCCCTGTTATTTCTTTTTTCGTTTATGTTGAATGATTCTAAACCACAACTCGTGCGTTTCAAGTATTGTATGCTATGATTCCTATCTTGTGACTCGACTGTCAAAACACCCAAAGAGGTAGACAAGAGCAAAGATTTGGCCAAAGTAGTAAACAAGAAAACAAACTCGGGGACTCGGTTTGAGATGATCCAACATAAACCTTGTCCGGATCGCGTTAAGCATGATAAACATAGTCTCGAAAGAACTTAAAATAGTCTATTACATCTGCTCCCGGCATACCGGGGATTTAATGTTTTTGTTAAGTACTTCAGGGTGCAGCGGACTCGGTCGCGGCGGACTCGGTCATAGGAGTTTCGGTTGCAGGAACTCCTGTGGTAGGAGCTTCGGTTAACGGAGCTTCGGGGGCACGGGCTTCAGCCACGGGTGCTTCGGTTGAAGTGGACGCGGTTACGGGAGGTTCTGTTGCTGGAGCAGACTCAGAAGATGGTGGCACTTCGGAAGTAATCTTGACTGGAGAGCTTGAAGGATGGGCGGATTCGGGAATATCCGGATCAGGTGAAGCCTGTTTAGTGATCACAGTCAAGTTAGTGGCTGGAATCACACGAGACTCGGTTGGAGTTTGTTCGGTGAGCTTGGCCGAGTCGGAGGCTGGTACCTTGCTGGATTCTTCTTCTTCATCAGACCCGCCCTCAGAATCGGCGTATTCTTCAGCGGAGGCATCGTCCGATTCCTCTTCTTCAGTGTCTTCTCCATCCGAGTAGACTGGAGCCTCCAGATCAAGATGCTTGGTGCGTGCAAATTCGGCCATAAAGTTGGCGGCTTCTTCACGGATCTTGATCCGATTGGGATCTGAAGCCCATGAAGAACCCTCGCGAAAGGAGCGCACTTTGGCAAGATCAATCAGCTCATACCAAGACATGATGAATAACAAAGCTGCATCAGCACCAGCGCGGGCGGACGAAGACCTCCACTTCTGTAGCCGGGTCATGGCTTGGTCCAGGTCTCTGATCAGCTCCTCCACAGGCACAACTTGCCGCGCTTCAGGAAATAAGATCCGGTGAGCCTTGAGACTTGCATTGAGCAGACCAATATGGGAATCCTTCAAAGGAGCAATCCGAGCCTTGAGTGCTGTGATATGATCTTCGATGTCCCATGTCTCTGGTAATGGAGCCTCGGTTAATTTAGCTCTCTCAGCTCGGGCGTCTCTCACAGCCCTGGCGGCTTGAAGCCGGATGCTGGTAAACTCTCCTACAAACAAATAAGCTAATACTGAGTTCAGCAAGAAGGAACACAAGCATATGTATCGGTTAAGGGCAGAAAGAAAAAGGGATTCGGTGAACTTACGATCCATGACATCATTAAGGCTAGCAAGTGCAGCAAGCCATTTCGCACTGGCCGCTTTGTGAGCACTAAGTTCTTCTTTAGCCGCTTTGACTTCGGCTTCAGATTCGGCTATGGTCGTTTGAATTTGCTGGTCCAGTTTGGCCCGCTTCTCAAGTCCGGCTTTGAAAGTATCCCGCTCCTTCTGGATAGTATCTTTTTCACGCTTCAGCGTATCCCGCTCTCCTTTAACCTTGTTCTTCACTTTTTCAACTCGGTCAAGCTCTCGCTGGAGCCGAGTCACTTCTGATTTTTCCTCGGATAAAGCACGCTTCTGCTCTTCCTCTTTGTTATTCATCTTGAGGACCAAGGCATCAAATGATTTTTGGAGCTTGTGGTACTGGTTGGCAAGCTGCTTAAAGAGGTCGCTGCGAGCGCCCGTGCTTTCCTGAAAGAAAGTAGATAGCGTCAAAAGAGACTCGGGGACTGATACCCGAGACAAGGTGGAGCCAAAACAAATCTCGGAGATTGGTCGAGACTGACCGAATCGGTTAAAAAGAAACCCGGGGACTGGGGGTCTCAGTTTTTTCAGTTAAGAAAAAGATCATGATCAAATTTTTTAAAAGATTCAAGCCGAATGACTTTCTTACTCGGAGGAGTATCAGTCGTTCGACCCGAATCTCGGGGACTGGGTGTATACTATTTGATCATGACGAACTAAAAGCAAGATTCGGCAAACTTACCTCGAAAACTTGGTGCGATGCAGTAAACGCAACCTTCACTGAATGAAGAGATTGCATCATTCGGCTAGGACCAGCAGGGTGCGGTGTTGCAGCGGAAAAGCCTGGTGCAAGGTCCACGGCGTTCCAGGCCTCAATAAAGTCATTGGCAGTACTGAGCTTAGGCTTGGCTTGGCCGGATTGAATGGCAGAGGAGGTAGCGGTGGTTTGCTTGACAGCAATCACTTGCTTATCCGGAGTGGAGGAAGTTGCGCCAAAGACAACTTGAGTCGGCTTGGGTTGCGGTGACGCACCAGAAGTCTGCTTCGGATGTGGCTCCTTATGCTGCTTCTCGGAAACTTGCTGTTGCTGTTGCTGTTTCTGCTTCTTTTTCTTCTGCTGCTCTTGGTTCAGTGCAGTTTGAGCTGCAGGAGCAGGGCGGGAATCAGGCTTAGGCGAGGACGTAGCCGATGTCTTGGCCTTTTCCTTCTCCAGCTCCTTGAGAGGACGTGGCCAACTTGAATCTCGGATTGGAGCCGAGGTTTCCTCACTCTCCAAGTCGATAACCGGCTCTGAGATGGGAGTCGGCTGGGGAATATTGGTAGTGGTGACACGCGTTGGTGAGGTGGCAGTTCGGTCAGGAAATTGGGTTTCCATGGCCGTATCCAGTGGAGGGATAGGAGAAGAGATGGATGAATGAGTCTGCGCGGTGATGAGGACATCACTGCATAAAGTAAAGCAAACGGTTAACTCGGATAGATATGACTCGGTTGATAGAGGAAGAAAGCAAATAAAGTTCGCTCAATGTTACCCCTTGGTGGTGGGCATCGGTTTGACGCGATTTGGCTTGTCGCCGGACTTCTTCCTTCTTTTTGTCTGTGGGGCATCTGTTTCGGGCGCCTCAGCGCGTTTCCGAGAGGCCTCTCCAGTATCTTGTTTGGCTGGAACACAAGGAGGTGGTTTCCATGAAATCGGAATAGCGTCGATGGGTTCTAAGATGCAGCAATCTTCATCTTCCTCGTCGGAAAGGTGGTGAATGTCTGATTGCTTACCCTTGCGGACTGGCTTGGCACGCGGAATTGGCAAGTAGTCATCCGAATCCGGATCCTCTTCGCCCTCGCGCGGCGGGCTGAGATCCGGTGTCCATGCCTTGGTGGAAAGATCTCCGTCTTCAATAAGTTGACGGTCAAACAGCTACAAAAAAGACAATGCGAATCCGGATCAGGCCAGGATTATTCGGATGAAGTAAGAGTGGATTCGGAGAGTGGTGAGCTAACCTGTGGAGGAAGTTTTTCCCGGTAGAATGGCTTTACACCCCACCGCCATTTATCCGACATCTCATTGGCAGCAATGGCGTTTACCCGTCTGAAGACGGAAGCTTTGTCAAGCTCGTGTTTGCTGATCCGGGTAGGATCTAGTGCGCCACGCGTGTGGCATATCTTGTGGTCACGCCTTTGAAGAGGGCTGACTCGGCGAGAGATGAAGGTCCGGACGAGGTCGTCAGACACCATACCCTTCTTCAAAAAATCCTCCAGAGTGGTATGCACTGTCTGAAGTTCAGCAATTGTTTCAGCCGGATTGTAACCGAAGTTCAGTTCGGCTGCGGGCGGCTCCATCCTGAATTCGGGCAGGTTAAGAGCGTCATGGCCCTCAGCGCTCTTTATGTAAAACCAGGTCCTTTGCCATTTCTTCACCGTGTCTAGGCCGGTGACTCGGGGAAAGGCGGATCCCTGCCTTGGCGTGATGCTAACCGAACCGCAAGCGGTCAGCTGTTTCGGCTTAGTACCTGGAATGGTGTGCTTGCGAAGGTGGAAGTACTTTGCCCATATATCCACACTAGGCCAGAGACCGAGATAGCCTTCGCAGAAGGAAGAGAAAGCTGATAAAGAGACAAAGGCGTTCGCCGGGAGGTGGTGAAGCTGCAGTCCGAAGAAGTCCAGAAAGGCCCGGAAGAAGTCACTGGCAGGTAACCCGAGCCCGCGCTCGAAATGCGCTATGAATACCACGCGTTCACCAGGTTCGGGCGCCGGTGCGAGTTCTTTTCCGGGTCGGCGGCAAATGGCTTGGGGCGGTATACGCCGGGTGGCTCGTAGCCATTCCAGATCGTTTTTGGTAACATCAGATCCTTCCCATCTGCCAGGGGGAAGTTTGGCCATAACCGAATTAGTCCTGCAGCAAAAAGGCGGATAACCGGGTCAGGAAATTCGGAATCCATGGGACCAAAGAAGAATCGGATGACATTAAAGCCGAATCAGATCTATGGTGACTCAGCTAATCCTATCCCGGGTAGGGTTAACCGGGTCCGGTGGAGAAGGTGAAGCGGTTGGAAGTCGCAAACATCTTTCCGCAAGTTTCTAGGGTTGGGAAGATCTACAGCGGTGGTAAAAAAGAAAGAAAATCACGGGTAAAAACATGGTTGAACTGCTCCAACGGGGACAAGTGTATCTAGGCCAGTCTATTGCGGAACTTGGACAGAAAATTTGCGGAGTGTGCTACGGCAGGAACACGGGCTTAGATACGCATCAATCTACCAAGAACAGGTGTGTGTATTCCGAGAGTATGAACTCGCCACGGTGGCTATGGCGAGAGGAGGAAGAACTTACAGTGCGAGTCGCTCGAAGGAGGAGTTCGACGGAGAAACGTCGGAGATGGGCGCGAGGCGCGGCTCCGATGGGGCTCTGGTACGCTGTGCGTCCCTGGCACGGCAACCTTGAATGGCGAGGTTGCGGCGGCGTCGATGGAGCGGGTTAGTGGGAGTTGAGAGGAAGAAGAAGGGGAAAAACCACCGCGCCCTCTTTATAGCCTCCAGCGATAACTGCCCCCCACTACCGCGCGGTTACCGGAGCACGATTAGATCCCTTGCGTCGCGGAACTCTGTGGCAGCTTGCTGTGGCCGTGTATTTCAAGCACACGTGGCCACGCCGCAGAATTGGAAGCGGTGGAGCGGATCCTATGTGCCGGTCAACGGAGAAAACGAGGAGACGTGGTCTTCTGGTCAAACACACTCAAGTACCCGGTGGATCCGGATAACGAGCTGACAACCCGGGTTATACGGCTTTGCACAGGCTTTTCCTGCCAAATGTCCCGGAAAATTCGGTGACAGCTAGAAGTGATCCGGTTAGTGATGTTGGTTTTGAATCTGGAACGGCCCTTCAGCCGAGGCTGTAGGACCATACCAGCTTCGGGGACTACTGTCGGGGGGCTGCCCCCGGGTAGGGCAAAGATGATGTGTTATGAACAGTTAAGGTCTAACCGGATCAAGGAAAGAAGAGCCGGCTAAGTTAGCCGGGTCACTTGGGCCGGATCTCAAGGCGATTCGGTCAGTCCTACTTCAAGCCAGTGAAAGAAAAGACCAAAGGGGATCCGGTGAGGTTTAACCGGATCCAGGAAAGAAGAGCCGGCTAAGTTATCCGGATCGGTCAGGAAGGACCCGGGTAGGGCAACTCGGATGATGCACAGGGCCAAGTAATGTCAGTAAAAGTCACGGGCACTGTAAGGTTGCTGACCGGGGCTCAGAAGACAGCAAGGTGCTGCCACAGGTTTTCCGGGTCACAAGCCCCTAGGCGCTGACTCGGCCTATTCGGGAAAGGGGCAGTGGCTAGGCTACTGTGGTCTACACTGCCTTAAGCTCAAAGAGGAAAGATAAGCCTGTGGTGAACAGAGGGTGAGCTGGGCTGAGTGACAGTGGCCAGTGTTTGTCCTGTTCTCCTTGTCCATGCCATTGTCCTCTGCGGCCAGGGGCAAAAGGGTAATTCGGTTACTGTATATAGGCAACACCACCTCCTCCTGTGGAGAGGATCGACCATTGTGAGCATCATTTCCCCCCCAAGCTTCATCTTCTACCTGGAGCTCTCTCCATTGTTCATCATACAGCTCAAGGAGCGCTTTGTACTTGTAAACACTTGAGATATAAGAGAGTAGGCTAGAGCTGCAGTAGGGGTGTTACCTCCACAAGAGGGCCCCGAAGCAGGGTACATCGTGGTGTTCTTCGCTGTTCTTGGTTTGCTTTGTTCTTGTTTGGTCTTCATGCGTGCTTCGTAGGCACGCAAACCCTCCCCGGTTCCCCCAACGCCCAAGCGAGCCCACACTTAAGCCATACCCATGGCATCTGCCGTGACACCACCACGACACTACCTAAGACAAGTAAAGAGTGATGACCCAGCCAGAAGATAACCCGGCCAAGATTATGACCCGGCCAAGATGATGACCCGGCCAAGATTATGACCCGGCAAATATTATGACCTGGGCAGGAGGCAGACCTGGTTTTAGGAGTCAGACCCGGCCAGGAGGCAGACCCGGTTTTCAGGATGGGGTCTCGAAATATGCCATAGAAGGAAGATTCTGGAAGACCTGGATTCCTGGTACAAGATGGAGACTCAAGACTTGGAGATCACGAAGGACCTAGATTAGGACTCTTATTTCGGGTATAACACAGTTTTTACCTTGTACGACTAGGAGACCTGGCCATCTATATAAGCAGGCTCCTAGGTCATAGATAGAGAGGTCTCAAGCCAAATAAGATAGACAAAATAGAGAGAGCTCAAGAGGAGAGCTCCCACGTCGGAGTCATCTAAACTCTGGCGACCATCGCCATTGGCGCACCATGTAATATGTTATCATATAGTGATTGATAGCAGGATGTAGGGATCCTCCATCGAGGGGACCTGAACCTGGGTAAAAAATATCTTCTCCCCCGTAGAGTTAGACCAACTCCTGGACACCAGTTTCGCCAGCCCCTTAACTCAAAGTTACCCTATGGTAACATATGCCGTGACAACCCCACGACATTTGGCGCCCACCGTGGGGCTTGCGTCCAAGTGTGTCCTCATCGAGGGAGAAGCGCTGCGAGGGATGGAGAAGATTGTCGTGGCGAGATCATCAGCAACCAAGCAAGAAGATCGCATCATCCATAATTTTGGGTGAAACCCGGAAGTGGATTCGCTGGAAGAGATAAAAGAGCCGGCTCTAGAGGGGCTGGCCCTGGTGGAATCACATCTACAAATAGGTTCGTATGACACAAAGCCGGCGGACAAGCAGCAAAAACAAGCCGGCATCGGTGCATAGTTATGAGCAAATTTGGAGCAGCTAGCTTGCTAATCTGTTCCATGAACATCGCGTACGTGAGCTGAAGAAAGGAGGCAAAAGAAAGTGTGCAACTGATCAAATCCGTCGGATTAGCGCACAGAGGCTCGACATCACCATCGCTTCTGTGCGCAAGCGTTTATTGCATCTGCTGGATCAAGGCGGTTCGAATCGTAACAAGGCAAGCTTAACCCGGCAATAGTTCCGCCGTTAGCCGGATCGATTCTCGATTCTATGATTCGAGTCGACAACCGGATCGAGTACGAGTCCGGGTCAGGTTCAACCTGGCTCGCGGAAAGGAAACAGCGGCCGAAAAGGCGAAGGGAAAAGAAAAGTCGTGTCCGACTCAAAAAGATACTACTTCAACTACGTACAAGAAAAGGAAACAGAGCAAACCATGCGGATCACCAATCCAGGTGCAGCCCAGTTCCCAAGATGATAGAAGAAAAGATGAAAGGAGAAAAGAAATATGGTGCTAGCCAGGTTACGATCAGAGTGAGATATGCTTCGTGTGGCTCCTAGTGCTGCCAGAGTGGGTCTTGTGAAGATGGATATGATCAAGACACGGCGCAAGACTGGCGGGCGCCCCGCGCCAGCCAAGACCACCAGGTGCGAAGGATCCCCGGTCCCCCGCACCCGGAAGCAGAAGAAGACCCCGAGAGCGCGAGACCCCGGCAGGGCCGGGCTCCCTCTCGGGTGCCAGTCCGTACAAGCTGAGGATAGCACTTCCACCACACTCCAGAAGATGGTAGAAGAACCCAGAAGCCTTGGGAAGCAAGGCGCTGGAAGGGGACGCCACCTGCGGCATGCCAGCCTTTGTCCGCCCCGCTTTACCCCAAAGGGGGGAGATACTTGGAGGAGAAGAGGCCATGTCTCCTCCTCCACCACGGAGAGGGGTTTCTTCCCGCCAAGACCCCCTCACGCTCCTCGCATGACCTCTGTGGCATCCCCTTGTTCTATAAAAGGAGGACCAAAGCATGGAGGAAGGAAGGACGAAACAAGACGGAGAACAAAGCAAGCATAGAGCACCACAGAGCTAGGCTAGGGCAGGGAAGAGAAGGAAGGTGATCTCTTCCGGGCAAGGATCTTTCCTTCATCTTCCTCTAGCCAAAACCCTTTCCGGGTACCTCGCCGGAGACCTCCTTGTAGCCACACCATGATTACTCCATCTATCCAGACATGCAAGAGTAGGGCTGTTAGCCTTCGGGCGTCCTGAACCTGGGTAGATCATTGTGTCCTTTGCTTGTTTGTCTTACACGTCGAGAGCGAGAGAGATAGAGAGCTTGCCGGCGATCCTTCTCCGAGAGACGTCTTCCAGCCTCCTTCGCGCCTGATACGTGCATTTTATATCATCATTTATGCAACCTTTAGTAGCATATTAGAATGTTATATGCACTGATATATCATTGTTTTTACATGTTTTAGATGATTTAGGGGACTTTGATGCGTGTGAGACACACGTTCGTCAGGAGACCCCAAGAGTAAGGTTTGATGAGTGCAGCGGCAAGTCTTCCCTCAGTAAGAAACCAAGGTTATCAATCCAGTAGGAGATGAAGACACTTCTGAAGGTTGTTGGTGCAGGAGTGTAGTGCGGCGCAACACCAGGGATTCCGGTGCCAACGTGGAACCTGCACACAAGACAATCAAACTACTTTGCCCCAGCGAATCAGTGAGGGTGTCAATCTCACCGCTTGCTGAAAACAAAGAGTTAGACGTATAGTGTGGAAAATGATGTTTGCTTGCAGAGAATGAAGAAGAACAATGATTGCAGTAGGTTGTATTTTAGATGTAAAAGAATGGACCAGGGTCCACAGTTCACTAGTGGTGTCTCTCCATAATAAATAACTAACATGCTGGGTAAACAAATTACAGCTGGGTAATTGACAATATTTAAAAGTAAATAATATGCATGTGCAAGTTGTAGTGTCTACTATGAGATTCATTTGGGCATTACGACAAAGTACACAGACCGCTATCCAGCATGCATCTGTGCCTAAATAGCCCACTTTCAGATTAGCGTCCGCACCCCTTCCAGTATTAAGGTGCAAGCAACAGACAATTGCATTAAGTAAAGTGCATAATGTAAACAACACATTCATCCTTAGACAAAGCATCATTAGGTTACCCCTAGTGGCAACAGCACATCCACAACCTTAGGGGTTGCTGTCACTCCCCCAGATTAAATGAAGACCGAACCCACTATCTAGCATAATACTCCCTCTTGGAGTCACAAGCATCCACTTGGCCAGAGTATCAACAAGTAACGGAGAGCATGCAAGATCATAAAAGACATAGACATGATATTTCAGTATTCAACTTGACATAGTATCAATATTCATCGATCCCAGCAAACACAACATGTAGCATTACAATAAAATGATCTTGATCATGATAGGCAGCTCACAAGATCTAAACATGATGGCACAAGAGGAGAAGACAACCATCTAGCTACTGCTATGGACCCATAGTCCAAAGATGAACTACTCACACATCACTCCGAAGGCAGGCATGGCGATGTAGAGCCCTCCGGTGATGATTCCCTATCCAGCAGGGTGCCGGGAAGAGCCTCAGAACCCTCCCGAGTTAGGGTTGACGGCGGCGGCGGCTCTGGAACTTTTCGTGGAATATGACTCAGGTATTTAGGGTTTTCCCGAATAGATGAATATATAGGCGAAGGGGCGGCGTCGGTGGAGGTCCGAGGCATCCTCACCACGTGAAGGCGCGGAAGTGGGCCCACCCGCGCCGTGGCATGGTGAGGGCGGCCCTGTAACATCCCAATTTTCACAAAATTTAAAACTTTCAAATTGCCTCATGCATCATGTCATTGCATCCTTGTTTGTATAATGTTTAAATTCAAATTGTGAAAATTAGAGAAAATATTTCAAAACCCTATTTTGCAAAGCCTCTACAAATACTATCCAAACCATTTCGATTTTAAAATATAAAATTATTGTAAATTGTATCCCCAAGTCATACTAAATTTGTGGGCATGTTTTATAAAATTATTGAAAGTGGTTTGAATTGATTTGGATTTAAAATGCAAAAGTTATTTGGTTTTGAATAAAACAGAAAAGAAAAACATTTTCTGGAAAAAATGCGAATCCTAGCTAACTGGGCCAAGCCCATCTCTCCCCTCTCGCGCGCGCAGCAAACAGGCGGCCCAAAGCCCAACTCGTCTCTCCCTCACGCTGCCAGGTGGGCCCCACCCCTGAAGCGTATCATCCTCAACCTCCCGACAAGATTTTCCCGTTTCGTATTCATCTCGAACTCGGGATCAAATCCACGCGTTTTAAACGATTCTATCCCGAGTTTCCCCGTATATTGATACCCCAGAGCCCGCCTCCTTTTCCCCTCAATCAATTTCATCTGCGAGCCGCCAGGCTGCTCGCACGCAAGCCGCCGCCATCCGCCATTGCCGCCACCGTTTTTTCGCAAACACCGGTGAGCACGGTCGACTCCAAGTCTTCCTACCTATCCCATCCTTCTTGTTTCCCTCTCGCGCATCTCCCTGATATTCTCTGATGTGTTTGCGTGCTAGAACACCGACGCCATCAATGACCGGAGCAAGCCGCCGCCCACGCCAACTCCGATGAGCAATCCCAGGAGAAGAAGGACACCCCCGACGTCACCGCATCTTCCACAAGCTCGCCTCGACGCCCCGCTTCGTCTAGGTACGAATCTCCGATCTTCGCAAGCGCGCGCCGTAGTGTAGATGGCTATTTTTCCGGCGATGGCGCCGCCGTAGTTTTAGGTCGCTGGAGTTACGCCGTTAGCCGCGCCGCCCGTTTTAGAACTTTAGATCTAGAACCGTTAGATCTATTTCCTACGGTGTAGATTAGATCCATCTGTGCGAAGGGGTATCAGCAAATCTGGAGGCGCCGCATCGACACTTACCCAGGAAGGCCCGCAACCCGTCCGAGCCCACATCTCCCGCAACAATCAAAAGACCAGTCAACGGGAGGCTCCGCACCAATCAGAAGACGCCACGTCGCCCAGGGACTTCAGCGCGAAGATTTTATTTGTTTTCTTTACAGATTAGTCCACGATTTTAGATCTATTATTAATTTTTACTGGTTTATCCAAATTTTATGAAAAATATATTTTGGAAAGCTTATGACGTGTAGAAACTTTTGGCATGTTTAATTTTAAGTTTTGTCGAATTAATTTTGTTCAATTAAAAGGTGGCTTAAATAATATTTGAACATAACTTGAATTTAAAAATAGATTTTGATCAAACTCTTTGCTATAAATTTGTATGTCTAAGTATTGGCCGTAGGATTGCTCTACTATTTTTGTAGAAGTATTTTCTATGATTTTTGTAAGTAATATTGATTAAATGTTTTTAGATGTTATTTTAATAATTAAAATTGATTAAAATTAATTTTCTTCATATATTCGACTAATAAAATGACTTAGTCATATTTTGATCAATTTAGTTACAAAAGTACTTAGAAATATTCTGCCTCTCCAAACAAAGTAATTTATTCCTTAGAAAATATTTGATAAATTTTTGACAACACTTTTCCTTAGAAAATTTTCAACATCTTAAAAGTGCTAAATCTTTTCCTTAGAAAAATTTAGCATCTTGAAAACTTAGTTGTTTTGGAATATTTCCTAAGTGTTATTTTTACAAGTGTTGTCCTTAGAAAATTTATCAACTATTGTTTTTCATACTTTTCCTTTGAAAATCTAGCACTTCTTATTTTGTTTACTTTTCCTTAGAAATTATTTTGACTTGTTGTGTTAGCTTCTAGTCCTTAGTTAAATTTTCGGCCCAAGTATTATGACCTTGGTCCTTAGTCATTTTTGGACCATCTTACTTGCCTTGCATTAACTTAGAATAATTTCATGGCATGGCATGCATCTCTAGTCCTTAGAAATATGTTGCACATCATGCATGTCATATTTTCCTTAGAAGTTTTATGAAACTTGTTTGTTCATTATGTATTGTTTGTTGTGTTAGAATCTCCGGAGGGAAACGAGGACTGTTGTAGCTGTTGGTGCTATTCTGCTTGTTGCCAAGGCAAGTGGCACACCCCCATAAATTTCCTAAGTATTTTCTATGCATGGCTTAGTGTATTTCTTTATATGCATGTGTTGGATAGTATTGCTACGCTAAAATGTAACATCCCAAAATTATTATCAGGATTATGTTCCAAAAATGAGAGCCAACAAAAAATTTGTTAATTTTATGTGTTGATCTCTTGCTGTTACTTGTGTGGTTTAATTCTTGTTGCTTGTGTTATTCCTTCTTGCTAGTGGTTTGTTGTTTGCTCTAAATAAAAGCAAGAAGAAAGAAAAGAATTGAAATAGCAAATAAAGCAAGAAAAATAAAAGTGACATTTGTGTCCCACAAATTCTCCAAGTGAGAATTTCAAATGGTTTCAAACAAAATTCAGTGGAGTGGGTTTATAAACACTCCCCATTTTGTTCCTACCACTTTCCCTCTCAAATATTATTTTGAACTAGTTTTAAAATTCTAAAATCAAAACAAATTGAAATAAATTAAAATGCCTTAATTAAAACACTATAAAAGAAAATGTTTCAAAACATTTTATTATTTTATGCCAATTTTTGTGGAGCTTCTGTACATTATGGGAAGGCCCCACAAATTTTGACAAATTTTTATAAATTGATTTAGAGCCTCAAATTAAATCAGGAAGTGCTGCTGCATTTAACAGAAGGGCTAAAACGTAATTAGATGAAAGAAGAAGAAAAGAAGAAGTGCACAGGAGCCAGGGGGTTTTGGCAAAAGTGTCATCGCCTACCTCTCCGTCGCCGTGTCGTCGCCGCATGTCGCGCGCTCGCCGTTTCCCCGGGTCCCCCAGGCCCCCCTTGCTCGCAGCCGTCCACGCTCCGTGCCTCTGCAGCCGCCGCAGTCGCTCGAGCACCACGCTCGACCCGATGCCGCCCCTGTCCCCTGCATCTCCGCCGTGGTTAAACGGACGGCGACCGGCCAAATTGGCCCAGCTCGCCACACCTCGCCACGGAATCCTCTACGCAGAGAACCCTAGCCCACGCTCGGACCCCCCAGACACCGCGTGCTGGCCTCTCCCGCCCTCTGGACGCCGCTGGACTGCGACCACCGTACGCCGCCGTCGCGCCTATTTAAACCACCCGAGCCCAGCGCTCTCTCCACACCGCCCCACTGTCTCTCTCACTCACCACCCTCTCTCGTGCACCGCCAGGAGGCCGGAGCCTCTGCCGTGAAGCCACTGCTGCCCATGGCAGTGCGCTGCAACCTCGCCGTGCCGAGGTAGGCGACGACCACGGCCTCGCCGTGCTGGCCTCCCATTTCCTTCCATCTGGCCTCTCCCTGCATCCCTACGATCACCGCACTCACTCACCCCTTGTTCCCCTCTCTTTCGTGCACCAGAGCATCGCCAGGAGGTCGCCGGAGCCCGTGCCCGTAGCCGAGGAAGTTCCGGAGCTCGCCGCCGACGAACCACTCCTTCCCAGGAAACGCAACTCGGCCAGGAGCTTCCCCCACACCGCCGCCGTCGATCTGCACCATCTCCGCCGTCCCTAGCCCTCTCAGGTGAGCCAATCGAGCTGCTCGCCGCCGCCGGAGCAACGGCGCCGCCTATTTTAGGTCGCCGCCGACGCGGGCTCTGTGAGCCGTTGGATCTTTGATCCACGGTCGCATACCGCTTCGCGCGCTTAGCCACTGACTGGTGGACCCCGCTAGTCAGATCTTTAAACATTTCCCGTGCGCGCACCGTTTCGCCTGAGTCACTGACTGGTGGACCCCACCTGTCAGGGATTTCAACATTATCCAGAACAGTTAGGATTTCTAATTTTAGTGTCTCTGGAAATTCAGTACTGGACTCATTTTATAAATTCAATAACTTGAGAATTAAGAATCCAAATAAATCAAACTCAATTGTTCTGGAAAGCTTATGAAATTGTTTAACCAACACAATTGGTCTCATGTCATTTAATTAAATAGTTAAAAAGTATTATTGAAAATTCCACAGAAGGTTTAAAATCTAAACTTGTTTGTTTCTGATACTCTGTTAGTCCAAATAATTCCAAACAAATTTTTCTAGCTTAGTACTGCCTTGTGTTAGCTCCCCTAATTTTGGTAGAATTAATTAAGTAGTATTAATTGTTGACTTTAAGATAAACCCTTCTGGACTAAAACAAACAAATATGTTTATTGGTTGACCCAAATGAGTTAGGACCAATTTTGTTAGCTCTCATATAGCCATGTTTAGTTACCCCTAAAAGGGTTTAATTTTTGGAGCAATAGAATTTAAATGGTAGCTAAAACTTGATTATTAAGCTACTGGATTCAATCCAATGTGTAGGGAGTTTGGTAACTCCAAATGATCCAATTCAAATTGGGTTGTCTTCTACACATCAGTAGCTTTCTATAAAAATTTAGTTTGTATTTTTGTGACCAACAGAACTCAAGTTGTGGAATTAAACATGAATAACTAGTTTCTGCCATAATTTGGACTTAATTAAATAATGTTTAATTCAATTTATTTGAAAACCAACTTGTGTGGTTTGTGTGTGCAGTAGCTAATTGTGATGTTTATGATTGTTGTGTTGAGATGATTGCTTGTATAGCTTAGTGATTGGTTGCATTGTTTGTTTATTAATTAGACGAGAACGTTGTCGGATATATCGAGGAAGGAGAGTTTGCTGAAATTGAAGAACAAGAGCAAGATCAATTTGCCAAGCAAGGCAAGCTATTCTCTGAGCTTGCACTGCAAACCTATGCATCTACTTTCATAACATGTTTTACTCTTAAGGCCAGATTTATAAAACCCATTTCAAAAGTATATGGAAATTATTTTGCCACCTATGTAGAAATACAAGATAGATATATCAAATTATAGGATGGGAAAAACAATTATGTTTTATTCAAAACCTCTTTGAAATTTCTTGTGAGTTTATGAAATACCGAGATGTCGGTGTTGGAATGGAGAAGTGGAAAAATGGTGATGTTTATGAAAAATGCATAGTGTGTCCTTGTACTTACGTCAACCATCCGATACCCTGTGCGACCACATCCACCACATATGGGAAAAGGGCGTAGTCATATAATTTGCTCATATTAGTATGGGGTTCCTCAACAACGAGGATGACCTCGTTCCATGAGGGGATGGTCATGGCGACCTACCCCCTGAACTGGGTCCTGGCATCTGAGGATGGGGGATTGAAGGGTTCGCTCGCCGGGCAGAACTACGAGTCCTCACACTTAGGTTTCCCGACGGGGAATCTGGACTGGGTGTTGATGGAAAGGATGATAATTTCGTAGATGTAGGATCCTATACTAGCATGAGCAAAGGACAGGCTATGGTCGGCGGCTTACTTCGCATACACCCTGTATGGCGAGACGTGGCGGACACGATGAGTTGCCGGATGGGTGTGGGGAAAAGCGTGCTACCTCTGCAGAGGGTTAAAACTATTCGAATAGCCGAGTCCTCGGATATGGACAGTTGGGAGACCCTACATTGACCATGTGCAAGTTTTGAAAACTTTTAAGTCAGAAAGAAATTGAAATGGTGGTGTTGTGACACAACTATACCAAATGGAGTAGTATGAGTTGTTGGGATGAATGGACTATGGTGAGCCATGGTCAGGAAAAGGAAGGGTTTTGGAGAAACAAATAAAATGGTGTTTCTTTAAAAAGTGATTATAAAACTCTTCTTACCTTTTTCAATAAAGATATAGAGGTGTTTTAAACAAACAAAAGTTGTAAGTTAAAATAGAACTAGTGCATACTCATGTTGGGGTAGTTTGCGAGTACATTCAAATGTACTCATATTGGTTTCGCCCCTGGCTATTGTCCTAGCCAGACTACGAGGAGGAGCACTACGCCAAGCAGGAGTATGGCGACTTCTATGCGAATTAAGGATCTCCACAAGTCAGCTGCCTGTCGGGTTGTCATCGTTAGAATACGATGTACTACTACGCCGTAGCTTCCGCTGATATATTTTGGTTTGGCCCATGAAGGCACCTATGTAAGAACTTGGTCTAAATGACCATTTATGTAAGACTTTTTATTCGGTACTGTAATGGATGTAAACTTTGGTATCCAATTCGGATTATGTGCAACGACAGACTGATCACGGGATCGTTGTGTTAAGCATAATCGGGTATTTCGGACAGCTAGTCGGGGTCCCCACATAAAACCACTATCTCCTTTTACTAGTTGTGTCTAGAATTCTATTGATAACTTAGTAGAATTATTGATGCTATGTAAAAGTGTTTTATTGAAAAGCTAATTTCTACTAAGTTAATTGAACACCTGGGTGGATTTGGGCTTGATTGGCTGTTAGAGTTGAGTGTTGTCCTGAGGGATGTTTCACTTGTGGATTGCCACCCAGGAATAAAGGGACCAATGTTTTCTCTAAGTGAAGTTGCTACCGTGCAGCCATTAGTCATATGGGCTCTTGCTAGATGGATTAAGTTGCGTGGACTCGTCCTGACTTGACATGTGGTGGTAGAATGGTTAGAATGGGAGCGCGTCAAGTCGGTATGGGATGGGAAAATGCTTCTGAAAAGTCTCGTCTCAACTCTCTCCTTTTCCTTAGCATAAATTGAGTGCTTCAGGATAGTTTGGGTTTGTTGGGTCTAATGGTGAAAGTGCACAACCTCTGCAGAGTTAAAACTAAGTACTTAGCCGTGTCCCCAGTTACGGACAATTCAAGCAGCTGATCAAGGATGTCAGCGGAGGCTCCCAACATCTCAATTTCTTTAAGTAAAATTTTGATGGGTGAACAAGGGTAGATGAGACTATGGTTTTCATGTCATACCTATCTCATTTTTGAGGAAAATGTTTTACAAAGTGTTAGGCAAAATTGGCTTTATGCAAAATAGCCTTGAACTCCACCAGCCAAAATATGCATATAGGTTATTAGAGTTATTCCACTAAGTGTCCACATAGTGTCACTTGCCAGATCCATTTTTAATGGTATCTGACTCACTCTGTTGCAAATTATTAATTGTTGCAGAATTTTCTGACGATGAGTAAGGACTACGTTTGGGTTTCGAGTCTGCAACCAACATGTTTTCGCCTGTGGCGCATCATGAAGATGGAGGCTCATTGAAGATTTATTTCCACTGCTTTATTGTTTTAAGCTAGCCTTAAGCTATGCAAAGATGTATCGAACTATTTATTTTACCAAGTCTGGATCATTCGTGTAATAATGATACAATGTTGTGATATTCGTCTTAAACTGTGTGTGCAAATGAAACGATCCAGGGGTTTGCACTATACACAGGTACCTTGCCATTTTCTAAGTGCAGGTACATTACAGACGGTATCAGAGCATAGTGTTGCATGTAGGATCGAAACCTTAGGTTGGTTAGAAATAAGTTGGCCAAAACTTAATTTTTACTAAGTATAAAAACTTCTATAGAATATTCTTGTTTTTCTTCTAAGTACTCGTAATTCTTTACTTATGCAATTATATCATACTTTGTTCTGCCTAACTAAGGATGAAGAGGTTCGAGTACACTTGTGAGGAGGACTACCCGGTGACTCGCTTTGGCAGCATCATGTTCGACATACTGAAGCACCTGGAGCTACCAGCACCCATGATCAAGGGATGCATCTTGAAGAAGTTCAAAAGGGAAGACCTTTGGGGAATCAGGGTAGTTCAACAAGGATGTGAAGGCGAAGCACCCATTGAGTACAAATAATGGGAGTCTCCATGGAGAGAGGAATCAACGTCATCATGCAACACGTGATAGCTTGCCTTTGTGGACGCTACTCCAAGGAATTGGAGGGGCACTCCTCCATACCTTTTGGAAGGCGTGATGATGAAGGAACACCCTTCTGCTATGGCACCGAGGACATGGGCAAGGATGAGTTCGTGAGCGATTATTTCCAAGGCTTGGAACTCTTAGTCCACGATCTTTACTTTGATACCAATGAAGAACTCCACAAGAATGATAAGATTTGCGCCCTAGTCAAAGTGAATGATGAGAAGATAAAGGAACAAGAAGAGAAGACCAAGGTGCTAGAAGAGAAGTTCAAGGCACAAGAGAAGAAATTCACAAGTCAAGAGAACAGAATCAAGCAAAGAAACAAGCAAATAAGGGACTTGAAGGTAGAACTCTCCACCAATGATGTGGAGCTTGAAGCTGATTGTGACTTGATCAAGCGTCTTCGTGCTGAGAAGAAGGAACTCCAAGAGAGAACTTAGAATTGGAGAAGGAAGTGAAGGAACTCAGAAGCGTGCTCATTCAGGAAGGCTTTGAGATCCAAGAATTTGAAGAGGAAGAAGATGAAGTCGCCATGATTGAGGACTAGGGTAGTTAGAGAGACTACCATTTTACTTCACGCTTTAAAATATTCAAATTTTAGTTTTGGATCTACCAACTTGTGGTAGGACAATACCTAGTTTCCCTTTGTTGCTATTTTCGACCAAAACAAGTGAAAAGTGAATAAGTGAAAAGTTTAAGTTGTTGAAGTGTTGTTTGTTTGATTGTTGAATGCTTGTATGGGTAGAATTATTTTCTCCTAGACCTGTCTATCTTTTACTCATCTATGCTAAAACCACAGATGCCTCCCCGTCGTGTACCTGAAAACAACAACAACAACAACAAAACAACAACAACAACGAAGCTATGATGCAACAGATGATGGCTGCCCAGACTCAGCTGATGACCATGATGGCTCAATTCATGGCAAATCAACATGGACCACCACCACCACCACCCCTCCCCAAGTGGACAGACTTGTCAGGTTCCTTAGGCTTAGGCCAAACAAGTTCTCAACTACAACTGACCCAATTGTGGCTGATGACTGGCTGCGTTCTGTGCAAAAAGATCTGGTGACAACTGAATGTGAAGATGCTGAGAAAGTTAGGTTCACCGCACATCTGCTTGAAGGACCTGCTGCCCAATGGTGGGAAACATATCAGATTACTCACCCATTGGACACTTTGACTTGGGAGGATTTCAAGGAAGGATTTCGTAATGCTCATATCTCCACAGGCATTATGAATCTGAAACAGGAAGAGTTCCGCAATCTGCGTCAGGGGAACAGAAGTCTTAAGGAGTACATGGATGACTTTCATGCCTTGTCTCAATATGCTCTTGAGGACATTGACACAGATGCAAAGAGGAAGGCTAAATTTCTCAAGGGACTAAGTGATGAGCTGAAGATACCTTTCACTGTTGTTCATGCTCCAACCTATCAGACACTTCTTGATCAAGCAATTACCCTTGAAGATAGCCTAAAGAAAGCTGAAAACAGGAAGAGGAAGATGAATTCAAACAAGCACCACTCTGAACCCTCATTCAAGAAGCACTTTGTTCATGATGGGAACCATGGTCATAAACATGGGAACCACAATGGGGGCAACTTTCACAAACCCCATGCTCACAATCACAATGGAGGATTCAAGGGAACAATGGAGGATCAAATGGAGGACACATGGGAAATGGACATGCTGGACATAACCATAACAATGGACAGCATCGCCCAAATTCTGAACCCAAGAAGGATCTCAGACAAGTGTTTTGCTTCAAGTGCAACAACAAGGGCCATTATGCCACAGATTGCCCTGAGAAGAGAGTGGACACTCCTACCACGCCCAATCCTTTCAACAAGGGACATGTGAACCACATCAATGTTGAAGAAGTCCTTGATGAACCTGATGCTGTGATTGGTACGTTCCTAATCAACTCTTGTCCAGCATTAGTTTTATTTAATACCGGAGCATCTCATTCATTCATTTCAAGAGAATTTGTTAACAAACATGGGCTAATGTTGAAAATTTGGGATGTCCAATTAGAGTCAGTTCTCCGGGAGGAGAAATGATAGTGTCATCTGGGTGTAGACAACTAAATCTTGAGATTGGAAAACATCAGTTTCCAGCAGACTTAATCATCCTAGAAACCCAAGGTCTAGATATCATTCTAGGGATGGATTGGATGACGTTTTGAAGGAATCATAGACTGTGCAAACAGAGCAATCACCCTCACCACTCCAGAAAAGAAGAAGATCAGATTCTAGTCAAAATTCGAAATGAAGAAGTTAGGCTTAATTCTCTTAAGGGGGTTAGCCTCGGTGATGTGCTCATAGTAAGGGAATACCCAGATGTGTTTCCTGAAGAACTACCGGGAATGCCACCCGATAGAGATGTTGAGTTTCTCATTGAGCTTAAACCAGGCACAGGGCCAATAGCCAGAGGCCATACCCAATGGCAACAGATGAACTGAAAGAACTCAAGAAACAGTTAGAGGAACATTTGCAGAAAGGTTTTATTCGTCCAAGTTCTTCACCTTGGGGAGCACCAATCTTGTTTGTTCAGAAGAAAGACAGTACTCAGAGGCTAGTCACGGACTATAGAGCCTTGAATGAAGTAACCATTAAGAACAAATACCCACTTCCTAGAATCAATGACCTCTTTGATAAATTGAAAGGAGTTGTGTGTTCTCAAAAATTGATCTCAGATCTGGATACTTTCAGATGAAGGTTAGGGAGTTAAACATACCTAAAACTGCTTTCACCACCCGATACGGTCTGTATGTGTACACAGTTATGCCTTTTGGCTTAACCAATGTGCCGGCATACTTCATGAATATGATGAATAAAGTGTTCATGGATTTCTTAGACAAGTTTGTCGTTGTGTTCATCGATGACATCTTCATCTACTCCAAAAGCCACAAGGAACATGAGGAACATCTACATCAAGTTTTGCAAAGGCTTAGAGAGCACAAGTTATATGGCAAGTTCAGCAAATGTGAGTTCTGGCTGGATCAAGTTGGATTCCTAGGACACATTGTGTCTAAGGATGGAATAGCAGTAGACCCTGAAAAGGTTTCAGCTGTAACCAACTGGGAGTCGCCCAAGAATGTGGGAGATATCCGTAGTTTCTAGGGACTAGCAGGATACTATAGGAGATTCATTGAAAATTTCTCCAAAATTGCTAAGGCCTTAACAGAATTGCTACAAAAGGAGAAGAAGTTTGTGTGGACCGAAGAGTGTGAAACTAGTTTTCAAGAACTGAAGAAACATTTAATATCAGCACCTGTTTTATGTTTACCAGATCTGGAGAAAGATTTCCAAGTGTACTGCGATGCTTCACATCGGGGACTCGGGGTGTGTTGATGCAAGAAGGCAAAGTGGTGTCATATGCCTCAAGGCAGCTCAAGAAGCATGAAGTCAACTACCCCACACATGACTTAGAATTAGCAGCTGTAGTACATGCCCTGAAGACATGGAGGCCTTATCTTTGGGGAAAGCGTTGTGAAGTATTCACAGACCATAAAAGTCTTAAATACTTTTTCACACAAAAGGAAATGAACATGCGTCAAAGGAGATGGCTGGAATTGATTAAGGACTATGACCTGAGTTTGCAATATCACCCAGGAAAAGCCAATGTAGTAGCTGATGCCTTAAGCCGTAAAACTTATGTTAACGGACTCACGGCAGGGGAATTGCCAGAAGATCTATGCAAGGGATTCAAGGATCTTAGGTTGGAGATAGTACCTGAAGGTTTTGTAGCATCTCTAGAAGTGCAACCTCGTTTGATGGACAAAATCAAAGAGGCTCAGAAGGAAGACAAAGTGATGGAAGAAATCAAGAAGAACTTAAGTGAAGGCAAGGCCAAAGGATTCCGACTAGATGAAGAAGGCACAGTCAGGTTCATGGAACGAATTTGTGTTCCAGAAGATGTTGATCTCATAAAGTTGATACTTCAGGAAGCCCATGACTCACCTTACTCCATACACCCGGGTAACACCAAGATGTATATGGATGTTATGGAAAGGTTTTGGTGGAACAATTTGAAAAGAGATATTGCGGAATATATTGCTAAGTGTGATGTGTGTAGCCGTGTGAAGGCCGAGCATCAGAAGCCAGCAGGGTTACTTCAACCTTTGCCAGTACCCGACTGGAAATGGGATTAGATTGGGATGGACTTCATCACAGGTCTACCCAGAACAAAGTCAGGTTATGATTCTATATGGGTTATTGTTGATCGTTTGACCAAGGTAGCTCATTTCGTGCCTGTAAAAACAACTTACACCAGTGCCAAGCTAGCAGATATCTACATGAAGAGAATAGTATGCTTGCATGGAGTTCCTAAGAAGATTGTGTCAGATAGAGGCACTCAATTCACTTCACATTTCTGGAAGCAGTTACATGAAGTCCTTGGAACTAGGCTAGAGTTTAGCACAACCTTTCACCCGCAGACTGATGGACAGACTGAAAGAGTAAATCAAATTTGGAGGACATGCTGAGAGCATGTGCATTGGACTATAAGTCTAGTTGGGATGACAATCTCCCATATGCTGAGTTCTCTTATAACAATAGTTACCAAGCCAGCATAGAGATGTCACCATTTGAAGCTTTGTATGGAAGAAAATGCACTACCCCACTTTTGTGGAGTGGAGTAGGAGAAAGAAATCTGTTTGGTCCTGATATAATCGAAGAAGCTGAAGAAAAGGTTAGGCTGATTAAGGACAGATTGAAGACAACTCAATCCAGGCAGAAAAGTTATGCTGATTCCAAACGGAGAGAAGTCACTTATGATATTGGAGACAGAGCCTATCTTAGAGTCTCACCCCTTCGTGGAGTGAAGAGGTTTGGAATCAAAGGGAAACTGTCACCCAGATTTATTGGACCTATAGAGTTTTGTCACGTAAAGGAGAAGTAGCATATGAGTTGGAACTACCGGAAGCACTTTCCGCAGTTCACAATGTTTTCCATGTTAGTCAGCTGAAGAAGTGTCACCCTGAAATGGCAGAAACTCCGCTAAGAGATACAGTGCCACTAGAAGAAGTTCAGCTGGAAAGTGATCTCACTTATGAGGAAAAACCTATAAAAATTTTGGAGACAGCAGAGAGAATTACCAGAACGAAGAGTATCAAGTTTTGCAAAGTACAATGGAATCACCATTGAGAAGAAGAAGCAACTTGGGAAAGGGAAGATGACCTCAAGGAAGAACATCCTCACCTATTTGCTAGCCAATCCAAATCTCGAGGGCGAGATTCATCTTAAGGGGGTTAGGTTTGTAACATCCCAATTTTCACAAAAATTTAAAACTTTCAAATTGCATCATGCATCATGTCATTGCATCCTTGTTTGTATAATGTTTAAATTCAAATTGTGAAAATTAGAGAAAATATTTCAAAACCCTATTTTGCAAAGCCTCTACAAATACTATCCAAACCATTTTGATTTTAAAATATAAAATTATTGTAAATTATATCCCCAAGTCATACTAAATATGTGGGGCATGTTTTTACAAAATTATTGAAAGTGGTTTGAATTGATTTGGATTTAAAATTCAAAAGTTATTTGGTTTTGAATAAAACAGAAAAGAAAAACGTTTCTGGAAAAAAATGCGAATCCTAGCTAACTGGGCCAAGCCCATCTCTCCCCTCTCGCGCGCGCAGCAAACAGGCGGCCCAAAGCCCAGCTCGTCTCTCCCTCACGCTTCCAGGTGGGCCCCACCCCTGACGCGTATCATCCTCAACCTCCCGACGAGATTTTCCCGGTTTCGTATTCATCTCGAACTCGAGATCAAATCCACGCGTTTTAAACGATTCTATCCCGAGTTTCCCCGTATATTTATACCCCAGAGCCCCGCCTCCTTTTCCCCTCAATCAATTTCATCTGCAAGCCGCCAGGCAGCTCGCACGCAAGCCGCCACCATCCGCCATTGCAGCCGCTGTTTTTCGCAAACACCGGTGAGCACGGTCGACTCCAAGTCTTCCCACCTATCCCATCCTTCTTGTTTCACTCTCGCGCATCTCCTGATTTTTCTCTGAGGTGTTTGCGCGCCAGAACACCGACGTCATCAACGACGGAGCAAGCCGCCGCCCACGCCAACTCCGACGAGCAATCCCAGGAGAAGAAGGACACCCCCGACATCACCGCATCTTCCACAAGCTCGCCTCGACGCCCTGCTTCGTCTAGGTACGAATCTCTGATCTTCGCAAGCGCCGTAGTGTATATGGCTATTTTTCCGGTGATGGAGCTGCCGTAGTTTTAGGTCGCCGGAGTTACACCGTCAGACGCGCCGCCTGTCGTGGGTTTGTCACGTCAGATGTCATGGATGACTTCGTAGGTGTGGGATTGCGCGGATCAATCTTCTCCGAGCTAAGGATCGCAGGCACGAGGAAGACAATGTTTTTTACCCAGGTTCGGCCCCTCAATGTGAGGTAAAGACCTACGTCCTGCCTATCCTAGATTGGTATTGATATGAATATGGTGTTACAAGGGGTTGGCGATCGATGTGTCGAGTCGCCTTGAGATCTAGGGTTTCGGAACTTGTCTGTCTAGTCCTGCGAGTCTCTTTATATATCCAGAGGCTCGCTAGGTTACAAAGGAATTACTTGGAGACTACTTTTCTTGCCTTCCAAGTTAAGCCATCTTGGATCTTCTGGATTCTTCTTACACCGTGTTGCGACTCTTCGTGTCGGCCCACCTCAGTGCAAGCCCATTGATTATAAGCCGCATTACATTTGTGGGCCACAGGTTAATCTATTTATTATAACCCCGACATTAGCCCCCAAGCTTTCGGGTGATTCGTTGAATCAGGCAGAAGATTCTGTCTTGATGATGATCTTGCGGGCTTGCGATTGTAGAGCTTGGTGACTCGCTGATGTTGAGTCACAAGTGTTGCGGCTTCTTGAGCCGCTGATGTAGAAGCGATGAGTCGCTAGCTTTGCGGCTTATTTAGCCGCTGATGTAGTATCACAAGCCTTTGAACACTTATGTCTTGGTCGCATTGAAGCTGCACAATTGCGGTAAGTTCTCCACTGAAATTATATAAGATGTCAGTGGAGCCTTTGGTGAAAACCACATTGTCCTGTTAGATGCTAGACTGAGCTGAAATCATAAGTGTAATAACTTATGAGTATCAAGATATATCAGCCAAATGTGTATAAGGTGCTGAGTCATAGACATCGAAGCATAAAAAGACCATAAGCATAAATATGCTGGTCAATCATTAGAATAATAATCTGTCATGTTATCATGATGAGCCATCTGAATGCATGATGAAACATGGCGGTTCAAGGGCATATGGCCACTGATTGAATTAAAAAAGTGGTGAGTCGCTAATTTGACTCGCAGATGTATATATATATTTCTATGCACTGCAAAAAATGAGATATGCATATAAACATGATATATGAATATAACAAAGACCGCCAGATATGGTGGATGTGTAGCCCCTGAGGGCTGGGGTGCATGCTTGATCATGCTGCTCGGGACTCAAAAATATCTCAAGTTAGACAAAAAAATGTGTCCTAGCCCCCAGCCATTAAGCAGGCATGATTTCATTATCCTGCTTGATGGCATATCGTTGCAATTTGATACTGCAACAGATTGGCAAATATTGTTGCCGCAAGATAATAATAATATAAATTCCACTTGATGTGGCTGTAGTTAAATAAATAATGGTGGCTTTATCAGCCGATATCAGGAGATAATTATCTCAATCGTAAAAAATCTGGTCGTGCCAATTTGAACTCATATGGCCGAGTTATAGGTTCCTGTTAAATCAAAAGGCAAATCCCCCAAGGAAGCAATGATGATAACTTGATAATAATATGTTAGCCTTGGCAGCTGGTAATAATTATGATAAAAAGTTAGTACTCCGCATGATAGCATACGGTATCCTGCATGATAGCAAATTGTGACTTCATGATTGCATACTATAATCTGCATGATAGCATAATGTACTTTGCCTGATAGCGAATTGTATTTTGCATGATAGCAAGTAGTTTCATGATAGCAAGTAGTTGCATGATAGCAACTGGTAAGATGCATGATAGCATATGGTACGATGCATGATAGCATATGGTACTTTCACTCAGTATTTTCCAAATCAAATGTGTATTCAGGGTCGAGAACGCCATGATAGGCAGCCATGATATGCATTCAGACTCGATTGACGCCACACGCGGGGTACTTTAGTCCTTCTGAATTATCTCTATTACCGTTAAGTAGGTCTTCGCGCAGCTCAGTATTTACCGGGAATGTGTGTTCTGGGTCGAGAATGGCCATGATAGGCATTAAACTCATGAATGACGCCACACCGCAGTACTTTGGCCACATAATGTAAAGATACTTCTAACTTAAGGTACCGTTAAGTAGGTCTGCGCGCGGCTCAGTATTTCCCAGGTGTAAACGCGTGTTCAGGGTCGTTGAGAACGCCATGATAGGCATCAGTCTTATGAATGACGCCGCGCCCCAGTACTTTGGCCGCATAGTGCGAGATACTTCTGACTTAAGGCTAGAATAACCAGGATTATTGCTTTTATCGGCTGCAATAGCCGTGACGAGCTCTAATTAGCTTTGATGATAACCAGCTCTGATTAGCTGTAGATGTGGTACAACGAGTCACCTGTTTTAACTCAAATATTGATAAGATAATGATTCATTAATGACTCATAAACTGATGTAATGATGAACTGTTTGCGACTCATAAACTGATATGGGGGTAAATCGCTATGCGACTCATAAATTGATATGACAATAAGTCGATGATGATTATAAAATGATATGATGATAAATCATGAAATTATATAACGATCAGTCATAAATTGATATAATGATAAGTCATAGAATGACAAATGAATCGCCAAATATCAATGCTTGAACATGTAATGGTGATCTTGATATGTAAAGATACTCATTTGCAGGTGCAAATAAAATTCAATGCGAGCTGTAAGTAGCTAGACTTTGATAAATGCAATGCGAGTTATAAAGAACTCTAATTTAATAAATCCAATGCGGGTCGTAAGATCCTACTTTAAAGAATGGATGTAATTAAGCATTCAAAATGACCTGAATTTAAAATCTGTGACATGATATAATTTGAATCACAGAGATATTGATAAGAAGCCGCATAAACCAGATATGTAGCCCCGAGATTAACTCGAAGGTGAAATTTAATCTTAACTGATAAAAATAAAAGGTTGTGATAGTTGAGCATAAAAGCGACTTAGCTGTTCTTTTTCTCCCAGCGTTGATGATGTAGTATAAGTCGCGAGCGACGGTGAGTCGCCATCTTCTCCAAAATTAGACCAGTTGCGCGTGTGCGCGGGTAATAATGACGGGTTAGCCGTGTTAATGTCGTAGCATAATCCTGCCAAGTGCTGAGAGCGACTCGTTGAAAAGGGAGTAAACCGCCAAACCAAAGTTGTCTGCGACTTGAGGGAAGCCTGGAGTCGCACGTACATCCCTCTCCTGGTTTCGTATTGATGGGCTCGACGCGATCGGCGCCAAAGGAATAGTCGCTGCTTCTTTACTGGCATGGATGTCGCTGAGGATTTCCAGTCACATGAATGGCTAGGCTGATGCGACGATGAGTCGCGCTGGTGTTGATGAAGAGATGTTGGATGACAAGTTGTGTACAATGGCGATGTTGATGTCCAACCCCGTGCGTCCTAGCAGTTCCGGCGAAGAAATTCATGCAAGGAGTTGGAATTGGTCCGCGAGCACGAAGTCGCGAGAATCTGGAAGCCGCACGCGGCTCGAATTCGTGATAAGCCGCTGATAATGACGACCACTAGTATCTCTGAGCTGATCGTACCTTCCCCAGTTATTTGTTTTATTTTCCTCCTTTCTCTTTTTTTTTCTCACGTGAGCTGCTCTGAGTTGTACCCACACGCAAGATTGAATTTTCTGCTTAGCTAACCGCTCACATAAAACTTAATCCACCGGGCTAGGTACATAGTCCTTGTCACTTTGGCCGTCTCCATGTCTTGCTTTGATTAGCCTGCGTATCATGCCTCCGATTAAGAAACAAAGATGGATGATGTGCGGGAGATGGGCAGGGGTCTTCTTTCTTTTGGACAGCTTCTTGACGATGTGGAAGCCGTACGCGACTCGAAGTCGCGATGAGTCGCCAGTGATGGATTCGCGAACTCGCCTAGATACAAAACTTTGTTGCAGTACGTGAGCAGTGGAGGGAGATCTAACCGTTGGAATTGTCTCAAATTTGTTGGAGTGCTGCGCGATTGTATTCCGCAGGGTTCCACCGGAGGGATCTTCGAATAGATGTCCGAGTCGACCTCGATAATTATTTTCCCAAAAACTCGCGGAGTTCCGTCAGCTTTCGACAGGGTTTCAGTGTTTGAGGCGGCCACGCAGATCTAACCGTTGGAATCCGATGCGCTTTGGATAGATGCTAGGAAAGTCGATTGCGCATCTTCTCACCGAAGGGATCGTCGAGATGAGTTTCGAGCCGCCGTCGGTGATGTCCGCCATACGGGCGTTGCTGCTGTCCTGTAACCCGCGCGTGAGGGGCGTTGTCGAAGTTGAGCCCCGAATCGCGCGGTCGAATTTCTCCACGCTTTCTACTCGAGCTTGAGGTAGATCTTGATGTAGATGTTGATACCATCGAATCGTTTAGACCGGCGCGACGTCAAAGTCGCCGAGCTTGAATCGACGACGAGATCCTCCGTTCCTGGCACAGATCAGCGCGGAACATGACGCTCTTGACCGCATGCCCCATGGTGGGCGCCAACTGTCGTGGGTTTGTCACGTCAGATGTCATGTATGACTTCGTAGGTGTGGGATTGCGCGGATCAATCGTCTCCGAGCTAAGGATCGCAGGGCACGAGGAAGACAATGTTTTTTACCCAGGTTTGGCCCCTCAATGTGAGGTAAAGACCTACGTCCTGCCTATCTTAGATTGGTATTGATATGAATATGGTGTTACAAGGGGTTGGCGATCGATGTGTCGAGTCGCCTTGAGATCTAGGGTTTCAAACTTGTCTGTCTAGTCCTGCGAGTCTTTTTTATATATCCAGAGGCTCGCTAGGTTACAAAGGAATTACTTGGAGACTACTTTTCTTGCCTTCCAAGTTAAGCCATTTTGGATCTTCTGGATTCTTCTTACACCGTGCTGCGACTCTTCGTGTCGGCACACCTCAGTGCAAGCCCATTGATTATAAGCCGCATTACACTTGTGGGCCGCAGGTTAATCTATTTATCATAACCCCGACACCGCCCATTTTAGGTCTTTAGATCTAGAACCGTTAGATCTATTTCCTACGGTGTAGATTAGATCCATCTGTGCGAAGGGGTATCAGCGAATCTGGAGGCGCCACGTCGACACTTACCCACGAAGGTCCGCAACTGTCCGCTCCCGCAACCCGTCTGCGCCCACATCTCCCGCAACAATCAGAAGACCAGTCAACGGGAGGCTCCGCACCAATCAGAAGACGCCACGTCGCCCAGGGACTTCAGCGCGAAGATTTTATTTGTTTTCTTTACAGATTAGTCCACAATTTTAGATCTATTATTAATTTTTACTGGTTTATCCAAATTTTATGAAAAATATATTTTTGGAAAGCTTATGACGTGTAGAAACTTTTGGCATGTTTAATTTTAAGTTTTGTCGAATTAATTTTGTTCAATTTAAAAGGTGGCTTAAATAGTATTTTAAACATAACTTGAATTTAAAAATAGATTTTTGATCAAACTCTTTTGCTATAAATTTTTATGTCTAAGTATTGGCCGTAGGATTACTCTACTATTTTTGTAAAAGTATTTTCTATGATTTTTGTAAGTAATATTGATTAAATGCTTTTTAGGTGTTATTTTAATAATTAAAATTGATTAAAATTAATTTTCTTCATATATTCGATTAATAAAATGACTTAGTCATATTTTGATCAATTTAGTTACAAAAGTACTTAGAAATATTCTGCCTCTCCAAACAAAGTAATTTCTTCCTTAGAAAATATTTGATAAAATTTTGACAATATTTTCCCTTAGAAAATTTTCAACATCTTAAAAGTGCTAAATCTTTTCCTTAGAAAAATTTAGCATCTTGAAAACTTAGTTGTTTTGGAATATTTCCTAAGTGTTATTTTTACAAGTGTTGTCCTTAGAAAATTTATCAACTATTGTTTTTCATACTTTTTCCTTTGAAAATCTAGCACTTCTTATTTTGTTTACTTTTCCTTAGAAATTATTTTGACTTGTTGTGTTAGCTTCTAGTCCTTAGTTAAATTTTCGGCCCAAGTATTATGACCTTGGTCCTTAGTCATTTTTGGACCATCTTACTTGCCTTGCATTAACTTAGAATAATTTCATGGCATGGCATGCATCTCTAGTCCTTAGAAATATGTTGCACATCATGCATGTCATATTTTCCTTAGAAGTTTTATAAAACTTGTTTGTTCATTATGTATTGTTTGTTGTGTTAGAATCTCCGGAGGAAACGAGGACTGTTGCAGCTGTTGTTGCTATTCTGCTTGTTGCCAAGGCAAGTGGCACACCCCCATAAATTTCCTAAGTATTTTCTATGCATGGCTTAGTGTATTTCTTTATATGCATGTGTTGGATAGTATTGCTACGCTAAAACCACTATCTCCTTTTACTAGTTGTGTCTAGAATTCTATTGATAACTTAGTAGAATTATTGATGCTATGTACAAGTGTTTTATTGAAAAGCTAATTTCTACTAAGTTAATTGAACACCTGGGTGGATTGATTGGCTGTTAGAGTTGAGTGTTGTTCTGAGGGATGTTCACTTGTGGATTGCCACCCAGGAATAAAGGGACCAATGTTTTCTCTAAGTGAAGTTGCTACCATGCAGCCATTAGTTATATGGGCTCTGACTAGATGGATTAAGTTGCGTGGACTCGTCCTGACTTGACATGTGGTGGTAGAATGGTTAGAATGGGAGCGCGTCAAGTCGGTATGGGATGGGAAAATGCTTCTGAAAAGTCTCGTCTCAACTCTCTCCTTTTCCTTAGCATAAATTGAGTGCTTCAGGATAGTTTGGGTTTGTTGGGTCTAATGGTGAAAGTGCACAACCTCTGCAGAGTTAAAACTAAGTACTTAGCCGTGTCCCCGGTTACGGACAATTCAAGCAGCTGATCAAGGATGTCAGCGGAGGCTCCCAACATCTCAATTTCTTTAAGTAAAATTTTGATGGGTGAACAAGGGTAGATGAGACTATGGTTTTCATGTCATACCTGTCTCATTTTTTAGGAAAATGTTTTACAAAGTGTTAGGCAAAATTGGCTTTATGCAAAATAGCCTTGAACTCCACCAGTCAAAATATGCGTATAGGTTATTAGAGTTATTCCACTAAGTGTCCACATAGTGTCACTTGCCAGATCCATTTTTAATGGTATCTGACCCACTCTGTTGCAAATTATTAATTGTTGCAGAATTTTCTGACGATGAGTAAGGACTACGTTTGGGTTTCGAGTCTGCAACCAACATGTTTTCGCCTCTAGCGCATCATGAAGATGGAGGCTCATTGAAGATTTATTTCCACTGCTTTATTGTTTTAAGCTAGCCTTAAGCTATGCAAAGATGTATCGAACCATTTATTTTACCAAGTCTGGATCATTCGTGTAATAATGATACAATGTTGTGATATTCGTCTTAAACTGTGTGTGCAAATGAAACGATCCAGGGGTTTGCACTATACACAGGTACCTTGCCATTTTCTAAGTGCAGGTACATTACAGATGGTATCAGAGCATAGTGTTGCATGTAGGATCGAAACCTTAGGTTATTTAGAAATAAGTTGGCCAAAAACTTAATTTTTACTAAGTATAAAAACTTCTATAGAATATTCTTGTTTTTCTTCTAAGTACTCGTAATTCTTTACTTATGCAATTATCTCCTGCACTTGGGAGTCATCAAGATACTTTTCTGGCGCCGTTACCGGGGAGCGTTGCGCTATTGGTAAGAAGTTTGGTTAGGAAACTTGAAAGCTGAATTTTATTTGCTGTTTTATCTCACTGATACTATGGCATTTATGAATCGTTCTTCGCTGCACCTTGCTCTATATGAAAGTGCTTATGCCACTACTTCTAAAGTGGTTGAAACTACTGTGTCTGAGGTACCTAAAGTGGGATATCAATTCCCATGGGTCATGTTAAAAGAGTTATGAAAAATCCATTTACAGGGGATGGAACTAAGTCTGCACGTGAACACATGGAGTTAATTGAAGACATATGTGGTTTATTTAGACTTCCGGGTATTCCTGAGGATGAGGTAAAAAGAAAGTTACTATATTTGTCTTTATCTCGTAACGCTCGTGATTGGTACAGGTCTCTGGATGAAGAAGCTGTTATTGACTGGAATATCTTGAGGAAGGTTTTCTTTCTTAAACTAGTCGAATGCCCGTGCGTTGCTACGGTACACTAATTATTTTTCTTGCAAGACATATAAATATAGTATACATAATATTCACATGTATACAAAGAGATAAACACATCATTAAAAAAAATCCTACTATACCTGAAATAAATGCCTGTGTGTTGGGACATAATACATATTGTAATGGAAGCGTGAGAATACAAACTTGGCAAGCTATTTTATAAGCAAAATTAACAAACTTGGGAAGCTATTTTATAAGCAAAATTAATTACCACATTGTAATGCACTCATTCTTAGTTAATTGAATTTTGAAGATTAATTACAAGACAATAGGGAGATAAAATTATTACTTCGTCTTTCTAATTCAGAATTCATAGAACATTTCTGAAAATATCCACGATTAGTGGGCTGTTTTAAGTTTACCAATAGAGTAGCTCTAAGTGAAATATTGTGTACATGCTCTAAGTACAGGCAGCCCCAAAGTGCTTAAAATTTGCATAACCAAAATGTGGAATTTTCACACAAAAGAATTGTGTAATTGTTGCAAAACGTAACTACAATTGCTAGCCATTAGTTATACACAGAGGATAGTTGGAACTTGGATGAGCTTTCTCCTCGCTGCCAAATAATATTCAGATGGTTGGATGAGGTGGGAGGAGAGATAAGAAGACAAGGGGTTATCTGCAAATTTGCCAAGATTGCTTCTTGTTCGTTAGATTCAAATCGAACGATCATGGATAAAAGATGGCAGGCACACCATCATCACCAACTGTGGTTTTTATAGGAGTAGAGATACTTTACTCCTAAAGAAGCTTATGAGAACCGTTGCTACATATTCAATTTCTGGCCACATCTGGGAGAGAGTATTACTCAAGCTTGGGGGAGATTGAAGGAACTCCTTCGCAAGAATCCTTGTCATGATCTTATAAGGAAACTTATATTGATAAACTTTTATGTGAGGCTACCTATGAAGCACAAGGAAATTCTGGATAATTCATCTAGCGGAAGTTTTACAAATAATACTGAAGAAGAAGCATGGAATTTATTGGAGACTATTTCTGAAAATACTGGACATTGGGATCTTGATAAAGGTAATGAGCCTTATTTTGATTATGGATATTCATGTGTAGAGAACTTCTCTACTTCTATCTGTTTAAAAATATGAGTGATACATTAATCTTGATCCTTATGTTATACTTGAGATAGCTAAATCTTTTGCTAAGCATATCTGTGTTCCTAAAAGTGGGTTTGAAGTTTATGTTGAACCTATTAAAGAATCTATTGTTGTTCCTAAAGTTATTAAACAGGTTGAACCGTGTCATCTGTGACCATTGAGGAGTATGTTGAACCGCCTCCATATCCAAGCAATTAAGGAGAACTTACCTATTGCTGTTACTAACAAAAGTAATAGAAGATGTTCTCAGCCTTATGAACAGGTGGAAGTCAACACTCAAATTCTGTTATCAAGCAACTTAATGAAGAAGACCATGTTGATGTTTATCTATGTGAAGATGCTACTAAAGTCAAAAGGTAATTCGGCTAAGGTGGGAAACCTGTTATATCATGCTCTATTGGGACTTCAAGTTATCATGGTATATGTGATATTGGAGCAAGTATTAGTGTCATTCCATACTCTCTTTATCTTGAAATCAAGCCTGATATTGATCCTATTGTTATGGAAGAGACATGTATGAAAATTCAACTTGCTAATAAAGATTATATTAGTCCATTTGGAATTGTTAGAGATGTTGAAGTATTGGTTGGCAAAATAAAATATCCTGCTGATTTTATTGTGCTTGTTGTCCTCAAGATTCATTTTGTCCTATCATTTTTGGTAGACCTTTCTTACATACTGTTGGTGCTGAAATAATTTGCTAAAGAGAAAGTGTTTATTAAATGTGCTGGTGAGAAACTTGAATTCAACTTTTCTAAATTTGCTGATAAACATGTTGAAAGAGCCAATCACTGAATTTAATTGAAACTCTTGCTCATATAGCTGTAGCTTCAACAGATGTTGTAGAACGTTATATGCTTAATCAAGATGAACCATTTAATGATGAGGAAAAAGAGGCTTTAGAACAAATATTATGGCAACAACCACCACAATTACAATTGCATATCCCACCTGATAATTTAGGAGTGCTACCACCACCTAAAGGGGATCCTAGTTTTGAATTAAAACCTTTGCCTGCAAATCTGAAATATGCATATTTGGATGAGAAGAGCATATATCCTGTCATTATTAGTGCTAACCTTTCAGCTGAAGAAGAAGAGAAATTACTTGATGTGCTAAAAGCTCACCGACCAGCCATTGGATACTCTCTTGATGATCTTAAAGGTATAAGCCCAGCTCTATGTATGCATAAAATTAATTTGGAGAAGATGCAAAACCTGTTGTTGATTCAACGCCGTCTCCATCCAAAAATGAAAGAAGTGGTAAGAAAAGAGGTAATAAGACTTATTGAAGCTGGTATCATTTATCCTATAGCTGATAGTAAGTGGGTTAGTCCTGTTCATTGTGTTCCTAAAAAGGGTGGAATGACTGTTGTTCCAAATGATGAGATGAACTTGTGGCTCAACGTACTGTTGTTGGTTATAGGATGTGTATTGATTTCAGAAAATTAAATAAGCAACTCGAAAAGATCATTATCCATTGCCATTTATTGATCAAATGTTAGAAAGGTTATCTAAACACTCTCACTTTTGCTATCTAGATGGTTATTCAGGTTTCTCACAAATTCCTGTCCATAAGGATGATCAAGAAAAGACCACTTTTACTTGCCCATATGGTACATTTGCTTATAGGAGAATGCCATTCGGTTTGTAATGCTCCTGCTACTTTTCAAAGATGCATGAATGCTATATTTGCTGATTATATTGAAAAGATAATGGAAGTTTTTATGGATGATTTTTCTGTGTATGGTACTTCCTTCGATAATTGCTTGTTCAACCTTAACAAAGTTTTGCAGCGTTGTGAAGACCAACACTTAGTTCTTAATTGGGAGAAGTGTCACTTCATGGTTACTGAAGGTATTGTCTTGGGCATAAGATTTCTGGAAAGGAATAGAAGTTGATCCAGCAAAGATAGAAGCTATTGAAAAGCTACCATACCCAAGGGACATCAAAGGTATAAGAAGTTTTCTTGGGCATGCAGGTTTTTACCGTAGGTTTATTAAAGATTTCTCCAAAATATCAAAACCTCTAACCAATCTTTTGCAAAAGGATGTTCCTTTCTCTTTTAATGATGATTGCATTGAGTCCTTTAATATTTTGAAGAATGCTTTAATAAGTGCTCCTATTATTCAACCTCCTGATTGGAAATTGCCTTTTGAAATTATGTGTGATGCTAGTGATTATGCAGTTGGGGCTGTTTTGGGCCAACGTGTTGATAAGAAACTGAATGTTATTATTATGCTAGTAGAACACTTGATGCTGCTCAAAAAATTATGCTACAACTGAGAAAGAATTTTTAGCAGTATTATTTGCTTGTGACAAGTTTAGACCTTATATTACTGATTCAAAAGTCACATTGCATACTGATCATTCTGCTATTAAATACTTGATGCATAAGAAAGATGCTAAGCCTAGATTAATAAGATGGGTACTTTTATTGCAAGATTTGATTTACACATTGTTGATAGGAAAGGGGAAGATAATCAAGTAGCTGATCATTCTCTAGAATGGAAAATATACCTGATGATCCTATTCCTATTAATGATAGCTTTGTTAATGAACAACTTGCAAATTAATGTTTCTAGTGCTAAAGTTGCATCTCCATGGTTTGCCAACTATGCAAATTTTATTGTTGGTAAAGTTTACCTCCACACTTCACTCATCAACAAAGAAAGAAATTCTTTATGATCTTAGACATTATTTTTGGGATGATCCTTTCCTTATAAGAAAAGTGTGGATGGTATTATTAGACGTTGTGTACCTGAGCATGAACAACAGGCTATTATAAGAGATTGTCATGATAGTCCCTATGGAGGGCATCATGCAGGAGATCGCACAGGAGCAAAGGTATTACAATCTGGTTTTATTGGCCTACTTTATTTAAGGATTGTGCTGAATATGTTAAATCTTGTGATAAATGTCAAAGAGTAGGAAATATTGGTAGGAAATGAAATGCCTATGAATTATTCATTGCCACTTGAACCATTTGATGTGTGGGGTTTTGACTTTATGGGCCTTTCCCAGAATCAAAGACAAAGCATACTCACATTTTGGTTGCAGTTGACTATGTTACAAAGTGGGTGGAAGCAATTCCAACCAAAAGTGCAGATCATGCCACAGCAATGAAGATGCTCAAGGACATCATTTTCCCCAGGTTTGGTGTTCCTAGGTTTTAATTACTGATGGTGGTTCTCATTTCTTGCATGGTGTTCTTAGAAAACTTTGGCAAAATATGATGTTAACCATAGAATTGCATCTCCTTATCATCCTCAAACAAGTGGACAAGTTGAATTAAGTAATAGGGAAATTAAACTCATTTTGGAAAAGACAGTGAATAAGTCTAGTCTGATTGGCCAACTAAAATTAATGATGCATTATGGGCTTATAGAACTGCTTTTAAAAATCCTATGGGAATGTCTCCTTATAAAATGGTTTATGGAAAGCTTGTCATTTACCTGTTGAGTTAGAACATAATGCTAGATGGGCATTAAACAATTGAACTTTGATTTTAAAACTGCTGGAGAAAAGAGAATTCTTGATTTAACCTACTAGATGAATGGAGGAATGAAGCTTATGAAATGCTAAAATGTTTAAAGAAAAAGTTAAAATTTGGCATGACAAGAAATTAAGAAAAGGAATTCAAAGTAGGTGATCAAGTTTTGCTATACAACTCTCGTTTCAAGTTTTCTGCAGGAAAGTTGCGTTCAAAGTGGCAGGACCATTAGTGATACAGGAGGTGTACCGTTCAGGAGCTATCCACCTTCACGGTGACATGAAAGGTAAACCTCATGTAGTCAATGGACAACGCCTTAAACCTTATATTGCAGGAAAGAGCTTCATCGGAATGGTGGAAGAGTTGAATTTACAAACACCAGAGGAGGTAATTGAGAGAAACCGTGCAGTTCCAGAAACCCTAAATCAATAGATGGTAACTTTAGTGTTGGAAAGTTTCTCGGAATTGCATAATATTTTAAGGAAGTCATTTTTTATGGAAATTAACGTGTGGGACAAGAAAACTGGACGAAGCAGAGACCCGAGGAAGGAAAGAGGGGGTCCCACGCGGCCAGAAACAGGGCCCTGATACCCGTAGAAGTGATAGCATTCAGTAGCTACCTGCAGTGAAAAGTATACGGGGTTAGGTTGAGCCTCCAAGTGCAGAGTATGTAGTAGTGGAAGATGTGTTTTCCCCACGAGGGTGACTCGAGGGTTTAATATCGAACTCTTGGGGAATCAGTCGTGATAGATTTATCTTTCTTATCCTTCTTTTGGTTATATGCAAAACAAAGTTAAGTGTTTTGGTCCTCAACCTCACCTGTGGTTGTTAAGCACAAGGTGTAGAATGATATCAAGTTAAATATGCAATGATGGGTGATGAATATGCTAGGATGATGATGGCAATGATATATGATATATTTTTGGATTTTTATGATGGATGCAAGGTGGAAAAGTGTTTTTGTATTTTCGGATTTATAAATGGCAGAAAATGGCAAGGTGGCAAAAGTGGTTGGAAATGTGTTTCTTATGATTAAAAATGGACCGGGGTTCATGGTTTCACTTATGCACTCTCTCTTTAAATGGTGTGGCAGACAAGTGGACATAGAGTTGACATGTGAGATTGCAAGCACAAAGTTTGATATCAAGTTAACGATTATATGGTCATCACATCCTAACATAGAGACCTTTTGGTTATTAGTCTCACTTATACTCCACCAAGATGCGAACCAAATCATAACACCTCGGTAATTAAGATGACTCAGAGTATAGCAATAAGTTCCATGACATGAAGTGAAAATAAGAACATGCTGGATCTAGTCACAGGAAGAAGCTTGGTCACCCTCAACCCTTGCAGCATGGTATTTTTGTTTATCCCTAGTGAGGCAACAAAGTAAGATAAACACCCAAGTGGATCGCGATATTTCAGTTGTCAGCTTACCGCACTCACCACCCCTCGTTACTCCAACTAATGCACACATCTCCCAACACACGCCCTTATAAACATGCTTGATCACAACAAGTAGATAAGAACGGGGTACATAATATGCATCTGTACTCATGACTGAAACAAACATTTGCAATCTCAACATATATTAACTCACAAAAAGATCCACCACATAGGTAATACAAATATGACCGTAATCATGTTCAGCAGCTCATACGGTACTCACTAGTGAAGCTCAAGAGAGAGGATAGATACATAAGTTACTTCCACAAATCCATAGTCCAGAGGTGGACTACTCCCTCTTCATGATGGAGACGGTAGATATGTCGATGGAGATGAAGGAGACCACGCCGGCAGCGCCCCGCCGGAGTTTTCCCCCTCCAATCTGCAGCTCCAGGTCTTCGTTTTCGTGTTTCTGTGATATGGCGGCGCTTGTGTACGGGAACGCCAGGGGACCTTTTTTATAGGCGTTTTTAGGTCAAGAGGATGTCGGTGGAGAAAAGATCGACGGCTGCGGAGCCCCGAGGCCCAAAAGAGGTGGGCCCACGTGGCCAGGTACAGGGGCCGTGTGGGGCACCCTCTTTTGGCCTTCTGGCCTCCGTTTCCTTGCTTCCTTCACTCCGAGGTCTTCATCCTTCCAAAATAATGAAGCCCGTATTTTTCCATAATTTTTGGACGTCGTTTGGGTCCCTGAAACAAAAAAGGAAAGAAATAGGGTTTTCTGCCTACGCAGAGTTAATTCCATAAAAATAGGAAACAATTGATTTATTTCCTAAAATCATTAAATAACAGTGGTATAACCCTTATATGATGCAAATATGATTGGAATATAAGTGATGTAGTGCAAAGTTCATGTATGCATTTTACGTGCATCAGGGCCACGTGGGCCCACTCCTTTTGCCCCTCGGAGTCGCTTTTCGCCCCGTTTTCGATCCCGACGCTTTGCCTTGACCTAAAAACCCTCAATATATACCCCTCTCTGTCGATCTAACCTCGCACCGAGAGTTTTCGAGCAATTCTTTATTTTGCTGTTTCTGCCTGTCAGGTTTTTAGCCATGTCTTCGGGAGACTCCTACCAATGCTCCTCCATGGACGACGATGATGATGAACTCGAGGGCCTCAGCCCACGTCCATATGGAAGAGGAGTAGGAAGAGGAAGGACTACTCCGATGACGAAGACTGCAAGCTTGACATGGAGGAGGTGAAGAAGGAAGAAGCCGAAGAAGGAGAGTACAAGCCCTCCGTCGACATCGCGCCCCTGGCGACAGCACATCCATCACCCATTAGTGTTGCCGGCGTGAGGGTTAACCACTCTCTTGGAAACAAGAGGCAGACGGCGCGCATGCAAACCGGAGGGAAGGTTCCCAGGCTCTCACTTGCAAGCAAAAACGTAGCTACTACTCTTATTGAGCTCATGGAGCATTATCATGTATCTCTATCTTATGGTTTATCAATGAATATTAAAGTATGGTGTCATCCATGATTCTCTTATTTGGGGATTTATGGGTAACACTCATGCAAATGAGGGTGGTATATTTAGAGTTTCAATCACATCTTGCCTTGAAATTAATTAACTTGTGTATGTTGGACAATTGTAGAATTATCTCATTATAAAATAAGTAAAATTCAATATGACTTGGGATTAATAGTTTGAAGTTGAGATATTGTCTGGTAGGATAAAAAGTTGAGAAGGGATAATGAAAAGGATATAAAACACTCTTGTTAGACTCTAGTATCTTTTGAGCAAATTAATGATCATGGATATGTCAATACTTATGCTCTTGAATGTGTATGAAAAGGAAGGCACCTGAAGTTTCAGTTAGCCATGGAAAGTGTAAGATAAGGTTGGTATGGAGCATAGGAACTTGATTGAGATATCCATGACTAAAGTTTGCACTAGTTACTAGTGAAGCAAGGTTGAAAACAATTTTTATATCTATCTATCTTTTCATTTGTCTTCTTTGAACTTGTTATCCAATGAGAGTTTATCTTGTCTTTAAATTTCAGCAAAGTATAAAAGATTATAATACTTGCCATAAAGAGCAAAAGCATGTGAAAAATATATGATTCGATTGTCCAACATGCAATGGTTATTTACTTTCAAAAGTAAGGGGTGATTGCTAGAGCTTCTACTTATGTTGCCCTCATGTGCATGAGTTTTGTTCATTAGTCTTATCTTGCAATTGAATATGATGATGATACAATGCTCGTATTTATTTATCAACCATAAGTCCATTGATGCATGTAATGATCTATGTTCTTACTTACTCGAGGACGAGTAAAGGTTTAAACTTGGGGGAGTTGATACGTGCATTTTATATCATCATTTATGCAACCTTTAGTAGCATATTAGAATGTTATATGCACTGATATATCATTGTTTTTACATGTTTTAGATGATTTAGGGGACTTTCATACAAAGTCCCCATTTTTGGTATTTAATTTCTGGTTGGCAGAAAATCCCCTTTTCTTGTTTTTATTGTTTCAGGAGTTTCAGGAACCCAAATAATAAAAGAAAAATACCACGGAGGTTTTTCATCGGAAGGAAGGCAATGGAAAGAAGACCGAAGAGAGGAGAGCCACGAGGACCAAAAGAGGGGGGGCCCACGCGGCCCATGTACCTGGCCGCGTGGGGCCCACCAAAATTGGCCTCGAGCACCTCCTCGCCTGGGGCTTTTAGCAACGCCTTCGTCTCGCCCGAAAACCTACGCCCTAATTTTCACGAAACCATCCGAGGCCGCGGCGGTGGCGAAACTCCTGATTCCCTCCGAGGTGGATCAGATCCTGCTGCTCCGGAGAAGGGGGAAATCATCGTCATCGTCATCACCTCTCCTCCTTGGCGTGGGAGGAGGCCTCTACATCATCATCCCCATCAAGACCAGCACCATCTCCATCATCATCACCGTGGTCCACTCCGTTCCCCTCGTAGTTTGAGAGTTGCTATACCCTAGATAATTGTCTTGTGCTACTATTCATGTTTGTGATTGAGTACTTGCCATTATTTGTGGGTGAAGTTATATTTTCAGATTGTGTTGTACCACTTATGCCACTGAATATCATCATGTTTGCACGTTGTGAGTAGTTCCCGTATGTTCCTGAGGGCATAGGCTGAATTGGCAATGATTTATATACAACATGTGTTGGTATTTTGTCAAGAGTTTATCTTTTATGTGATTCTATGATGGTGTTGTGCGAACGTCGACTGCACAACACTTCACCTATATGGGATCATAGGAGAACACCGTAGTGTAATGAATTGAGGGAGACTTTGGAGGACATGTAAACCTGAGACCGAATCATGCAGTTATGTTATGAGGGTATTAGTATCGGGGACCTTAGAGTGTAATGCTATGGTGGGACTTTATGTCTTAATAATTCTTGTGCAGTCATTTACTTGGCCACATGATCCATCATAAGGGGTTGTAGTTTATTTATTTAGCTATACCGAATTATGGCTCCGTCCAAAGAAGATTAAAACTTGACAAGATACTAAACGTGTTGTTTAATAAATCTCTATGCCTAGCAATATCCATGCCGCCCTTGGGAACATTTTCCACATATAAGTTACACATCACTTGAGCTTGTCCTCTTGCACACAAGAGGATTGGGCTTTCTCTCTTTGGGAGCTTTCACTTGCTACTGTTACTTGCTGCATTGGAATTATATAACAGAAAATACCAAAAACACTTGCATCTTTTATTGTTTCAATTATCGATCTTGCTAACCAATACCTTCAGCTCCTCGTGGGTTCGACAACCATTTCTAATCGAAAGGTACTACAATTGATCTCCTGCACTTGGGAGTCATCAGCGCCCCTACCGAATCTGCAAAGGGGTGCCTGTCATCCCCGGTGTCCATCCTTCGAGACACGACATCTGGCGCGCCAGGTAGGGGGCGCAAGTGCTGGATTCGTCTACATCTCACGCCGCGGCAAATTCTTCATCTTCTTCAAGATCTACGTCGAGTTCCCCTTCGTCGGAATGCTGTCTACGTCGAGTTCATCAGCCGGCACAAGAACTACTTCAAGCTCTTTGCCTGCGACAAGATCGACGTCCGGATCCACGTCTGCGGTAAAGACGGGAGTTCCTCCTAAACAAGAGAAGGATCTTCCTCAACAACCAGCAAGCGTCATGTCGAAAGCCGGAGAGATCATTAGGGAACAAGCTCAGCAGCCGGCTCAGAAAGGCAGGGGGCTGAAGGAGGCTCTGAGGGCTGCCCAAGCGCTCCTCTCCTACCCCCCGGATCTCTGCAAGGACGACCCTTGCGCGAAAGCTTGGATCACCACCCGGAAAGCTTGCTGAACTTCGCCTTCCAGTGCCATGATCCTGCAAGCTCCGCCTCTATTGACAACACCGGCGTCGCCGAGGCCGAGGTCGGTGTTGCTGAACCTGAGGTCAACATCGTTGATCCCAAACTGCTGCCTCCGGGAGAAGGGTAGCTCGAAGATCTTCATGGCAAGCAGCCCATGGAGCAGCCTGAGGAGGACGCTGGCCAAAGCTCTAACCTCAGGCGTCGCTTCTGGAAGACATGGAAGGCCAGACCAGCAAGCATCTCATGACCTGCTTCACTCCGTTCCCGGCATCGATCTTTGATCTTTACCGCCTGGTGCAGAAGGAGGGGGAGAAGCTGCGCCGTTTCGTCTGGAGATTCCGGGCAGTCGCGGACAGGATACCTGCAAAAGACCTCCTGGAGCATCGCTTCATCCTCATCTTCCACATGAACGTGCGCAACCTGAAGATGTGTATGAAGCTGAGCACCCGGCTGGTTACGACGCTGGAGGAGCTGTGGGTGTTAGCAGATTGATGCTCTCGGCTGAGGAAGCTGCCGATATCCCACCCGTGAGATCCTATGAGGTCTGCGAATCTGTGTACCCGAAAAGAGCCATGTTTCTGCGAGATGTACCCTGGAACACTGATACCCGTAGAAGTGATAGCCTTCAGTAGCTACCTGCAGTGAAAAGTATACGGGGTTAGGTTGAGCCTCCAAGTGCAGAGTATGTAGTAGTGGAAGAGGTGTTTTCCCCACGAGGGTGACTCGAGGGTTTAATATCGAACTCTCGGGGAATCAGTAGTGATAGATTTATCTTCCTTATCCTTCTTTTGGTTACCTGCTGATGCATGTAAAATGCATACATGAACTTTGCACTATATCACTTATATTCCAATCATATTTGCATCATATAAGGGTTATACCACTGTTATTTAATGATTTTAGGAAATAAATCAAGTGTTTCCTATTTTTATGGAATTAACTCTCGCAGGCAGAAAATCCTATTTCTTTCCTTTTTTTTGTTTTAGGGACCCAAACGACGTCCAAAAACTATGGAAAAATACAGACATCATTATTTTGGAAGGAGGAAGACCTCGGAGCGAAGGAAGCAAGCAAACGGAGGCCAGAAGGCCAAAAGAGGGTGCCCCACGCGCCCGCTGTACCTGGGCGCGTGGGCCCACCTCTTTTGGGCCTCGGGGCTCCGCCGCCGTCGATCTTTGCTCCACCGACATCCTCTTGACCTAAAAACGGCTATAAAAAACGTCCCCTGGCATTCCCGTACACAAGCGCCGCCATATCACAGAAACACGAAAACGAAGACCTGGAGCTGCAGATTGGAGGGGGAAAACTCCGGCGGGGCGCTGCCGGCGTGGTCTCCTTCATCTCCATTGCCATCTCCACCATGAAGAGGGAGTAGTCCATCTCTGGACTATGGGTTTGTGGAAGTAACTTATGTATCTCTGCTCTCTCTTGAGCTTCACTAATGAGTACCGTATGAGCTGCTGAACATGATTACGGTCATATTTGTATTACCTATGTGGTGGATCTTTTTGTGAGTTAATATATGTTGAGATTGCAAATGTTTGTTTTAGTCATGAGTATAGATGCATATTATGTACCCCGTTCTTATCTACTTGTTGTGATCAAGCATGTTTATAAGGGCGTGTGTGGGGAGATGTGTGCATTAGTTGGAGTAACGAGGGGTGGTGAGTGCGGTAAGCTGACAACTGAAATATCGCGATCCACTTGGGTGTTTACCTTACTTTGTTGCCTCACTAGGGATAAACAAAAATACCATGCTGCAAGGGTTGAGGGTGACCAAGCTTCTTCCTGTGACTAGATCTAGCATGTTCTTATTTTCACTTCATGTCATGAAACTTATTGCAATACTCTGAGTCATCTTAATTACCGAGGTGTTATGATTTGGTTCGCATCTTGGTGGAGTATAAGTGAGACTAATAACCAAAAGGTCTCTATGTTAGGATGTGATGCCCATATAATTAGTAACTTGATATCAAACTTTGTGTTGCAATCTCGTATGGCAACTCTTTGTCCACTTGTCTGCCACACCATTTAAAGAGAGAGTGCATAAGTGAAACCATGAACCCCGGTCCATTTTTAATCATAAGAAACACCTTTCCAACCACTTTTGCCACCTTGCCATTTTCTGTCATTTATAAATCTGAAAATACAAAAACACTTTTCCATCTTGCATCCATCATAAGAACCCCAAAATATATCATATATCATTGCCATCATCATCCTAGCATATTCATCCACCATCATTGCATATTTATCTTGATATCATTCTACACCTTGTGCTTGACAACCACAGGTGAGGTTGAGGACCAAAACATTTAACTTTGTTTTGCAGGTAACCAAAAGAAGGATAAAGAAGATAAATCTATCACTACTGATTCCCCGAGAGTTCGATATTAAACCCTCGAGTCACTCTCGTGGGGAAAACACGTCTTCCACTACTACATACTCTACACCTGGAGGCTCAACCTAACCCCGTATACTTTTCACTACAGGTAGCTACTGAAGGCTATCACTTCTACGGGTATCAAGTACGCGAAAGGGCACCGGCTGAGGTGGGCCAGGGGCTGCTCACCACGTGGCGGCGCGCCAGGCATGTGGGCCGCGCCACGGCATGGTGAGGGCCCATGGTGGCCCACCTTGGCCTCCCCTTTTGGCTGCCTCCGGCATCTGACAAAATAGGAACTTCTGTATGTTTTCCCTGAATTATTGATCTTCAGAAATATGGTGTCTTGACGGTTCTTTTTCCAGCAGAAATCTGACTCCGGTGTTTAATTCTCCAATAATCATCAAAAATGCAAAATAGGTAAAATAACAAAAGTATCATCTCTAAATATGAAATATATCAATGAATAACAGTAAATTATGATATAAAATAGTGATGCAAAATGGACGTATCAGCGCCCATAAAGGTCATCATACCAAACAAGGCCGACTTTCGAGCTTCCAGCTGTTGCTCCTTGGCAGCCAGCTCTTCTTTCTGCTGCCCTTCCGCAACAACTCTGTCGGCCCGCTCCTTCTAGAGATGCAGCAGCAGCTTGCGGGCGTTCCTGGACATGCGGTCCAGCTTGGCCTTTCCACTTTTCATCTGGTCCACCGCTTCTCCAGTCTTCTTCTCGACGGCGACCTCGCGGGCACAGATTTCCTCGCCCATCTGAGCCAGTCCGCGGCGAATGGCATCCATGGCGTTCTCCCCGCTGATGGTAACCTTCGACGTGGACCCCGAGGCGGTGTCCCCTTGCTGGCATCAAGAAGCCAAGCTCGCCTTGATCTTCTCCAGCTCCGCTATCTCTGAGCTGGCACTGGAATCCAAGGAGAGGTCAGCGTAAGCGGTCATCTCAGAGCCCAGAAGCAGGGAACCCAGAGACGGCGCATCCAGGCGGTACTCCCCGGGGAGGGGCAACCCTTCGCCGTCAGGGCCATAAAACTGTGGGACGGTCTGCGTCCCAGCAACGCGCGTCGACGCGCTCTTGGACACCTCCCGCCCATCTGAAGAAGTGAGGGACGGAGTCCCAATTTGCCCGGCAGCATCATGGCCACCGATTGGGACCGCGTTTGCCGCGGAAGCATCTGAAGACAAGGAAGCAGTGTAAGAGCTTTGAGCATCAAGGCCCAAAGGAAAGCGGCTGGAAAAGGTTTGAACTTACCTGCGGGATCCGAAGTCGGGGCCTCTGGTGTCTTCTTGGTGTGAGATGGGGAAGTCGCGGTAACGCTCCCCACTCCACTCCCCCGGCGACCTTCGACCTCAGCTAAGGGAGGAGGAAGCATTCCACCACCACCCACCTGGATACTCGAGCGGTGTCGTCCTCCGCCAATTCGCGGCGCTTCTTGCTTCCTCCGCGCGACGCATCGTCCCTGTAAACAGCCGATGACATTCCTTCCAAGTCAGATGGAAAATAGTGGAGTTATGAGGCTTTCAGATTTTAGGCGAGATCTTACTCCCGTGAGCGCTTGCTGCTCATCCGCGAGGGCAGGTCAGTCGACGCACGGGAAGAACCATGGGACGCCCTGATGACCCACAAGTATAGGGGGTGTATCGTAGTACTTTCGATAAATAAGAGTGTCGAACCCAACGAGGAGCGGAAGGTGTTGACCAGCAGTTTTGATTAGGAATTCACTGTAAATACTAGCAAAAGGGTTTTTAGCGGTTTTTGATATAGCAGATAAATAAAGTACGAGTAAATAAAGTGCAGTAATAATAATTGCAGCAAGTGGCCCAATCCTTTCTACAGCAAAGGACAAGCCGGTAGGTTTACTTATGATGACCAAATGTTCTTGAGGACACACGGGAATTTCGTCAAGTGCTTTCGCTTCATATAGTTGATTAATCTTCATTGTTTTGATAAGTGTTGTGTGGGTGAACCTATGCTAATGCACCACCCTTCCTAGGACTAATACATACTTGTGATTATACCCCTTGCAAGCATCCGCAAATACAAAAGAGTAATTAAGATAAATCTAACCACATCCTTAAACTCTGAGATCCCGCCATCCCTCATGCATCGATATACCAATGGGGGTTTAGGTTTATGTCACTCCGGCAACCCCACAATTGGCAAATGAATACAAGATGCATTCTCCTAGGCCCATAAAGGTGAAGTGTCATGTAGTCGCCGTTCACATGACACCACTAGAAGAATAACACCACAACTTAAATATCAAACCATTAAATATTACTCAACATAATTCACTACTAACATCAAGACTTCACCCATGTCCTCAAGAACTAAACGAACTACTCACGAGACATCATATGGAACATGACCAGAGGTGATATAATGATGAATAACAATCTGGAGATAAACCTTAATTCAACGGTTTCACTCAATAGCATCAACCACAAGGAGAAATTAACACCGTGAAAGCTTCCCCTATGAACTAGACAAGATTCAACCCTAGATGTTACAGCGGAACAGAGTGGAGCGGTGGAGACGGTGGTGTCGGCGGTGGAGATGATGATGATGATCCCAATGAAGTCCAGCTCGATGACGGTGGCGATGGCGACGATTTCCCCCCTCCGGGAGGGAATTTCCCCCGGTAGATTTCTCCCTGCCAGAGAGCTTTTCTCTCTCTGGTGTTTTTCCGCCTCGTGGAGGCGGCGGAATATTTCCTCGACGTCCCCCCTAGGCTTAGGGTTTCCTGGGGATGAAGTACGCGAAGGGGCACCGGCTGAGGTGGGCCAGGGGCTCCTCACCACGTGGCGGCGCGGCAGGCCTGTGGGCCGCGCCATGGTGTGGTGAGGGCCCATGGTGGCCCACCTTGCCCCCCTTTTGGCAGCCTTCGGCATCTGACAAAATTGGAACTTCTGGATGTTTTCCTGAATTATTGATCTTCAGAAATATGGTGTCTTGACGGTCCTTTTCCAGCAGAAATCTGACTCTAGTGTTTAATTCTCCAATAATCATCAAACATGCAAAATAGGTAAAATAACATAAGTATCATATCTAAATATGAAATATATCAATGAATAACAGTAAATTATGATATAAAATAGTGATGCAAAATGGACGTATCAACCCCCCCCCCAAGCTTAGACCTCGCTTGTCCCCAAGCGAAAACTGAGCTCAGTAAACAAGACCACATGTTTATGGAGTGAAGTGTCGATAAACAAAATACGGACAAGAAGCATCACATTTATCAAAACACAAGTCATTCTAGACAGCAACTTCCCTTCATATAACTTAACTTGAGACAAGTAAAGGGAATCACAGTAAAGTGCATGAAGAGAATCATAATTGGTGATGGCAAACTTTAGTTCTTAGTCAGAGAACAATTAACAGATCGTACTTGTCAAATTCATATGATGAAAACAGCCCGCAACTAGTACATGTACTAGTAGGGTTCAGATTTAAAGTTATATTCATTCAGATAAAAACTTTGTGCTAAACAAAGAAACATAAAAGACATGATTGGAAATATCAACATATAAATGGTTGAATCATAGCAACTCAAATGCTTGCTTGAGATAGAAGGGAATACGTTTATTGACTCAACATGAAAGTAAAAGATAGGCTCTTCGCAGAGGGAAGCAGGGATGAAATCATGTGCTAGAACCTTTTAAGTTTTGAAATCATATAGAGAGTATAAAATAAGTTTTAAGCTATGTATGCCGTTGTCAACGAATGGCAGTAGGCACTCTATTTCCCTTGTCAACCAGACTTTCAAGAGCGGCTCCCATGAAGGACGTTATTGCTACCCAAAGGTAGATCATTCCTCTTCTCTTTTGTTTACACATGCATAATTGTAAATTGGTATGACACTCCTCCCAACCTTGCTTACACAAGCCATGGCTAACCGAATTCTCGGGTGCCTTCCAACAATCATATACCATGGAGGAGTGCCTATTTGATATTGCTTAACATTTTGAAAACTGCTTCTGATAAATCATTGGCAAACATGTGAAGAGAATCAAATGGTTAGAGTTATAATTAATGGGGACTGGGCACCCCATTTGCCAGCTCTTTTTGCAAAGTTATTGGATAAGCGGATGTATATGCCACTAGTCCAAAGGTGAAAGTTTGTCTGATAAGCTAAATAGAGAACAGCCCACATACTTCCTCATGAGCTAATAAACAGTGACACAAATGATAGATAATAGTTTTTGAATAATTAAAGGTAGCACATGAAGTATTTACTTGGAGTGGCAGGAAATACCACATAATAGGTAGTTATGGTGGACACAAATGGCAATGGTTTGGCTCAAGGTTTGGATGTATGAGAAGCATTCCCTCTCAATACAGGTTTTTGGCTAGCAAGGTTGTGTAGCAAGCATAAGAGTTGAGGGATACAAACAAGTATACATGTAGTAAGAACAATCATGCAATCTTCCTTGGAAGCACAAATAATTTTAACTTGAGAATACTAGGTTCATGAGTCAACAAAAAGAAAGATCATGGAATAATATATCTACAAGTTCTTCCCTCTCTCTCTACTTAAGCCTCAAAGTATTGTAACTACTGACCAATGCTATGTTTGCCAAAACCAAAAAGATCTACTTAATGCTCCCAAAGTGATACCAATACTAATAACAAGATTATCAACATGAAAGAGTTTGCAAACTAAAATAAAGTATGCAAAAAGTAAATGATAAACTTCTCATTAATATTCCATAACGGCAACTCACACCAAGGATACATAGATAACCAACTAAAGGAGAGATACTTCCACATTGCAAACCATCATATAAGATAACTTCCCTACTCACGATATGACTCTATTGAAAGGTAAAAGGTAAAGATAATGGTGTGATACCGCGGCACTCCCCCAAGCTTGGAACAAGCCAAGGGGATGCCAATACCAATGATGAATTACTCCTTCGGCGGTGGTGGTATGACTTGGAGTGGGGTCAGGAAACGCTCCAGCATTCGGCGAAGCCTGATGTTCTCATCTTGGAGTATTTCCACCTCCATCTTCAGGACTCGATACTAATCACAGAACTCGTCAGTAACTCGAAGGGCTTCAGTTACTGCCGGGAAAGAGCCAAAATCTGGAACGGGTGGTATTGCTCCCTGCAAGTTATGAGAAAAAGCACGTTGAGTGTTAACCGATCCCACAAAAGTGGGCTTGCTAGACTTTGATCCTGCAGCTGGTTGTCCCCTTCTTGCAGATGACATCTTCTTCACTTCCTCCTTGACGCTCTCATCCATGTCCTTGCGCCTTGCCGTGACTCTTTGATGCCCACAAGTGTAGGAGATCGCTGAAATCTTCGTTGGGAAGTATTACCCAAATTTATAGTTCGACACGATGGGAACACAAGAATATCGATAAGACCTTGACAATTGAGGCGTCACCCTCAACCACACCTGTATATCAATGACCTTGCAGCAACATTAGTTATGGCAGTAGTATGACTCAAGTAACAAGTAAAACAGCAGCAGTGAACACGTGTTTCCCAGTTTTCACCGGAAAAGTGAAAGTGCAACTCAGAGGATTAAAACGTAGGCATGAGGTGACAGCGGGGTGTTGCATGAATAAGATTGATCATATAATAGTATATAGCTAGCCATGGGACGTATCTCTAACTCTGATATATGTAGGTATGTGTTCCATAATTAGTTGTGCGTACTAACCAAGAGAATTTGCACAACATCTATTGTCCAACCTGCCCATTTCACCGGGGCCAACTTGGAACTAAAGGTAATTAAGGTCTACCCTTTCGAATAGACCGGAACAAAGCATTAACACTTCATGAACACATAGAATCCTCAAACTAAAACATCTCCCCCTTATTTTCCCTATATGTCACTTTTAGGGTTCGCAGGTTCAACATACTAGCAGGTGATACACTTTGCAGATAAATACCAAACTCAATTATATGATGAGGCAAATTAAGTTCAGTACTGAAATCATGCCACTCGGGCCCTAGTAGCAAGCATTAAACATAGCAAGAGTGCATCAACACAATACAAAAGTATCCTCAAGATAAACCCCTAAAATCTCGAACAACGGGTAGCATTACATGATCAATCTCATCCAGTCCCCATCCACCTCACCTGCCTACAGTGGACTACTCAGACATGGTGATGTGGAGGAAGCTCATGGTCGATGGAGATGAAGGCGGTGAAGATGGCGGTGAAGACGGCCTCCGGATCCCTCCACCGGAGGAGAAATCCTGGATCAATCTGTCCCCGAAACAAAGATCGTGGTGGCGGCGGCGGTGTGTTTCGCCAAAGCTCCTCTCCTCCTAGGGCACGCAGTTTTTCCACTATATGAAGGGGTACGTCGAAGACCGGAGGCGAGGCGGTGCCCGAGGGCCAATTGGGGTGGGCCCACGCGGCCAGGTATAGAGGCCACGTGGGGCCCCCTCTTTTGGGCCTCCGGTGCTCCCTCGTGTCCATCCTTTGCACGTTGTCCTCCTTTTCCATAAAAAAATGACGTGGTATTTTTCCCTGATTTTATTTCCAGCAAAAATAGCCAGAAAAGAGACTTTGCTAAAAACAGCGTCAGATTCAGCAGTTTTATTCAAATATGGGAAGATTCCGGAGCAAATCATGAAGCAAAGTGCTTGGAAAAGTAGATGCATTTTGATGCATAAACTCCCCCAAGCTTAGCTCGTTGTTTGTCCTCGAACAACTCAAACATAGTGCAGAAGCGATGAAAAGACTTTGACAAGAACTTTGCATTGCATATGTAACACCGCTTAATACCAACAAGCATTCAAAACATAGCTTCAATGACAAATAACAAAATGCTAGCAAAGGTATATCTAATCAATGTTAAAGTCTTTATATTTGCTGCAAGTGAGATAACATGTAGTGTCAATACTTGGATGAGTTTGCTCAACTGTAGAAATAAACAAAGGTTTTGCATCTCTATCGATTGAATCATGTCAAGATTTTTGAGATCCTTTGATTCTTTCTTTTGTTAACTAGTGAAATCATTGTGCTTACAACCTTGCTCTCAGTTTTAACAAACCATTTGGTGTTCCCTATTATGACCCATATGCTTGACCAACTCATGGTTAAAAGCCTCATGCCCCGTGAATACGAGTACCTACACCATGACTACTCAACTCGGGCCACTAAGCAAGTTCAAATTTTTCAGTCATCGCAAGTAATAAAAGCGTCATCAAGAGCGTCAACTGGGGTACCTCTTATCCCAGGACATGGACAAGCCCATGTCCCAACGACAAGACAAACAGACAATGAATAATCTCAGCACTCTTTTATTTACTATTGTGTAGCTTTTTATTGTGATGTGCATCACTGAATGTTCACTATGGTACGCTGTAAATTTCCACCATGAATGATGCATGGCTTAAGTTGGCGGCCGAGGCGTCTCTCTAGCCAATTATTCTCACTCGTCAAACTTACTAAGTTTCCTCCTTTATTTCGCAATGACAGACATCCATAGACAAAAGCACATGATATCAACTAAATATTAATTAGTGCAATGTTGAAAGCTTTCCATGTGTCAGCACATTTCAGCTAACTCCCAACCACTAAGCCCGTCAAGCATATGACTTCATGTTTAACATTTGAAAAAATTCTTTCATTCTCTCTTAGTTGGCAAGTTTAGCAAGCACAATGGGATGCGTAGACCTTTGTTTAGAGCCACAATTATTCAATCCACAGCCAAGTATTGTCACTAAATAATATTTCAGTTGCATCATCATATAACATACTAGAACATGGAGAAGATAAACATTTGCTACCACTTTCCTAGATGTTAAAGAAACTATGATGTGCTCACTTGCTGTTATTAAAAAGTCCACATAAGCTCGGCAAAGGTGTCATACCTTTCATCCACTTCATGCACATCAACTCATCATCGTTGTTCTCCTCTCCCAACTTGAACTGCGCAGCAAAATCTCAAATCTGCCATAAAATATCACTGCATACAGAGGAGTTTGAACCCTACCAAAACACCTCAGAAAAATCTCATAATTTACAGGTGTGCGGGTTATGATATGCGGCAGCAGTGGTTAAAATTTTAGCTTAATCGGACTTATAGGGAATAAATGAAAAATGAAACAGTGATCAGATTTCAGAATTCCTGCACCTCCGTTTTTGCATTTGTTTCAAGAAAACAAGAATATTTTTGTTCTTTTTGGTTTTTAGATACATAAGACAAATGACCAGAAGCAAATAACCAAAAGAAACAAATGAAATATTTTTGTGTTTTGTGATTTTCAGAATAAGGAACTAGACACAATGATGCAACAGTGATATAAAACAGCGAATGGAGAGGAAGAGAAGCACTCCCCCAAGCTTGCTATCAAGCTAGTATCCTGGGTAGTGGCCGTATCCACCACTTCCACTTCCAGGGTAGTAGCCATATGGGTATCCTTGCATGCCTGGGTATGGTGGCATCTCTTGAGGTTGGAAGCCTTGTACCTCTGGAGCTTGTGGCTCCTCTTGTGGCGGCACCTCCTCTACCTTCCACTTTCCGGTACTCCTGTCAAAAAGGTCAGTACAAGGGAACCTAATGGGCACTCGCTACCCATTAGTATTTGTCGGAGACTAGTCCCAAGAACTAGGGGTGTCTCTCAAAAGCAAGGAATCGAGTAAGGGGCTGAACACAACATCAAACAGATCCTCAACAACCTCGGCAACGGTGCTCGTCGAGCTCGGTGAGGAACATCACGACAGAGATGGAACACGAGCCGCTACCCAGGTTCAGGCCCACCGTGAGGTGTAAAAGCCCTACGTCCTGCTGAGATGTATTGCACTGCTTGGAGAGGTTCACGGTACAAGGGTGCTTGCCGAGGGCACAGTTGTGGCTATGGTGGAATATCATGGAATGAGCTTCGTCTTCTACTTCGGACGTAGCTGCTTGGTTGTTGAATGAATTGGTGAATGCGGGACCCCCCCTCCTAGGTCGTACACTGGCTCCTTATATACTGGCCTTGGTCCTCTTCCCCGAAAATCTCCGGCGGGAAGGGATACCACAATGCCGCCAAGTTGGAGCACAGCGCACAACGTCGGGGGCGTCCATGGATGTGGTCCATGGCAGAGAGCACGTCGTCGTGGCAGAAAAAGCCACCGTCCAACCAGGACAGTGGGCTGGCGCTGCAGAGCTTTGTGGCGTGCCCCACGGTGACATCGCATTTGGAGCGTAGCGGCGGCCGGCCGCTTTATCACCAAATTGGCAAGTCTCGGAGTCCGCTTTGCCTCCTCCAGCTCTGTTGACTGCTTTATACACGAGAATGGCAACTGCGGCGTCTTCGTCATCGCGCGCAGGCGCGCGGGTCACTCTGCGGCGGGCACAGAGCCCACGTGCGCTCTGCAGCTTGCGCAGGAGCTTGCTTCCACTTGAAGGAACCCCGCGAGGGCCTGGAGCCTCACCGAGGCTTTGTAGCCGTTGACTCCTCGCGAGGGAAAACCTCGCGAGGGTAGCGCGGAAACGCGCCAGGACCCGATGGTCCTCTAGGAGAGGCCTTCCTAAGGCAGAAGTTCCTCTCGAGGCCCCTTAGGCCGAATGGCTGATCCTTAGCAGAAATGCTCGGTCGAGCAAAGAAAACCCTCGCAAGGCTTGTCAGGTTGAGCGCCTGGTCCTTAGTAGAAATTCCTGCGGAGCGTTTGAGGGCTGTGGCAGGCCGGCCCATGGTACCCTGGTTTCCATTGGGCCGACAGTAGCCCCCGGGCCCGCGATGGGCACGCTGGAGCTCCTCAGGCGGAGGCGAATCGTCGTGCGCCCAAAGAAGCATGCGCAGCCCGAGACACGTGGAGCATTGCGGCTGGACACGATCCGACGATCTCCTCTGAAGTAACGGGCGTAGTGGTGGGTCCCGCCATGTCCTGGTAACGACTCGATGAGCCGATATAAGGCGGAGAGCTCGGCGCAGGCGGCCATTACTCCACCCGTTCCCCTTTCATCTCCTTCCCAGCGCTCAATCCCCGAACTCCTCCTTCGCAACCTTGCTGCAATGGCGCCCAAGAAGACCGCCGCGTCCACGAAGGGCAAGGTGGTGATGTAGGGCGGCGAGCCTGCCGCGACGCAGCAGGGCGGCAATTTCGAGCTGGCTCTGATTGGCTTCCGCTTCGAGAAGGAGGCGCAGCTGGACAAGGTACGTCATGTGGCGGCCTCGGCGACCAATGAGCACGGCGCCACAGTGCTCAAGCTGGCGAACAACTCCTTCGGCAGCTTCTACCCCATCTTCATGCACACCCTCTACACCGGGCTTGTGCCTCCCTTCTCCGACTTCTTCCTGGCGGTTCTGGAGCGCTACCAGATCCAGGTTCTTCATCTCCACCCCAACTCCATCCTCGTCCTCGCCATCTTCGCCTATCTCCGCGAGGCGTATATCGGCATTCCGCCCTCGGTGGACCTCTTCCGCGGCTTCTACGCGCTCCGGTTCACGGCGAACAAGGAGCGGTCGGGGTGCGTGTCCTTCCGCATCACCGATGGCATGAAGGGCGTCTACATCCCCATCGCGCGGAACGGCGAGAACATTGTGACCAGCGTGACGAAGAAGGTGGAGGACTTCCGCAAGCGCTGGTTCCTCATGCAGTTCGGGAGCTAGAGCACCTTCTTCGAACTGCCTGAAGCGCCTCCGACGAAGAGGGCGATCTGGTCTTCTAAGGCACTCAAGGGCGCATCACTTGGCCCCGTGGTGAGGTGCTTGAAGGACCTCCACGAGGCCGGCCTCACCGGGCAGATGGTGGCCAAGGACTTCGTGAGGCGTCGCATTGCTCCACTCCAGAGGCATGCGGACGCGATGTGGCTGCACTCCAACCAGAGGGACAAGATGCGCCTGAGCGCTACCCTCTTCACGCAGGAGGAGGTGCACAGCATCATGGAGACCCTCTTCACATCTCCAGACATCCCCGCACCTACCGACAAGGTTGTTCTGCTCCACAGGATCGATCTTGGGCGTCGCGTCTCGCACGTGCAGATGATGCCGAAGTTCGACCAGTGGGGCCTGGTGCCTGAGGGGCATGTCGGGCCTCGCGAGGACCCGGAGTCAGCGGCGCAGGGGGCGCCAGCTGAGGGCGACGAGGAGACGACGGAGACGCCTGCGGAGTCTGACGCAGGCGCAACCGGCGCCTCGGGAGGCCCCGCTTCTTCGGCGGAGAACTCAAGCGCTTCGAAGAGTGCGGCGCCTGAAGTTGAGATCCACGAGATCTCTTCAGGCAGCGGTGACCAGTTCGTGGTCGCTCCCTCGCAGCGTGTCGAGGGAAAGGAGAAGAGCGACGATGACGGTGCTTAGTCAGGCCGCTGCGAGCCCCGTTCCAAGGCGATCCATGACAGGAACGCTGGAGCCCGGGAGGGGGCTGATGCACGTACGAGCGTGGAGCCCAGCGCTCCGCCCGCGCGGCGGATGAAGAGGAAGTGGGTCGACACTGCAGCGTAAGCTTTGCATTTCTTTTTCTGTTTGATGTCTTTCTTGTGTAGACCTCTCGAGGGGTTTCAGAGCCTTTCCCTCTCCAGGCGTCCCGAGGAGCCAAAGCGGCGGAGGCTCCGGAAACTTGGAGAGATTTCCAGCGCTGCAACGGCGTCTGCAGCGCCTGGCTGAGGAGGTGCCTCTCGAGGCCACCGCTTCTTCTCCCGAGGCTGCGGTGCCGCCTCCTGAGGCAGAGGGGCGCCACAAGGAGAAGGAGGAGGAGGCAGAGGTGACGATGCCGCCGCCTGTGCGGCCTGATGCCTCTCCTGTGCGGCAGGAGAAGACGCCGGAGGAGGATGCGGCAAGGCCGCGTCGCCGGCGAAGGAGTGCGCGGCGGAGACAGCTGCGTCTGCAGAGGCGCACGCTGACGTCGAGATGGGGGAGACCACCATGCCGCCGCCTTCACCAAGCACGAGCCTTGGAGGGCCTATGGTGGACACTGAGGCTGCTGCGGGGCGGCCTCAGCAGAGAAGGCCAACCCTGCCCTGGGGGAGGGGAATGCTCCCCAGGGGCAGAAAGATGGTGGGGTTGATGGTGAGGGCGCCTCGAGCCCCCGAAAGCCCCCAGCGTGGAAGGCGAGGGGGGCTCTCATCAGAGCCCCCAGAAGGCCCTGTTGTGGAAGAAGAGGGAGGCTCTCACCAGAGCCCCCAGGCGCGCCTCGAGGACCCTCCGAGCCCAAGGCGTGACATTCCGGAGTCCTCGGCAGGCACCGGCGCTTCCAGGCCTTCTGGTGAGTCATGGGCCTTAGTCCGCGGGGTTGGCGCCCGGTTGGAGCTCGCCGAGAGGCTGTCCTTCGCTCGGCGAGGGAGGTGCTCGATGGGTCTTGAGGCCCAGCTTGCTGAGGAGGATCGCGCCAGGGCGGAGGAGGATGCCGAGCTTGCACGGGGCTGGGTTGCCTCCAGGAGACCGTGGACGCAGCCGCCGGAAGGACACGGCAGCCCGGGCTCAACGCGAAGCGGCGCTGCGCGATGCTGAAGAGATCCACATCAGCGTGGTCCACGAGGTTGAGGAGACCTTGCGGACCTAAGTGCTAGGCGCGAGGCTCTCGAGGCGGAGACCGAGGCCAAGCATCAGGAGCTGGCGGCGCGCGAGGCGGCGGTCTCCACCAAGCACCAAGAGCTTCTGGACCGTGAGGCGGGGATCATTGCCGAATCGGAGAACGTGCGGCAGAGCTTGGAGAAGCTCCGTGAGGACCTGCGCATCCGCGAAGGCATGATCGTGCGGGGTAGAACTTGACGCCCGCGAGACTGAGCTGCGCAAGCGCGAGGAGCAGGTTGAGCAGATCGAGATGGATCAATCCACGCAGCGGGAGCACCTGGAGTCTCGCGGAAGCAAGGTGGCCCAAGACGAGGCGTTCTACCAGAAGCGCCTCGTACGACCAATGAGAACCTCGCCAAGAAGGAGGAGAAGATGGCGGAGGAGTCCGCGACCAGGAGAAGCTCTTCCGACAACTGCAGGAGGAGTTCGCGGTGAAGGCCAAGAAGCAGGAGGATCGCTTCACGAAGAGACGCAACGAGCTTGATGCTCGCATCAGAGAGCTTGAGGCTCAGAAGAAGCGATTTGACTCCCGCCTCCAGATTGATGTGGAGGCTCGGTCGCGCGCGGAGCAGGACCTCGCCTCCTTGACGCAGGACATGATTGAGATGCAGCAGCAGGTGGGGCCTGTTGTAGAACTTGTCGAGGAAGCCGGCAAAGCGCTCTGGCTTCGCAGGTCTTGTCGCGCCAGCGGGAGTGCATGTTCGTCTCCTTGGTGAGGCGTGCGCGGACTGTTGCAGGCCGCCTAGGGGCCGAAGCCCCCGTGCTCCTGCCGAGGGGAACTCCGACGTCCCACCTACCTCGGCTTCTTCGAGCAGCTTCTCACCAGCCTCGAGGAGTCGTGACGAACCTCGACGACCTGGTGGACAACGAGAGCCGCGAGCTCCTTGGCGTCGCGGTCGGCCAAGTCTTCGCCAACCTTGCACACCTCCACCCCGGCTTCGACTTCGCGCTGTGATGGAGCCTCTGGAGAAGAAACTGCCTCGAAGCTGGATGCCTCGGTGTGGGACGACGTGGAGAAGTACATCCAACGCTTCAAGAGGGTCGAGGTCGAGGAGAGCGACGACGAGGCAGGCGCTGAGGAGGGGGCGATGAGGCTGTGACGGCGACGACGACAACATGACCCCTGCTGCTTAGGTCCCTGTGGAGAGATGTGCCTGGAGCACCAGTTATCTTAGGACTTGTTGCTTTATTTGTAATGGTTTGTAAAGACACTTTTATTTTGTGCAAGTGTGAGTGCCCCTCGGGAGGCCTTTTATCTGTTCCTCATGTCTTTTTCGCTCTACGTCGTTAGGACCCTGCTCTTAGCGCAAATAGCACCGCCGCTTCGGTATGCCGGAGTCAGGGCTCGACAAGGCCGGGGGGTGCGTAAGGCTTAGAGAGGTAAGAGCCTCGAGGCGCGATGCTCGGGAGCTCCCCTTTGACGTGCAAGCAGCCCATGAGGCGTAAGAGAGAAAAGAGAGGCTCGAGGGGCGACAAAACCAGCGAGAGGGAAAAGAGCTCATGAGGCGTAAGTTCTGGACTTAGCTTTGGCGAGACGCCTGTCGTAGAGGGTGTTGTGTTCCTGGTGAGGTGTTTTCCCTCTCGAGGCTGCCTGAGGCTGGTTTGGAGCTTTTGGAGCCCTGCAAGGCGTCTTGTTCCCTGCGTTGGAGAGAGAGAGGCGAACCCACAAGCAATGCATAGTTGTACAACTCATGCGCGCTCATAGATTTCCTCATGGGTATCTCACGAGGAGAATAAGCACCAAGGTCCTTGGTGAGGTGACGTGCATGGGAGCTACCCACGAGTCAGAGCTCTTTGGTGAGATAACGGTCGTGGGCGGAGAGCCACGAGTTAGAGCTCGGATCCTTTGGATTTTACGATGCTGCTGGGATGCTCCCGAGACACAGGCACCGTGCTCAGCCCCCGCTCGCGAGGTGCGCATGGGGAAAAATGTGAGCGCGAATGAAAGTAAGAAAACAAACTCACCAAGCAATATTACATAACGGCGCCGAAGCGCAATAGGTTCATGATGACCTGAAATTGTTCATTACACTTGGCGAGGCCAAGACAAAGTCCGCCATGTCTGGGCATGGGGTTCCACATGGAGTGGCTGAGGCTTCCCGCGGCCCGTGGCGACGCGTTGTAGGAGCTCTCAGTGGAGATGGCCCTCGTGAAGGGAAAGCTTGGTGAAGCTGGGAGGTGAAGACGCGTGCTTCCCTCTTGAGACAAAAAATGCCTGCCGCGACGTGATCACGGGTAGAACTTGCGTAGGTGCTCGATGTTCCATGGTTTTTGATTGGATCGCCGTCTTCCGTCTCGAGCCGTACCGCGCCAGGCCTGGCGATGTGCGCGACCCTGTAGGGGCCTTCCCACATGGGTGAGAGCTTGTGGAGGCCCTCTCTGGAGAGGATCCTCCTGAGGACGAGATCGCCTGTCTCGAGGGTGCGCGGCCGTATGTGGCGGCTGTGGTAGCGGCGCAGGTCTTGCTGGTACTTTGCCGCTCGGAGGGCGGCACGGCGACGTAGTCCATCGAGCAGCAGCAAGTCGTCGTTGTGGAGCTCCTCTTGGTTGTCCTCGTTGAAAGCAAGGATCCGTGGGGACCCATGCTTGATCTCGGTGGGGAGGACTGCTTCAGCGCCATAGACGAGAGCGAACGGCGTTTCTCCAGTGGGCTTCGTGGCGGTGGTGCGGATGGACCAGAGCACGGAGGGGAGCTCTTCGATCCAATTCTTGCCGTGGGCCTTGAGGCGATTGAAGCTTCTTGTCTTGAGGCCTTTGAGCACTTCGCGTTCGCTCGCTCAGCCTGCCCGTTGCTTCGTGGATGAGCCACCGAGGCGAAGCAGAGCCGGTGCCAAGACTCTCGCAGTAGGCCCTGAAGATGCCGCTGGTGAACTGTGAGCCGTTGTCGGTGATGATGCGATTTGGCACGCCGAAGCGACAGGCCAGGCCTCTGATGAATTTCACCGCTGATCTCGCCGGGATGGTGCGCACCGCTTCAACCTCCGCCCATTTGGTGAACTTGTCGATGGCGACGTAGAGGTAGCGGTAGCCCCCGCTGGAGCGTGGGAAAGGTCCCAGGATGTCCAGCCCCCAGACCGCGAAGGGCCAGGAGAGCGGGATGGTCTGGAGCCCCAGTGCAGGCTGGTGGACTTGCTTGGCGTGGAATTGGCATGCCTCGCAAGCCTGGACAACGGTGGTTGCATCTTGAAGCACTGAGGGCCATAGAACCACTCCTGAAGACTTTCCCTGCAAGGGTGCGTGATGACGAGTGGTGGCCACATTCTCCACTGTGTATGTCCTTGATCAGCTGGCGGCCTTCTTCAGGGGGGACGCATTTTAGTGCAACTCCATTTGGACGCTTGCGGTACAGGTCTCCCTCGTGAAGGCAGTATGACTTGGCCTGGCGAGCAATCTCTCTGCTTCTGCATCCTCTTCAGGGAGGACTCCGTCCCTGAGGTACTCCTTGAGCTCATCGATCCAGCCCGTCTCTTGATGCGTCATGGCCAACAGCAGGCGTTCCCTGTGGGTGGACCGCAGCTCGGTGCTCCAGATGTTGGTGTGGTGGGAGCTCTTCGTCCGTGTCATTCGACCGCTTCTTTTGGCTGTTTCACCGATGCCCTGGTGAGTCTCTCCTCGAACACACGCCTGCTGGGCTTCTCTGCGTGATGCTCGCCTGGCGATGTCGTCGGCCTCCTGGTTCTCCCTTCGTGGGATGTGCCTGAGCTCCATCCCCTTGAAGTGTTTCTCGAGCTTGCGGACCTCCTCGAGGTAAGCGGCCATGTGGCCGTCCTTAGGTGTATAGCTCTTGTTGGAGAAGTTGACGAGGAGCTGGGAGTCGCCCTTGATGAGTAAGCGCTTGATGCCGAGGGCGATTGCGGCTCTGAGCCCGGCGAGGAGGCCCTCGTACTCGGCGATGTTGTTGGAGACCTTGTCAGTCGTGAAGCACAGCTGGACGGCGTAGTAGAGCTTGTCGCCCTTGGGTGAGGTCAGGACGACGCCAGCCCCTGCGTTCGGCATGCGAATGCTCCGTCGAAGTGCATGGTCCAGTGGCTTGGCACTGTGTCTCCAGCTGGCGTGGTTTCGCCTCATGAGGCTCTTCTTGCTGGTGTCTGTCCACTCGGCGACGAAGTCAGCCAATGCCCTCCCCTTGATGACCCTGGTGGTGTCGAAGCGCAGGCCAAAAGGTTGCAGCTCAATGTTCCACCCTGCGACGCGATCAGTGGCGTTTGGGTTGCGCAGGATTGCTCCAGAGGGAATGATGTGACCACCGTGATGGGGTGGCCCTGGAAGTAGTGGCGCAGCTTCCTGGAAGCGATGAGGAGCGCGAGGAGGAGCTTCTGCTGCATAGTGTACCGCTCGCGAGCGTCTCGCAGCACAGTGCTGACGAAGTAGACGGGATGCTCGACGAGGGTTGTCGATGGTGACGCAGCACTGGGCTCCTCGGGAGCCTTGTCGAGCCTCTCTTGAGGTGGACCCTCGCGAGGGTGCCTTCTGGTTGCGCGGGCTGCATGAGGCTCAGGGCCTGAAGAGGGTGCTTCCTTATCGGGGGGATCTGGGCTTGGCGTGGCAGTGTCCTTCTTGGCGAGGACTGGCTCTTCCCTTTCTGCCACCAAGGCTGCGCTCACTGTTTGTGGAGTGGCTGATAGGTACAGCTTCAGATGCTCGCCAGGCCTTGGGGCAACCATGACAGGTGGGCTAGCCAAGTACTTCTTCAGGTCTTCAAATGCCTTGTCCGCCTCGGCGTCCACTTGAACGTGCCAGACCGCTTCATGAGCTTGAAAAATGGCAGCGCCCTCTCGCCGAACTTGGAGATGAACGGCCGAGGCTGGCCATGCATCCCGCTAGGCGCTGCATGTCCTTGAGGCGACGAGGTGGCTGCATTCTTCTATGGCTTTGATCTTGTCAGGATTCGCTTCTATGCCGCGGTGAGACACTAGGAACCCGAGGAGTTTGCCTGATGGTACCCCGAAGACGCACTTGGCGGGGTTCAGCTTGATTTACTTTGCGCAGGCTGGCAAAGGTCTCCTCGAGGTCCTCCATGAGGGTGTGCTCTTCGCGAGTCTTGACCACGATGTCATCGACGTAGGCTTCTGCGTTTCTTCCCATCTGAGCCCCCAAGGCCTTCCTCATGAGCCTCTGGAAGGTGGCGCCGGCGTTCTTCAAGCCAAAGGGCATGCAGACGTAGCAATACACACCACAAGGGGTGAGAAATGCTGTCTTCTCCTCATCCTCCTTCGCCATCTTGATCTGGTGGTAGCCTGAGAAGGCATCCAGAAAACAGAGGAGGTCGCAGCCGGCGGTGGAGTCCACGATCTGGTCTATCCGAGGCATGGGGTACGGGTCCTTGGGGCAGGCCTTGTTGAGGTCGGTGTAGTCGATGCAGAGCCTGCCGTCCCCGGTGTGCTTGGGAACGACCACCGTGTTGGAGAGCCATGTGGGGTGTGGAACTTCCTGATTATGTGTGCTTCTTTCAACTTCTCTACTTCCTTGATGATGAACTCTTGCTTCTCTGGCGCCTGGCGCCGTGCTTTCTGCTTCACGGGGCGTGCGTTTGGACACACGGCTAAGTGGTGCTCGATCACCTCCCTCGGTACTCCGGACATCTCTGACGGTGTCCATGCGAACATGTCAGAGTTTGCCCTGAGGAAGGCGACGAGCGCGCTTTCCTATTTGGGAGGCAAGCCAGCGCCTATGGTGACGCTAGCCCCCGAGCCGCTGGCGTCCAATGACACCTTCTTCGTGGCTGCCTGCTCCTGTGAGAACAGCTGCTTCTTCTTCGCGGGCCTCTCGAGGGGCTCCATGTCCTCATCAGCGGGGAATGCCACGGCAGCGGCCTTGTAGGCGGTCTCGACAGAGCGCATTGCGTCCTGGACTTGACCGTGGATGGCGATGGTGCCGCCGCTGCCTGGAAGCTTGACGATGTTGTACGCGTGGTGAGTGACGGCCATGAACTTCGCGAGGGCTGGGTAGCCGAGGATGGCGTTGTAGGGCAGGCCGATGTGCGCGACGTCGAAGTCGATCTGCTCGGTGCGGTAGTTCTGGGCGTGCCGAAGGTGACCGCGAGCCGCACCTGCCCAGCGGAGTGGTGGAGCCACTCGTTACCCCCGTGAAGGGCCTGGAGGGCATCAGCCACTCATATGGCACTTGAAGCTGCTCGAAGGTCTCGACAGAGATGACGTTCAAGCCCGCACCCCCATCTATGAGTGTCTTGGCGACGGCGATGTTGTTGATGATGGGAGTGCACACCAGAGGGATGGTGCCAACAGCCTTGGTCGACTTGGGGTGGTCCTTGGAGTCGAAGGCGATGGTGTACTGTGACCACTTGAGGGGCTGGGATGCCTCAATCCCTGGAAGCGCTGCATTGACCTCGCGAGAGAATTGCTTGAAGTGGTTGTTGGACTTGGGCGCCTGGGACCCGCCGAGGATGCAGGCTATTGCCCCCTGAGGGGCCTGGTAGCCCCCAGGGTTCTCGTCGGGGAGGTTGCCGTTTTGCCCGGCGTTGTTCCCCCGAGCCCTGTGCTGGAAGTTGTGGCGTCCACCTCCGCGGCCGCCGCGGCCCTGGTTCTTCTCGCGCTCCTTGCTGAGCTGTTTGAGCTCCCAGCAGTCTTCAGTTGCGTGGTTGTGCCTGTTGTGGTAGATGCAGAACGGGCGATTGTCCACTTTCTTCTCTTCAGCCGCCGGAGAGGCCTCGCGAGGCTGCTTTGCGTCAGGCTCTGTCGCGAGGATGGCGGTGGTCTTGCGCTTCTCGACAGGCTTCTTCTTGCTCCTGGACCCCTCAGGAGGGTCGTCCTCCGCTTCCTTCTTGACGAAGAGGAGGCCCTCTTCAGCCTTGGCGCACTTGTCAGCCAGATCAAAGAGCTTCACCACTTAGGAGAGGGTGTCGTGGATGCCGAGCTTCTCGAGCATCCGGTGGTTCGTGACGCCCTCCCTGAAGGCGGAGATGACGTGCGAGTTCGGGATGTTCGGAATCTTGTTGCGGACCTGGCTGAAGCGCTGGATGTATCTGCGGAGGGTCTCGTCAGGCATCTGGCGCACCGCGCGGAGGTCGTTGTAGGTGAGCGTGCGCTCGTAGGTGCCCTTGAAGTTGGCGACGAAGACCTTGCAGAGGTCCTCCCACGTGTCGATGGTGTTCTCGGGGAGGTTCATGAGCCACGAGAGCGTGGAGTCCTTGAGCGCCATGGAGAGCCAGTTGGCCATCACCTTGTCGTCGCCTCCCGCAACCTGGATGGAGACGGTGTAGAGCTGCAGGAACTCCAGAGGGTTGGTCCTGCCGTCGTAGCGCGGAGGGAGGTCTGGCTTGAACTTCACGGGCCAGACGACGCGGCGTAGGTTGCGGGTGAAGGCGGTGCAGCCCGTGGCGTATGTCACAGCGCCACCAGCGAGCGCGCCGCGGTTCTGGCGACCTGCAACTGCAATCTCCTGGACGACGCGGTTGTGGCGGTCCCTCTGGCGCTCGATCTCCACGCGTGCATCTGGTGGAGTTCGCTGCACAATTTGGCAGTCGTGCGGCGAGGATGCGTGCGACGCGACGCGGTGGTTTGCCGCCGAAGCCGCAGCTGGAGGAGGTGGCGGAGGCGGAGGGGGAGGAGGAGCACCGTGCGCTATGTTCCCCTCGCGTCCGGAGTGGCGCACCAGCGAGCGAGAGGGCGCTGGTGCTGCTGTAGTAGCGGCAGGAACGGCGGCGGTGTTGATGAGCTCCTCAAGGCGCCCAAGCCAGTTGTCGTGGCCCGCCTGCATGGGACGGTAGCGCAGCAGCTCCTGCGCCATCAGTAGTGCAGTAGCTGGCCTGGGCGCCGCTCGGCCCTGCGTGGAGGCGCTATCGCGCCTGGATTGGTGCAGGGAGGAAGCTCCCTCGCCCTCGACGTCGTTGCCGCTGCCGTTGCCGCCGTCATCTTCCGGACGTCCGTGGTTGGCCGCAGGCTCGGTGTTGGCTCTGCCGGACGTCCGTCGCGCAAGGCGCGCAGCTTGCGTGTCAGTCATGTCGCGGAGAGGTCGAAGAAGTCGAAGATGCGCCTCAGCCCCCTACCTGGCGTGCCAAATGTCGGAGACTAGTCCCAGGAACTAGGGGTGTCTCTCAAAAGCCAGGAATCCAGTAAGGGGCTAAACACAACGTCAAATAGATCCTCAACAACCTCGACGACGGTGCTCGTCGAGCTCGGTGAGGAACATCACGACAGAGATGGAACACGAGCCGCTACCCAGGTTCAGGCCCACCGTGAGGTGTAAATGCCCTACGTCCTACTGAGATGTATTGCACTGCTTGGAGAGGTTCACAGTACAAGGGTGCTTGCCGAGGGCACAGTTGTGGCTATGGTGGAATATCGTAGAATGAGCTCCGTCTTCTCCTTCGGACGTAGCTGCTTGGGTGTTGAATGAATTGTTGAATGCGGGATCCCCCTCCTAGGTCGTACACTGGCTCCTTATATACTGGCCTTGGTCCTCTTCCCCGAAAATCTCCGACGGGAAGGGATACCACAATGCTGCCAAGTTGGAGCACAGCGCACAGCGTCGGGGGCGTCCATGGACGCGGTCCATGGCAGAGAGCACGTCGTCTTGGCAGAAAAAGCCACCGTCCAACCAGGATAGTGGGCTGGCGCTGCAGAGCTTTGTGGCGTGCCCCACGGTGACGTCGCAGTTGGAGCGTAGCGGCGGCCGGCCGCTTTATCACCAAATTGGCAAGTCTCGGAGTCTGCTTTGCCTCCTCCAGCTCTGTTGACTGCTTTATACACGAGAATGGCAACTGCGGCGTCTTCGTCATCGCGCGCAGGCGCGCGCGTCACTCTACGACGGGCACAGAGCCCATATGCGCTCTGCAGCGTGCGCAGGAGCTTGCTTCCACTTGAAGGAACCCCGCGAGGGCCTGGAGCCTCGCCGAGGCTTTGTAGCCGTTGACTCCTCGCGAGGGAAAACCTCGCGAGGGTAGCGCGGAGACGCGCCAGGACCCGATGGTCCTCTAGGAGAGGCCTTCCTGAGGAAGAAGTTCCTCTCGAGGCCCCTTAGGCCGAATGTCTGGTCCTTAGCAGAAATGCTCGGTCGAGCAAAGAAAACCCTCGCGAGGGAAAAATCCCTCGTGAGGCTCGTCAGGTTGAGCGCCTGGTCCTTAGTAGAAATTCCTGCGGAGCGTTTGAGGGCTGTGGCAGGCCGGCCCATGGTACCCTGGTTTCCATTGGGCCGACAGTATTCAAATATGTATACAAATAATCCTCCCCATACTTTATACTTATTTCCATGCGAGTAGTCAAAGTGAAATCAAGTAGTTTAGACCTTCCCACACAAGTACCCATGTTATCACCATAATGTCTCTCACTTTTAATGTAGTCATATACTAAAGTAGCAATAGCACCAGCATAAATAGGGGTTTCATCGGTGATATTCCTACTCACAGCTGTGTGCAATGATCTAGCAAGAATGACTCCCAAGTTATACTGGCACGGTGTGTTTTCTTTTGCACATTTTAATAGATAAACAATCGGTCCAGTGCAAGCAGAACTGTTATCCCTAGCAAGAAATCCTCTTGTGAGAAACAACGCAAAGTACCTCAAACTTGGGTGCTGCACATGAGTAAATTTACCCCTATTCAACCTCACATGAGAGCCAACAGTAATTGAATGCCAAAACGTAACAAGCTCGGGGTTGGAATCAGCACCGATTTCATTCCAACTCCCCGTGTTTTCTACACCTATGGCATTGCAAAAATCTCCCAAAGACATAACAAGGCGCTCACCCTTCATAGTAAATTTGCAAACGAAGGTAAGAAGGGGTGCCTTACTCTTCTTACTGTGTCTGTGGGCTTCAGGCCCCTCAAATCTGAATGTAGAGAGGAATTCCTGCGAGAGTTCCTCATATGTATCTTGTGGATTTTGAGCAAATCTACGCAAACCGGTAACTGTAGTGAAGGTGTTGAAGTCTTCTTGGATCCCCCATTGCTCAAGAACATGGGGGTCTTGCCATCTTGTTGCATGGATCTTCAATTTCTCCCCCACAAAGAATGCTTCATCCTCCCAAAGGTGTTGGTCATCATTGCTGATGGAGACTTTGCATTTCTCTCCTCCTTGGTCTTAAGTTCATTCCAAGCAATCCCTTGCCCTTGCCAGACATGATACCTTGCTGCCCATAAATAACATTCAAAAAATATCAAGATGTAACACTCTAATACAACATTAAGCCATCCATAACTAGTCTCCCCATCAATATCATGCATCAATATCAATTAGAAAACTTAAATCTATGGATTACCTAAGCATATTAGGTGACACCTACTGCAGCAAAATACTTCATGCATGAGGCACAAGAACAAAAAGTGATTGGATGGGTGGAGGAGTCACATACCAATGAGCAATCCCACCAAGCAGATTTGAAAAATCTGCCCTAAACTTGGAGATCCGAGGAGAGCAGGAAGAGAGCACGGGAAAATTGGGAAAAATACCTAGGGCTGTTTTTCTGTCGAGAAGAAGGAGATGGGCACAGACCCCTCACCTAACTCCCTCTGTGGGCCAAAATGGGGGGTCCCACGTGGCCAGGTACAATGGCCGCGTGGGGTACCCTATTCTGGTCCCTGGTGGCCCTCTGGTGTCCCCCTTTTGGCTGTGAGCTTCCCTGTCAAAATAACTTACCTCCAAATTTTTCTGGAATTTTTCGAGAAAATTTTCGGAACAGAATTTTTCAAACTACAATTTTGGAATTTTTGCACTTTGAAATAATTATGTCCATGCAAAATAATCTAAAGATTCTAGAATAGATGAAATCAAACATTCAAAGCAATTTTTATGGGAATCAAGTTTGCATCATTTCCACATTAGTAATGAGGTTGATCAAGTCTCATTAATAATATGCAAAAGATATAATACATGATTCTTTATTTTATATGTTTCAAAGAAAGGTTTCAAGACACCTCATATTTGATTGGAATAGTTCCAACCATCATGATAGCATATTTTGGTTCAGGAGGTGGTAATGTCACTTTGCTTTCAGTGCAATCTATCACAACTCCTGCATTGTTTAAGAAAGGTCTACCAAGGATAATAGACAGGTTATCATCCTCAGGCATTTCTAATATAACAAAGTCTGTAGGGATTAACACATTAGCAACGGAGATAGGTACATCCTCACATATTCCAATGGGTACAGCAGTTGATTTGTCAGCCATTTGTAATGAAACTTCAGTTGGAACCAATTTGTTTAAGTTAAGTTTCTTATACAGAGAAAAAGGCATGACACTAACACCAGCTCCCAAATCACATAGTGCAAATTTCACATAAGTTTCCTTAATATAACAAGGAATAGTTGGAATACAAGGATCTCCACGCTTTTCAGGCATTTTCCCTTTAAAGGAATAATCAGCAAGCATAGCAGTAATTGCATCAGTATGAATCTTTCTTTTATTAGTGACAATATCTTTCATGTATTTTGAATATGGGGGAATTTTAATGGCATCAACAAGAGGAATTTGCAGACACAAAGATTTAATCAACTCAAAGAATTTCTCAAATCTAGCATCATCTAAAGTTTTTATTACCTCTTGAGGATATGGTACGGGTCTTTGTACCCATGGGTCCCTTTCTTTACCTTTTTGTGGATTTGGATAGTTCTTCTTCTTGTTCTTCTCAGTAGATGGTTGAGGGTTTTCCTTTTCAGTAGCTTCAGGTTCTTCATCTTTTTCAGCTTCATGTGTCTCTTCTTCATGTGTGGGTGATTCTTCTGCCTCTTCATTATTGTTGTCTTCAGTCTCAGCATCACAAATAGAGGTATCATTATCTCGTTCTTCAGAATCTTCATCATCTTGGTTCTCATTGGGAGATTTGCCTGCAGAAAGTTTCTTCTTTCGAGCCTCTTGCTCTTTCCTCTTGGGGTGGTCTTCAGGATAGTCAGGATCCTGCGTACTTGCACCTCCCCTAGTATTAACTCCACAAACCTGTTCCTTCACAATAAGACTTTCATACAATTGATTTTGAAGAGAAATCATTTGTTCAAATTGATTATTCATCATCTCATAGTGTTTAACAATTCTTTTTACCTCTCCCACATTAGCATGTAAACTTTCACGAAGAGATTTAATTTTGTGAGAGTTCTCCATAATCATCATTCTAATATTATGCTCCTCAGGATTGTGGCGATAAGCAAAATCATTCATATAAGATACCTCAATAGGAGATGTTACCTTTTCATTACCTTTCGTGGAGCTAATAACATTGACTTGAATTGGAAAACATGGTTGATCATCAGGAAGTTTAACACCCAGTTCAGATAATTCTTTGAGATGAGAGGTCTTAATTCCCTTCTCCTTAATAGCCTTGGAAGCTTCTTTCATTGTATCATCATCTAATTTGAGCATGCCTCCTTTCTTCTCTGGAAATATCTCTTCAATATTCCAATCTTCAAAATTTCTTGAGATAGTTTCCAATAGCTCAGTTGCTTCCTCAACGGTCCTTTCCCTGAAAACATTACCTGCAATACCATCAAGATAGCCCCTAGTGTTTTCAGTTAGTCCATTGTAGAATATATCAAGTATTTCATTATTCTTGAAGCCATGAGTAGGACATTTCCTAACCATCTTACTGTACCTCCCCCAAGCTTGGGGTAAATCCTCCTTCTCTTTCTGTGAAAAGTTGCTAATCTCAATAATTAGACCATGAATCTTATCAGCAGGGAAATATTTATTATAGAACACATGCAAGCATTATTCCTTACTAGTAATACATCCAGGTTCTAAACGATTATACCAAGTTTTAGCACTTCCTCCCAAAGTGAAAGGAAACAACTTCAAGAAATAATAGCATTGGTGAATTTCATCTTTGCCAAATAAAACAGATAAGTCATGCAAAACAGCAATGTGTTCAAAAGGAAACTCATTGTCTCTCCCATAAAACTTATACTTCTCAGCTTTTTCAATTATTTCAGGATCAACGCTAAACTCATAATCTTTATCTTTAATTTTAATAGCTGGAGCATTCATTTTCTCAGTAACCAGAAAATAACCATCAAGAGGAGAATTTTTATAGCTTTCAAGTTTATCCAATTTATCAAAACCCGAACCCATAAAAGCCATAGCAAAAGCATCCTCTTCCTCAGAAGAAGTTTCCATATCATCATATTATTCATTATCTTCTAACTCATATTCCACATTTTCTATAATAGAAGATTCAAGATTTTCAGGTGTTTCAGTTATCTCAGATGTTTCAAGTGTTTCAGGTATTGCAGGAGTCACTTCTTTGTCTATGCTACCACATATTAAATCATTTTCATTACTAGTAGACATTTTAGAGAAAGGTGAGCTAGACAAAACTTTTCCCTTTTTCTTAGGAGCAACAACAAAAGCAACATTAGGTGAAAAGTTTGGCCTACTTGGCAAATCAGTACCTCTTCGAGTAGTTGAAGGCCTCACTTCTTTCGGAATAATCTTTTCCTTTCCCATGGTTAGGAACAAGCAAAAGCAGCAAATGAATGATAACAAGTTGTCTTACCGATAAAGCTAGGCTCCCCGGCAATGGCGCCAGAAAATGTCTTGATGCCCACAAGTGTAGGGGATCGCTGAAATCTTCGTTGGGAAATATTACCCAAATTTATAGTTCGACACGATGGGAACACAAGAATATCGATAAGACCTTGACAATTGAGGCATCACCCTCAACCACACCTGTATATCAATGAACTTACAGCAGCAGTAGTTATGGCAGTAGTATGATTCAAGTAACAGGTAAAACAACAGCAGTGAACACGTGTTTCCCAGTTTTCACCGGAAAAGTGAAAGTGCAACTCAGATGATTAAAACGTAGGCATGAGGTGACAGTGGGGTGTTGCATGAATAAGATTGATCATATAATAGTATATAGCTAGCCATGGGACGTATCTCTAACTCCGATATATGTAGATATGTGTTCCATAATTAGTTGTGCATACTAACCAAGAGAATTTGCACAACATCTATTGTCCAACCTGCCCATTTCACCGGGGCCAACTTGGAACTACAGGTAATTAAGGTCTACCCTTTCGAATAGACCGAAACAAAGCATTAACACTTCATGAACACATAGAATCCTCAAACTAAAACATCTCCCCCTTGTTTTCCCTATATGTCACTTTTAGGGTTCGCAGGTTCAACATAATAGCAGGTGATACACTTTGCATATAAATACCAAACTCAATTATATGATGAGGCAAATTAAGTTCAGTACTGAAATCATGCCACTCGGGCCCTAGTAGCAAGCATTAAACATAGCAAGAGTGCATCAACACAATACAAAAGTATCCTCAAGATAAACCCCTAAAATCTCGAACAACGGGTAGCATTACATGATCAATCCCATCCAATCCCCATCCACCTCACATGCCTACAGCGGACTACTCACACATGGTGATGGGGAGGAAGCTCATGGTCGATGGAGATGAAGGCGGTGAAGATGGCGGTGAAGACGGCCTCCGGACCCCTCCACCGGAGGAGAAATCCTGGATCAATCTGTCCCCGAAACAAAGATCGTGGTGGCGGCGGCGGTGTGTTTCGCGAAAGCTCCTCTCCTCCTAGGGCATGCAGTTTTTCCACTATATGAAGGGGTACGTCGAAGACCGGAGGCGAGGCGGTGCCCGAGGGCCAATTGGGGTGGGCCCACGCGGCCAGGTACAGAGGCCGCGTGGGGCCCCCTCTTTTGGGCCTCCGGTGCTCCCTCGTGTCCATCCTTTGCACGCTGTCCTCCTTTTCCATAAAAAATGACGTGGTATTTTTCCCCGATTTTATTTCCTGCAAAAATAGCCAGAACAGAGACTTTGCTAAAAACAGCGTCAGATTCAGCAGTTTTATTCAAATATGGGAAGATTCCGGAGCAAATCATGAAGCAAAGTGCTTGGAAAAGTAGATGCATTTTGGATGCATCACTCTTTCCTCTTCCGCCCATCCAATGAAGGTTCCCCGATCAAGGTCTCAGAGGAGTTCACGTTGGCGACGCATCACGTAGTCTTCCGAAGATGAACCCTGGGACGACATCTGGACAGAAATAGATCGAAACAAAAACACGACGAAAAGGTGGTATACGAACCTCGGGGGATCCGGGAGATTATATAGCAAAAAGTTTAATGACAAAAGGAAGGTGTAGGAGGAAACCTGGTCGGAAACGAGCTCCGAGGCGCACTCACCATATGGCGGCGCGGCCAGGGGTGGGCCCGCGCCATGACATGGTGAGGCGCCCTCGGGAACCATTTCCTACCCGGTTTGGTCTCTTATTTTTCCATATTTAATAAAAACTACGAAAATATCTATTGGAAAGTTAAACGTGAACTTTTTCTTACCGAAACTGTTACCTATTCGAAATCAGACTCTGCAGACCCATGGAATTGCTTTTCGATGAAAACTTCCGGAGTCACCACTTGAATAGTATCAACATCTTCATCATAAGGATCTCCAGAAATATAATGTTTGAGTCTTTGCCTATTCACCACTTGTGTAACGTTATCTTTGAGTGAAGCAATCTTTATCGCACCTGAACGATACACCTCCACAATAACAAAAGGTCCTTCCCATTTTGAGAGTACTTTTCCTGCAAAAAATCTGAGACGAGACCTATACAATAGAACTTTCTCACCAACATTAAACTCTCTTTTTAGAAATCTCCTATCATGTCATTTCTTAACTTTCTCTTTAAAGAGTCTAGCATTTTCATAAGCTTCACTTCTCCATTCATCAAAAGAACTCAAATGAAGCAACCTCTTTTCAACGGCAAGTTTAAAGTCTCTATTAATTTCTCTCACTGCCCAATAAGCTTTGTGTTCTAGTTCTAAAGGCAAGTGACAAGCTTTACCATAAACCATTTTATAAGGAGACATACCCATAGGGTTTTTATAAGCAGTTCTATAAGCCCATAAAGCGTCATTTAACTTACTAGCCCAATTCTTTCTAGATTTATTAACAGTCTTTTGCAAGATAGATTTAATCTCTCTATTTGATAATTCTACTTGCCCACTAGTTTGGGGATGATAAGCGGAAGCAATTCTATGATTAACACCATATTTAGCAAGGGTCTTTCTAAAACCACCATGAATAAAATGAGAACCTCCATCAGTCAAAAGATATCTAGGCACACCAAACCTAGGAAAAATAACATCTTGAAGCATTTTTAAAGAGGTCTCACCATCATCACTTTTTGTAGGTATAGCCTCTACCCATTTAGTAACATAATCAACAGCAACAAGTATATGAGTATTACCTTCTGAAGGAGGAAAATGACCCATAAAGTCGAATCCCCAACAGTCAAATGGTTCAATAACAAGAGAATAGTTCATAGGCATTTCATTACGTCTAGAGATATTACCAACTCTTTGACGCTCATCACAAGATAAAATAAACTTTCTTGCATCCTTAAAGAGGGTAGGCCAATAAAAACTTGATTGTAGAACCTTTTGTGCAGTTCTATTTCCAACATGATGTCCTCCATAGGCACTACCATGGCACTTTCTCAATATCTCTCGTTGTTCATGTTCTGGAACACATCTTCGCATAATGCCATCCACTCCTTCTTTATATAAGTGTGGGTCATCCCAAAAATAATGCCTCAAGTCATAAAAGAATTTCCTTCTTTGCTGAGCTGAAAAGGTTGGAGGCAAGTACTTGGAAACAATAAAGTTAGCATAATCAGCATACCAAGGACTATCTCGTGAACTTACCCTTATTGCAGCCAATTGTTCATTTGGAAAACTATCATTAACAGGAATAGGATCATAAGCAATGTTTTCCAATCTAGACAAATTATCAGCAACAGGATTTTCAGCACCTTTCCTATCTACAATATGCAAATCAAACTCTTGCAAAAGAAGTACCCATCTAATAAGCCTAAGCTTAGTATCTTTCTTTTCCATAAGGTATCTAATAGCAGCATGATCTGTATGAATAGTGACTTTTGAATCAACGATATAAGGTCTAAACTTGTGTCAAGCAAATACTACAGCTAGGAACTCTTTTTCAGTAGTAGCATAATTCTTTTGAGCAGAATCAAGAGTCTTACTAGCATAATGAATAACATTCAACTTCTTATCTATTCGATGTCCAAGAACAGCACCAACAGCAAAATCACTAGCATCACACATAATTTCAAAAGGTAACGTCCAATCAGGTGGTTGAACAATAGGAGCAGTAATTAAAGCCTTCTTTAGAGTTTCAGAAGCTTCCTTACAATCATCATCAAAAACAAAAGGTACATCTTTTTGGAGAAGATTAGCAAGAGGCTTTGAAATTTTAGAGAAATCTTTAATAAACCTCCTATAGAAACCAGCATGACCAAGAATACTACGAATACCTTTGACATCTCTGGGACAAGGCATCTTCTCAATTGCCTCAACTTTAGCTCGGTCAACTTCAATGCCTCTTTCGGAAATTTTATGTCCAAGAACAATTCCTTCATTGACCATAAAGTGGCATTTCTCCCAATTAAGAACAAGATTAGTCTCTTCACACCTCTGCAAAACTTTATCAAGATTGTGCAAGCAATTATCAAAAGAAGTTCCATAGACGGAGAAATCGTCCATGAAGATTTCCACAATTTCCTCACAAAAACCATGAAAAATAGCAGACATGCATCTTTGAAAAGTAGCAGGAGCATTACACAAACCAAAAGGCATACGTCTATAAGCATAAGTCCCATAAGGACAAGTAAAAGTGGTTTTCCCTTGATCTTGCTTTCTCACAGCAATTTGAGAAAACCCAGAATAACCATCAAGGAAACAAAAATGAGTCTTTTTAGACAACCTCTCTAACATTTGATCAATAAAGGTAAAGGATAATGATCTTTCTTAGTAACTTTGTTAGCCTTTCTAAAATCAATGCACATTCTATAACCAACTACTACTCTTTGAGGAAGAAGTTCATCATTTTCATTAGGCACAACAGTAATTCCTCCCTTCTTAGGAACACAATGCACAGGACTTACCCATCTACTATCAGCAATAGGATAAATAATACCAGCTTCAAGAAGTTTCAATACCTCATTTCTTACCACTTCCTTCATCTTGGGTATTAAACGACGTTGATGTTCAACAACTGGCTTTGCATCAGGTTCCATATTAATAGCATGTTGACAAATAGCAGGAGAAATCCCTTTCAAACCATCAAGAGTGTAGCCCATAGCTCCACAATGTTTCTTCAACACTTCCAATAATCTTTCTTCTTCTCTACCTGAAAGTTTAGAACTAATAATAACAGGATATACTTTCTTATCATCAATATAGGCATATTTAAGATTCTCAAGTAAAGGCTTTAAATCGAAAACAGGATCCTCCTTTGGTGGCATCGTGGTACCCAAATCTTCCACCGGTAAATCAAAAAAAAAAGACTTCACTTTCGTGATCCTCCATGTGTTGCTGCAAAGCATTGTTAGGAGCAAGAGCAATAGAGGCAAGTTGAGCAACTTTAAAATCCTCATTAGGCAATTCAGTTTCATAAGGTGCTTTAGCAAATTTAGAGAAATTGAACTCATAAGATTCACCAGCAAATTTAGTAAGATTTTCTCTTTCTTACAATCTATAACAGCACCACAAGTATTCAGAAAAGGTCTACCAAAAATAATAGGACAAGTCTCACTAGCAGCCGAACCAAGTACAAGAAAATCAGCAGGATATTTAGCCTTACCACACAGAACTTCCACATCTCTAACAATATGTAATGCCCCGGGAGTTTTCCCCAATTAGTTTTGTTTGTTTTGTCTTTTTCGCATCATCATGTCATCATGCATTCTGTTATCACCTTGCATATTTTTGCTAAGCATAAAAATTATATTTTGCAAACCCTATTTTAGTTTTTGCAAATAATAAATCTTTCTCCCTCTCTTTCTATTTTAATAAACACAAAATAGTATTTGGAAATAATTGCAAAACTATTTCAAATCAAAATTAAAGTTTTGTAAATTATTTGTAAAACCTTCTCTCTCTTTTATTCCTCTCTTATCTAATTTCTTTTCCCTCTTTTCTATCTCTCTCTTTTTTTCCCTCTAATTGGCAAATTCTGGTAATTGGAAAAGGATCCCATCTACACTGTGGCCCATCTCTTCTTCTGGCCCATCCCTCCTCAGCCCGATCTGGCCCAGCCCAACTCCTACTCCCCTGTCGCTTTCTTCCTACTTTTCCAGGAGAGGAGAGGAGCACGCTGCACGCACATGGCGTGCCGGCCACCACCACCAGCGCCTCCTTCACTTTTCCCCTCCTTAAATCCTCCACCCGGCTGCCCCTGGAGAACCCTAGCCCTCCTCTTTCCCCTCCGTGCCGCCGCCATCATCTTCCTCTTTTTCCCCTTCTTCTCCACCTCACCGAAACCACCATGGCCGGAGCTTGAATCACACCGAGCCGTCGCCATGGTCCTCGTCAGGAGCTGCTGAGCCCGGGAGTCGGACCGGAACGCCGTCCGCATCAAGTTCGCCGAAGGGATCGGAGCCAGAGCTGTCAAGTTCTTCGTCGACTATGTCCGCCCGGAGCACGCCAAGATCGCCGTCATCTTCCTCGTCCGTCCGATGCGCACATCTTCTTCCCGTCGCCAACGTCCAGCGCGTCTTCCTCTGCTTCCCGGCGAGAACCACGACGCTGAACTCCTCCCGGTGATCCACCGCCTCTTCCCTCTCTCCTTCCTCTCTTGTTCCACCTTCCTCCGCTAGGATCCGAGCTCTGCCGCCATGACCGCGCGCGTGCAAAGCTGAGAGATTGCCCGCTGGCCGCTGTGCATCTTTTCCTGCTCCTCCTGCTCGACTCTTCCCTCCTTCTGTGTCGCCTCGTGCACATCCAGCTTCCCCGCAACCAAGCGCACGAGCGCCTCCCGATTCTGGTCGCCGTCGGCCTGGTTCGTTCGTCCGTCGCCGTTCTGCACCTACAAGTCTGAAACTTTGTTTCAGTTTCAGTTAACACCGCCTCAAAGCTTCATCTCTAATTGTTTCCGATATCAATCACCAACATTGGAGTAGCCTAGTGGCTGTCAGCTCGCTCCTACTCCCTGAAGCCCCGAGTTCGATTCCCATCCACCGCAAAATCAACCTCTTTTACCTGTTTTTTCATCCAGCGCCGCAGTTGGGCCGCAGCCCAGCAGCACTCCTTCGGTCGTCGCCCCGTGCGGCAGATAGCAATCTTCCACCCACCTTCGGCCAGATCCGGCCCACCTACTTCTATTCTGTCTATTTCTGTTTATTCAATATCTTTTGTTCTATAACTCCAAATGAAATATGTTATATATTTATTTTTATCAGAATAATGCAATGAATATTAATATGTCATCCATGATCATGTTTGCATCATTTAGCTTGTTGCTTAGTGGCCTTTTGCATTATCACCTAAATAACTAATATGGAATGTGTTGGGTATTTAATTAATTATTGCCCTATTCCATTTAATTTGTGTAGCTCACCCATGCCTTGTCTCACATGTTAATCAACATTTAACTTTGTGGTTAGATAAATAACTTGAACCTACAGTTAATTGCCGGAACCCGGTTCCGATTAATTTGGCTTAAGTTGCATCTTGCCATGTCATGCATCATCTCTGAACATGCTGGATCTTTGCCGTAGTTGTAAGATGCATCTTTTGCGCTTTCCAGTGTTTGTTGCTTCTTCGCGGATAAGACGTTGAGATGATGTGAGCAACGACAAGTTCTGCTACCTCTACGGTGTTCCAGGCAAGCTTTGCTCACTTGCTACCATTACATTGTCTTCCATTCTTGCCGTTGATCTATGCTATCCTTATGTTACGATGCTTGTGTCACGATCCTATATATATATATGTTTACCATGCAGCCTCATACAGCCTTATCCCCACATCCTATTACCTTGTTGCTTGTTTACCTGTTGGCCTTGCGAGTCGTAGTTGCATGCTTAGGTCTGTTGTTGCAAGTCTGTCTTTTCTTATGTATCACCTGCTTAGTATGGTAGTTTGGTTCACTTACTTAATATGATGATAATGTTTGTGGGTTATAACTAAATGATAAGGCACCCGGTGGAAGGCCAATGCGTTGGTGTTTTGTTCTGCTAAGTGTCGCACTAGGAACTCAGTTCTTGTCCTCTTATCCAAGTACGAGCACACTTCCCACTCGTGGGTGGTCCTATGGAACCCCCCGCGACTCTGACCGGAACTTCAGCTTGTCCAGGCGCCACAACCTAGTTCGGGCTTTCCATTCGATCATACGCATACGCATGATACTTGACAGTTATGAGAGGTTCTATGATATGGGGGTGCATATAGGTGCTGTACGACGCGAAGCGGACTTTCCTACTGTGGTCTGTTCCGCCTAGTGCGTAGTCGCAAACGATTGAGTCCGCTATGGAGGTATCGGCCGGACTCTGGACGCGGGTAACAACTCAGATGGGTGGCACCCTGGACTTGCTGTAGTGAAGGAACAGAGTTGTGTTGAGGAGCCCTACCTTTTATCTGGGTTTCCCGAACGTGTATGGGTTAACCATGGTGCATCCCTGCAGGGTTAAATCTTTTCGAGAAGCCGAGTCCGCGATTATGGACAACTTGGATCGGATGCTGGCTAACAAGATCATAAACAACTTACACCTAATGATTCTAATTAACTTGACTAGTAAGTTAGACTTACCTTCATAATAAGATGTAACTAAAATTTGACAACTGTGTGAGTTCCCTCGATTGCTTCCTCATACCTGGTTGAGGGGGTGAATCTGGGAAGTGTTATGTTTGGTGTTAGTTGCTAGTTGGTTCGCTCACGCTCTCTTATCCCTCTCCAATAGACGGAAGTTGTAGTGTGTCTCTATAGGTTGTTTAGTGCTGCTGCTGCCGCTCAGTCCACCTTCCTTTACCTTTGGTAGTCTTTGTGTTGGTATCATTTGAGCATTGCTTGCCAGGCGGTTGTGCCTGACCCATCTTTGGGCTGTACTTTTCTGTGCAGTCAACAGGTTTGAAGTCTGACGACGTTAGCTTGGGTATCCCTCCGGCTCGGCCTGGGCAGGGATATGGACGCCATGGTTATCTTCAGGACTCTTAGTCCAATTTGCATCTTGTCCGTAGTCGGACGCTATTTTGTTTCCGCTGTGCTTTGGATCTTTGTAATGTATCAGTTGTTTCTTGACTCGTTTGAGTCGTTCTTGTATATATATCTCCTTCTGTTGTTGTTGTGGATTCTTTTCGTGAATTGTTGTAATGTTATCACAATTCCACCCACATAACGCGCATGTTTCGGCGTGCACGTTATGTCTGGTGGGCGACCTAAAATCGTTATTATGCGGATTTTGGCGGGATCGCTTAAATCTACATAGTACCGATTTTGGGGCGTCACACAATACCAATTGGAGAGATAGTTTCTCTATTAGCAAGCTGAATAACCACATCAATTTCCTCAAGTTCACAAGGACCAATTTCATGCATAATTTCCCTGTAAAGCTCATAAGGAATAGCACTAGAACTTGCACCAATATCACATAAACCATAATAACAATGATCACCTATCCTAACAGAAAGCACAGGAACACTAGTTTTCCTAGAGCTTTTAGGATGTGAAATAATATTAGAAGCATCTTCACAAAAGATAATATGCCCATCTTCTACATTTTCAGTGACAAGGTCCTTAACCATTGCAACAGCAGGTTCAACAGTTATTTGTTCATCAGGTTCTATAGCTTTTTTTGTACTTTTGTTAACAACACTAGCTATAATAGAGTGCTCCTTAATTTTGGCAGGAAAAGGAACTTTTTCAATATATGGTTCAGGAATAATGTGATCAACAGTGTTAACCTCAATACTTCTAGCTATTGGAGAAACAGTTTTATCTTTATAAGAGGCAAAGGCTTTATAAAAATTTGCAACAACTTGAGAGTCGAGGCCATAAGCAGTGCTAATATTACGATAATCATCAGTATTCATAAAAGTTTTAACACATTCGAAATCATATTTTATACCTGACTCTCTACCTTTGTCGTTCTCCCATCCTTCTGTATTATCCTGAATCTGATCAAGAAGGTCCCATTTAAACTCTTCCTTATTACGAGTGAATGATCCAGAACAATCAGTATCCAATAGAGTTTTATCCCGAAAGGAGAGCCTTGCATAAAAGTTATCTATAACAACATTACCAGGAAGCTCATGAATGGGACATTTGAGCATTAATGACTTCAATCTCCCCCACGCTTGGGCAATATTTTCTCCATCATGAGGCCAAAAATTATATATGAGGTTCCGGTCTTTATGAATCTCACTTGGAGGATAAAATTTAGAATAAAAGAGAGGTACAATTTCCTCCCATCCAAGAGAACGCCCATTCTTCAGCAGTTTATACCAATGTGCAGCTCTACCAGACAACGATATAGAGAATAGTTTCTTCCTAACTTTATCCATTGAAATACCTGCACACTTGAATAACTCGCATAATTCGTGTAGACATAATAAATGATCACCAGGATTGACAGTTCCATCCCCTTCATAGCGGTTATTCGTAACACGTTCAACAATTTTTATAGCTATTTTGAATGGGGTTACCTGCTCAGGTGGCGCCTCCTCTACTACCTTAGCAGCGGTAGTGGTTTTCCCAAATAGGAATTCAAGAGAAGATCTCTCCATAATGAAATATAGCAGCAGGCAAGAATAAAAACAGCACGTACATCAAGAGTTTTCCTTATCAATTCCACTTACCAATAACGCTTCACTCCCCGGCAACGGCGCCAGAAAATAGTCTTGATGACCCACAAGTATAGGGGGTGTATCGTAGTACTTTCGATAAATAAGAGTGTCGAACCCAACGAGGAGCAGAAGGTGTTGACAAGCAGTTTTGATTAGGAATTCACTGTAAATACTAGCAGACAAATTTTTAGGGGTTTTTATATAGCAGATAAATAAAGTACGAGTAAATAAAGTGCAGTAACAATAATTGCAACAAGTGGCCCAATCCTTTCTACAGCAAAGGACAAGCCGGTAGGTTTACTTATGATGACCAAACGTTCTTGAGGACACACGGGAATTTCGTCAAGTGCTTTCGCTTCATATAGTTGATTTATCTTCATTGTTTTGATAAGTGTTGTGTGGGTGAACCTATGCTAATGCACCGCCCTTCCTAGGACTAATACATACTTGTGATTATACCCCTTGCAAGCATCCGCAAATACAAGAGAGTAATTAAGATAAATCTAACCACAGCCTTAAACTCTGAGATCCTGCCATCTCTCATGCATCGATATACCAACGGGGGTTTAGGTTTTTGTCACTCCGGCAACCCCACAATTGGCAAATGAATACAAGATGCATTCCCCTAGGCCCATAAAGGTGAAGTGTCATGTAGTCGACGTTCACATGACACCACTAGAAGAATAACACCACAACTTAAATATCAAACCATTAAAGATTACTCAACATAATTCACTACTAACATCAAGACTTCTCCCATGTCCTCAAGACCTAAACGAACTACTCACGAGACATCATATGGAACATGATCAGAGGTAATATAATGATGAATAACAATCTAGACATAAACCTTAATTCAACGGTTTCACTCAATAGCATCAACCACAAGGAGTAATTAACATCGGGAAAGCTTCCCATATGAACCAGACAAGATTCAACCCTAGATGTTACAGCGGAACGGAGTGGAGCGGTGGAGACGGTGGTGTCGGCGGTGGAGATGATGATGATCCCAATGAAGTCCAGCTCAATGACGGTGGCGATGGCGACGATTTCCCCCTCCGGGAGGGAATTTCTCCCGGCAGATTTCTCCCTGCCGGAGAGCTTTTCTCTCTCTGGTGTTTTTCCACCTCGTGGAGGCGGCGGAATATTTCCTCGAAGTCCCCCCTAGGCTTAGGGTTCCCTGGGGATGAAGTACGCGAAGGGGCACCGGCTGAGGTGAGCTAGGGGCTCCTCACCACGTGGCGGCGCGGCAGGCCTGTGGGCCGTGCCATGGTGCGGTGAGGGCCCATGGTGGCCCACCTTGGCCCTCCCTTTTGGCAGCATTCGGCATCTGACAAAATAGGAACTTCTAGATGTTTTTCCTGAATTATTGATCTTCAAAAATATGGTGTCTTGACGGTCCTTTTTCCAGCAGAAATCTGACTCCGGTGTTTAATTCTCCAATAATCATTAAACATGCAAAATAGGTAAAATAACATAAGTATCATATCTAAATATGAAATATATCAATGAATAACAGTAAATTATGATATAAAATAGTGATACAAAATGGACGTATCACGCCCCCGGGTCGGACGCCGGCGATGGGAAATCGGAAGAGCTCTCCATCCGGGGAGCCAAGGTGTATCCTTCGTGGTCGATCTCCATGTTCGATGGATCGCCCGCGTCGCCCGTCAGTTTCACGGGCGCGGAAGTAATATTGGCCCCCGGGTCAGGGACCGCGGGGGCACCAGAAGCTGGAAGCAGGGGAGACTCCTTGTCCCATGCGTCATCGTCATCATCGTCGTCGTCGTCGCCCTGCTCGGCGCCTTGCTCGCCACCACCGGTATCGTCGCCAGAGACGGCGGAGCCATCCGCTGGCTCGTCCTCCTCCGGCGGCTCTGAGGACTCCCCTTCCTCATCAGAGCCGGAAAGGGCCTTGGACCTGCGACCCTTTGTTGGAGGCATGGGACCATGGTCCTCCCGACCCACGAGGCCAAGGGCGTTGCACGACGGCATCCGCTCCAAGATGGCGGCCTTCTGCGGGTCCTCGCATAGAGGGAGGACCCCGACAGGAAGGCCAAACTGAAGACCCGGGACGAAGAGCTTGGTTATGTTGTCCCAGATGGTGCCCTCGGGCATGTCCACGTTCCTCAGGCGGGACGGGTCGCTGCGGCCCTGGAAGTCCCACGACGGATGCGACCTCTTCAGCAGCAGAGCCATCCGATTGCGAAGGAAATGAGCAGCAATGGCGGCACCCGTCACCCTTGGCTGCTGAGGAGCCAGAAGCGCTCCACCACCTCCGAGAAGTCGCCATCCTGAGCGCTGAATTAACCCCAGGATTCCATCTTCTCGGGAATTTCCTTTGGTTCTTCCCATTGAGGGAGAGCCTCTGGAACCTCACCAAGAACCACCGCTTCCTCCATTCCTCCCACCTGGACTTGGTCTTCATGAGAGGATATGACGGGCAGAAGCAGAATGTGACGCCGCCTCCACGCCATCTGTCTTTCCCGATGCAGGGATAGAAGAAGTGGCGGAACAAGGCCACGAACGACATCACTCCCACGAACGCCTCACAGGAGTGGGAGAAGACCGCCAAGTTCAGGATGGCTCCCGGCGACAGATGCAGGAGCTTCAGCTCGTAGGCCATCAGGATCTCCAAGAGGAAGTCGGAGAAGGGCGGCACAACTCCCATCAGCATGAAGATATAAAAAATGGGGATCTGATTGGGCGGCCATGTATCGGAGGAAGCGAAGACCTTCGTCGCCTCTCGGGCAGGGAAATTTCCCACTGCCACGGATTCCACCGCCCCGTAGTGCAAAGCCTCTCGCATCTTCTCGCTACCGCTAGCATATCTGCTAGAGAACAGAGCTCGCTCCCAGCGGAGCTCCGCCTGCTTGGTGCTGCGCACCGATCTCCGGCGCTTCCTCCTGGATTTGGGGGAGGACGGCCCTCGAACGATTGTGGCGGCGCCTTCGGGCTTCTTCCGCCCGGCGGGCTTGGTGCGAGCCATCGGATTTGCAGCGGCGGCGCGGGGGAGGAGGATGGAGCAGAGGATGGAGAGTTGGGAATTTCTGGCGGAATGGTTCGGTAACGGCAACCAAGCCCCAGGCGGAAGTCTAATGAGATGACCCACGCGTCACGTCGTGGCCCCATTACTCCGACGGGTGCGGGATCGAGGGGACGTGCCGACTTCGGTGCATCCCAACCGTTGGATGCTCGGCTAAGTCCAAGGCTCGCACGAATCGCAATGTTAGGTGCGGCTCAGTCAAAGGAGCTCGGGGGCTTGTCTCTACTCCAGCCTAGCGGGCCCCACCAAGCAGTACACGAAGATCAGGCGCCCGAGACCCACTTTGACCTCTTTTTGGTCATAGCCCCGGCAGCCGAAGCAAAGGCCACCGGGACCATGCCCGGGGGCTACTGTCGCAGGAGTGGAACACGGGGTTCCCCTAGTGCTGCCAAAGTGGGTCCACCGTATGTGGGCCCAACGTGAAGATAGACATGATCAAGACACGGCGCAAGACTGGCGGGCGGCCCGCGCCAGCCAAGACCACCGGGTGCGAAGGACCCCCGGGTCCCCCGCACCCCGGAAGCAGAAGAAGACCCCGAGAGCGCGAGACCCCGGCACCTCTCGGGTGCCAGTCCATACAAGCTGAGGATAGGACTTCCACCACACTCTAGAAGATGGTAGAAAAACCCAGAAGACTTGGGAAGTAAAGGCGCGGGCAGGGGTCCGCCTCGCTTTACCCCAAAGGGGGGAGATCTCACCAAACCGGCGGAAGATACTTGGAGAAGGAGAGGTCACGTCTCCTCCTCTACCATGGAGAAGGGTTTCTTCCCGCCAAGACCCCCTCACGCTCATCGCATGACCTCTGTAGCATCCCCCTTGTTCTATAAAAGGAGGACCAAGGCATGGAGGAAGGAAGGATGAAACAACACGGAGAACAAAGCAGGCATAGAGCACCACAGAGCTAGGCTAGGGCAGGAAAGAGAAGGAAGGTGATCTCCTCCAGGTAAGGATCTGTCCTTCATCTTCCTCTAGACAAAACCATTTTCGGGTACCTCGCCGGAGACCTCCTTGTAGCCACACCATGATTCCTCCATCTATCCAGACATGCAGGAGTAGGGTTGTTAGCTTTCCGGCGGCCTGAACCTGGGTAGATCGCTGTGTCCTTTGCTTGTTTGCCTTACACGTCGATAGAGAGAGATAGAGAGCTTGCCGACGATCCTTCTCCGGGAGATGTCTTCCAGCCTTCGTCGCGCCCCTACCAAATCTACAAAGGGGTGCCTGTCATCTCCGGTGTCCGTCTTTCGAGACACGACAATCTCTAATTTAGCTTAGACTAGTTACAATGGGGAGTAACTTAGACTAGTAACATGCATATGTTACTACTCTAAGTTAGTACCTCCACAATGAGGAATAACATGTGTGTAGTGTCATGCATAAGTCTATTTATGAGGTTGTACACACATTTGTCTTGAAATGTGTGATGTTACGGTAACTATTTATGTTACTCGAATCTCCTCTCTCCTCATTAATTACTCGACACGTCAGATTTTTTGCCTACGTGGCATGCATGTTACTCATATGTTACCACCCATTGTGACTAGTCTTATCGCACGCTTACTTGGTATCCGTTTTTCGCCCAGAACACATAGAAACGGAGGGAGTAGTATTAAACATGGGTGCAGACCGAAGTAGGAATCCCTGATTCCGTTTTTCAAGCACGTAGGGCCCCGAATCATTCGCCACAAAGCTCTGTGTAGTGTGTAGAGTAGCTGAGTAGATGAAATGAACGAAGCCGCCGTGTCGCCATCGCTCGCCAAGAAACGAGGAAAAAGATAGAAAAACAGACATATCCTTGCCATGGCCACGTTTCCCTGCCTTCGTCTTGCTCCCGGCGACTTTTCAAGAAATTCAGATATTTGCTCTGCTCCGGTGCGGTGCGCCACGAGGCAGCATCTCTGCCCTTCTTTACTGCGGCCCGCGTGAGGCGGCGGGGACCCGCGCGGGGGGTGGATTTGGCGGGAATTCGCCGCATGGCCTCAGGCGAGTGCGACTCCTTTCGCGCCATTTCTTGCCCACGTTGCCGAAATGACGCTAGTGTCCCTGTCTGTCCAACCGCCTGTGAGATCGGAAGTGGGCTCCAGCGGTATCCTTTTCAACTTTGTCGTGTCCTTTTTTTAAAACTATCTTTCTCGAGTCCAGAATGTTGAAGAAGTCTCGACCTATTTTTCTCCCACCTTGAAATCATTTTTTTTGAAACACGCTCACATACACGCGCGTACACTCACCCATATGAGTGATACCCTACCCTATGATTAGCTCCGAAATACTAAGTCAGCGGGTCGGTCTTGAGATTGACGAAGTCATCACGGGCGCCGCGCTGTCGACGGGAACATCGCCTCCCACTGAAGAATATTCCAGCTAAATGAGAAACATCAGGATTAAACCTGAGGTTTGAACTCTGGTGGGCTGAGGTACAACCACCTCTTAATCATCTTGCCACAGCATATGTTATTCTAGTCAAACTTTCTGCCCCCACTAAATTTTTCTGGGTCCGCCATGTTTGGAATAACATACAGAAATAGCCACATCGTAGGTTTCTTTACACGCGGACAAGACATGTTAAATGTCAGGTTATTTGGAGAACCAACTATCATGTGTATGTATGGTTTATACTTCAAATACCCAGAATTTACGAAAGCCACCACTACAAGTATATTGGATCCACTTGCACGCTTCACTGCATTCATTACGCATGATCAAGTCCTTTTCACACAAACATTACCCATAAATTTTAATTTACTTTGAGTAGACTTGAGTGTGACCGCAAGATCAAAATTCGTTGTGCAACAAACTATACAAATTGGACAACTTGTTCAGTGTGACACACAAACAAAGACTGTAGAAAAATTCAGATTCTATAATAAAACTAAATTTCCTTTAGAACAAAAATTCAAATCTAAATGAACGAGCCAAATTTTGTTTGGAGCAGGTCGACACAGATTTAGTTCTTTATATGGCGAGTGCATTTACTTGCTAAGCAACTACTTAATTTATACCTTCAAAACTAATACAGCTATAATATGATCTTTGTATTCAGGATGAAAATGATCAAAATTTCCTTATGCATGTCTCAAAAATAAGCTAGGTAACAAAACTGTTTTTTCTTCAAGAAAATTACACTCTAGAAACCAAACTATTGACCTAATTTAGTTCGTAACATGAACTCCAAAACAATATAGAACACCCTTGTGGACTTTCAACATTATTTGCTTTGCCCTTGTTTATAAAACCATGGTGGCTTATGCGGACGTTGCACGCATGTGTATATTTTTATTGTTCACGTATTGTCATGCATGGAAACAACCCCTAGTTAGCATCATTCTGGTTTTAGAAAAACAAATCTGAAGATGAATTAAATATCGATTAACCAATAAAAATGTACGAAATATTTAGTGATATACAAATCATTAAATAGATTGTGAAAAGCAATTGGAAACATGAGGGAATTAGGAACTTGGCGAAATAAACAATTAGAAGTCAAAATATTCACCGTGACTCCTATCTCAAGCTAACAAGCTTGGCTGATGAATGAATTTAGCTCGAAAATATTGTCGTATGTGACAGCTCATCCCATTACTTAAATAGTTCTATCATTTCCTTCTGACTGAAGATAATTTCAGTAAGCGTGACCTCCTGGGTACACAGGAGACACGACACCGTGGCACTGACCGTGACCCGGCTATCTCGTCCCGAACCACTACACGGCCCCAGACGGGCCTGATATACCCGAACTAGGTCGATCTCTACGTGGGATAGAAGTAGAACCAAGCCAAAAGTACAGACGTCCCTATTTGTTCCATCCCAAAGGCGGCAAAATGCCCCACGATCAATAGCCCCTTTTCAAAAGCTAGATGTAGTAGCGACAGTGCGATGGAGAGTGAATATAGTGAACATGGGTATATGCTCCCTCGTATTTGAAATGTTAAAAACATATCAAAGACATGTCCAAAAAATCTGAAACAAAATTTCATGCATAGGTCTCACGAAACATGTGCTGCCCTGCACATGAGTTTGTGACAAAGTTACTGTTACTCCGCCTCCATAAAAGAAAGAGAAAGTTTTTGTGCTATATATAGAAGTAAGCATGTGACATATTTTTGTCTTTTTATATAGGACAACTAAAAAGTAGTTTCCCGCGAATCTTTATACGCACATATGGAACATGCAGATATACACGCATTTTGAAATATTAAACATTTAGAAATTGTTTTTCCTAAACTAGGAGCATATGCCCCCATGTTATGTTGAAGTGCTACTTTCCAGTAGGATGGGTGTATTTTTTCCTTCCTTGAGTTAGGTACAAAGCAATAACAGGGCAAGAAATGCGCCGAGATGAGTCGAGGAATAAGACGTGGCAGCCAGAGAGTTTTATGTGCTCGATAGCGTGAAAGAGTTTAAAATACACCATAACGTAAAAGGCCGATTTACAGATAAAGCTTTGGGGCAGACTATAGACTGCCGATTTACCATAATATGCAGCAAGGGATACCTATACCAAGCTACTCGATAGTTTTTTATGGTGATACTCACACAGGGTTATTGCCTTGTCGCTAGGAATTTCGCCTTTCGCGGTTCATATTTGTCTTTGAAATACTCCAAACTGATCAAATTGATCAATGAACTAATCGATACAAAGATCTGGATTCTCTCGCCTTTATTTATTTCATAGTAAACTACTCATTTCGTTTCATAATTCCTGTTGTGGTTTTAGTTGAAATTATTTTCTCATTTTATGTTCTCCCAATCCGTGAGCTATATTTGTTGAATAAAGAGATTTTCGGATGCAGAGCCGTATATGACAGAACATAGGAGCATCACTTACAAAACTCGAGAGCACCGTTTAATTCCCGAGCTCACATGCTCCGGGCCGGTTTTGAAATTCAGAAAAAAATATGAAAACGCTTCACAAAAAGTTCTGAAAAAATGGACAATAAATATATGCTAGTGTTCACATATGTGCAAAGTTTTGTGACAAGATGATATTTGTGATGCCCTGTGTGAGTGTCGTGGGGTTAATCTTCGACTACCCCACGGTGAGGATACCTGGGGCACGCCAAGCCTATCAACCTTATGACGAGGGCCCAAGGAAGGCCCAAGGAGGACGACGTGCGGCCCAAAATAGTCGACGGATAGGTCATGCGACTCCTACCATGCTTGTAAACGCCATCGGCACCGTTCACTGAGACCCAGCCTACTATATAAAGGCTGGGAGGGTCCCTCGTCTAGGGTAAGCTCATAGCCGCCACCACAAACCCTAGCGAGATTGCCATCTCGCCATTGTAGCCACAACTCGCCATCAATACCAGACAAGCAGGAAGTAGGGTGTTATCCTCCGGGAGCCTGAACCTGGGTAAAACGCCTTGCTTGTCAGCCATCGTGATCACCAGCGCTCATCTCTCTCCCCCTCAATCAACCCGGGGTGCACAACCCTGGGATTTGCCGAGTCCACCCTCGTCAATTGGCGCCGTCTGTGGGAAAGGACGAGCGCTGGAACCATGGTCGCACCGGCTCCATCAACTTTGAAGACCGACGTCTGCATCACCAAGGAGCCAATCTGCTTCGGCTCCTTCGAGTACACCTTCCACCCGCCGGCCCACCGCTCGGTGTACGCCGATCTGCATGTAGGTATGTGCCTCACCTTCGGTACCATGCACTACTTCGTAGACAGCTGTGGAGTACTCAGATCCACGGCGATCGCACGCGCGCGGCGGTAGCACCCGCATCTGCCACGGCTGCCCCAACCACGCCCCCACCTGCTGCGGAGATCGCATCTGCTGCGACTGCGGGATAGCATCTTCGACTGCTGAGAAGATCGCATCCGCCTCGACTACATCAACCGCCTCCGCTGCAGCAGGATCGCGCCCACCACGACCACGCCACCCGCGTCTCCGGCTGTCAAGGAGATCGCATCGGCTACGACTACATCGACCACTCGGCGACCACCACGCAGATCGAGTCCACTTCGACTACCTCGATCGCGTCGCTGGCAAGGCCAAGATCTACGTCAACTTCGACTACGTCGACCACACCTTCGCGCGCGACGAAGTCGCGCCGTTCTCACCCACGCCACTCGCGTCTCCATCGACTTACAAGATCGTCAACAAGCCAATCGCGCCCGCGTCGACGACAGCGACATCACTCCTCACGTCCGCGGCGAGATCGCGAAACTCCAGGGAAGGAGCCTCGGCAGCGACTGTGGTATCCACCACGTTGCATCCATTTTCGGCTCCGAGCACGGCTCGGACGAAGGAAGCAGCAGTGGCAGCGCCCGGCCCACCCCCAGACATACCCCGCGCAAGTCTTCATGATCGGCCCGACGCAGGGCAACGGCGACGAACCCGCATACCCACTGGAGGTGGTCATGCCGGACCAGGTGACGCGACTCACCATCACCCGAGACATAGCAATCAGAGCCCTGAAGCACGTCGAGGACGGCACGTACCCCCACCAGACGCACCCCGGGAGGACCTTATGGCGGTCCAATACCTGCTACGGAAGGAAGGCGAACGACTCCGCGCAGAGAAGGCCGAGCTACTCCGACGCAAGGAGGAGGCTGACGCGTCGAGCGCCAGGAGGGCCGCTTACTCATTCACTGCCTCAACAGAGGTCACAAGGAGCAAGGCGCCACAGAGCACGCGTGCCCCTGATGACAGAGGTCGACCGCGCCAGAGTCACCCGCAACCTCGAGTCATCATACATGAGCGAAGACGCAGACGGGATACCCGTCCCCAAAACGCCCGGAGCCGCGCTCATGGCAGTCGAAACATACCTGCGGCTGACGCAGCCGCCCGAGGGCGACTCGCGCGCTCTCCTCCACAAGCAGCAGATCATGTCTATCAAGGCAGTCGAAGAAGCTCTGATGAACAAGGCGCCGACAGAAAAGGCGCGAGAAGATCGGGATCGCCGCGACCGCGAGCCCACAGCACTCGCAGGCCCGGCGGCAAGACAACTGCGACAACCGCAGCCAGGCGAAGACCTCCGCAACGTCATCACACAGAGGACGGTGGACCGCAGCCGCACCCAGCGGACGGTCAGCACGCCCAATCCTGACGACCGCAATGACGGCGACTTCGAGCCGTGCGGCGCCGCATGCTTCAGCTTCAACATCCGCGACACAAGAATGCCCAAGGGCTTCAAGCTCACGGCAGAAGCAGTCAAGTACGACGGGAAGCAGACCCGAGACTCTGGCTAGAAGACTACCTCATAGCCTGCAGTTGCCAGGGCGGTACTTCGACTACGGCCATGCAGTACATCCAGCTGATGCTCACGGGCTCTGCACGCGGGTGGCTAAACACTCAACCCAAGAACGCCTTCAGGACGTGGGACGAGTTCGCGGAGGCCTTCGTTAAGAGCTTCCTGGGGACGTACTCGAGACCGACGACTTCGTCGAGCTACAAGCATGCAAGCAAGGACGAGACGAGCCGCTCCGGTCGTACATCCAGCGTTGGACCCTGCTCCGCAACACCATGGAGACCGCCTCGGAGGACCGAGTGATGGATGCCTTCATGCACGGCGTCTCCCGCCGCGACCTCCGCGAGGAGTTTGGTAGGCTCCGGCCGAAGAACATGATCGAGGTCATGAAGATAGCCAACCAGTGGGCAGACGGAGAGGACTCGGTCCGCGATAGTTCACGCTACTCCCCGAAGGACGAAGCCGGACCAAGCAACTGGCGAGAAGGACGCCACAAGAAGAAGCCGCGTTACAACGGCAACGACTCAATCGAGTTAGTAGCGGCGGGATTCCAAACCCCCCATGATGATGAAGCGCGCGACAGCAGTCGCCAATACAGCCATGCAATACAGTCGAAGCGGCGGTGACCAGAGTCGCCAATACAGCCAAGGGCAATACAACCGAAGCGGCGGCAGCAGCTACCGCAGCGACGGAGGCCATAAACGCGAGTGGCAGAAACGCACATGAGCCCAGCGGAAGAGCTGGAACAACCCTGCAGGCACCACATGTTCAGGAACCCGGAAACGGGCAAGTGGGGATCCAACCACCTGTTGAAGGACTGTCGAAAGGCACGCAAGATATACGAAGCCATGCAGAAGATAGTCACTCCAGCACCCGCAGCGCAGCCAGTCGCGCAGCTGGCCATCCAGGCAGCACCCGCACCCGCAGTCGCTAATCCAGCACAGGCGGCGGGAGCCTTTCCCAGCAGCAGCAGCAGCCGCAGCAAGAGCCCACCAGCGGCATGACGCATATCCAGCGGCACGCGGACAACTCAACATGATACAGAAGGGGCGCCCCTCAAACAGGACCCAGAAGATCATCACTCGTCAAGTTTCCAGGCCATCACCTGTCCACCTGCAGTACCCGACTACCTGAGAGGGTCAGAGACACCAATCACGTTCTCCAGAGCAGATCATCCGCCTGCAGTACCACGACCCGGGCACGCCGCTCTGGTAGTCGAAGCTCTGATCGGAGATTACACCCTGAAAAAGGTGTTCATGGACGGAGGCAGCGGCATCAACATCATCTTTGCCGACACCCTCAGAAGGATAAACAGGCCAACGACAAACTTGACGGCATCAGAGACCACCTTCCATGGCATAGTACCAGGGCAAGCAGTCACGCCCATGGGAACGATCACACTCGACGTCATCTTCGGCACACCCGAAAACTTCAAGAGGGAGTCGATCGACTTCGAGGTAGTCGACTGGAAGTCGCAGTACCACGCGATACTCGGGCGCCCAACCTTTGCCAGATTCATGGTACCTCACTACGCCTACCTCATGCTCAAGATGCCTGGACCCAAGGGCGTCATCACGGTGCACGGCGACTTCGACCGCTCCAACAGCTGCGACCGCGAGTTCAGCAAGATCTCCGAGTTCTTCGGAATGGAAGAGCACTTCGAGGCGATGGCAGTCGACAACGACAAAACCATCTTCCCGCCACGCAAGAAGCCAGCCAAGGACGCCGCCTTCAACACGACTGACGACACAACAACTCATCAGGTCCACCCGACGACGCAAACAAGACAGTCAAAGTGTCGTCGAGTCTGCCTATCGCATAGGAAAGCGCGCTCGTCGAGTTTCTACGTGAGAACTGGGAGATCTTCGCCTGGCAACCTTCTGACATGCCAGGCATACCCAGGAACCTCGCCGAGCACTCTTTACGCGTCCACAAGGACGCCAACCCGTCAAGCAGACCATGCGACGCTTTTCAGGACCCAAACGAGATGAAATAAGCAAGGAATCGATCGACTGCTCCACGCCAAATTCATCCGAGAGATCAAGGACTCGGACTGGGTAGCGAACCCAGTCCTGGTGGAGAAGAAGAAGACGAAGAAACTCCGCATGTGCGTCGACTTCACCGCCCTCAACAAATGCTGCCCCAAGGACCACTTCCCGCTCCGCGGATAGACCAGATCATCGACTCGACTGCAGGCTGCGCACGCCTATCCTTCCTGGACGCCTACTCAGGGTACCAGCAGATCAGGATGAACGTCGACGATGAAGAGAAGACTGCATTCATCACACTCATGGCGTCTTCTGCTACCAGACGATGCCCTTCGGGTTGAAGAACGCTGGAGCCACGTACCAGCGCACAATGCAAGCCTGCCTAAAGGGGCTAATCGGAGAGATCGTCCAAGTCTACGTCGACGACATAGTCGTCACCACTCGAACGGAGGACACTCTCATCGCCGACCTCCGCAAGGTCTTCGCCGCCCTCAACGAGTATCAGATCAAGCTGAACCCGGACAAGTGTGTCTTCGGCGTGCCAGCCGGAGAACTGCTCGGGTACCTCGTCTCTGCAAGAGGAATCGAAGCCAACCCCGAGAAGGTGCAAAACATACTCGCAATGCCAGCACCGACCAAGCTTCATGAGGTGCAACGCCTAGCCGGCCGAGTCGCAGCTCTCAGCCGGTTCATTAGTAAGTTGGGAGAAAAGGCCCTGCCTTTCTACCAACTGATGAAAAAGACAGACAAGTTCGAGTGGACAGAAGAAGCGCAAGACGCGTTCGACCAACTCAAGAAAACCCTCACGACTTCCCCAGTACTGGTGGCGCCACTGGAGAACGAGCCGCTATACCTCTACGTGTCAGCCACAACAGGGTGGTCAGCACGGTACTCGTAGTCGAACGAGAAGAGAAGGACACAGTCACCCTGTTCAGCGCCCGTCTACTACCTCAGTGAGGTGCTAACCTTGTCCAAGCAGCGGTACCCGCACTACCAGAAGCTAGCATACGGAGTCTTCATGACATCAAGGAAGGTCGTCCACTACTTCTCCGAGCACTCCATCACGGTAGTAAGCTCCTCCGGGCTCTCCGACATCCTCACCAACCAAGCCGCGACAGGACGAGTCGCCAAGTGGGTTGTTGAGCTAGGGCCCTGGGGGCTGAAGTACGCGCACCCGAAGTCAATCAAGGCCCAGGTGCTTCCAGAGTTCACCACCGAGTGGATAGAGGCCCAGCTGCCAGACGTACCCGACTGTCCAACGCATGGACAATGTACTTCGACGGCTCCAAGAAGTTCAGATCAGCAGGGGCGGGAGTCGTCCTCATCTCACCCAAAGGCGACAAGCTGAGTACGTGCTGCAGATGAACTTCCCAACACCCTCCAACAACGAGGCAGAGTACGAGGCCCTAATCCACGGCATGCGGATGGCCAAGAACTGCGGCGCCACTCACCTCATGATCTACGGAGACTCCTACCTCGTCGTGCAACAAACCATGAAGCAATGTGACGCCATCGCCGACAACATGATCGCCTACAGGGACCTGTACAACCAGCTGGAAGGCACCTTCGACGGCTGCGAGCTGCGGCACATCGGCCGCGAGAGCAACGAGGAAGCCGACCCTCGCCAACCTGGGCTCAAACAAAGCGCAGGTGCCACCCGGGTCTTCCTCGAGTGCATCACGCAACGCTCCGTCAAGCTCCGGCCCGCGCCGGATCCTCTACATCAACAACGAGCACCACCGACCCGCCCACACGGAGAAGGAGCCTATGGAGGTATGCTGATCGAGCCCACATGGACGAGCCCATACCTGGCTTACATACTGCAGCAGAGGGTGCCAACAAACCCAGTCGAAGCCAAGCGCGTCATCCGCCGCTCCAAGGGCTTCACCGTCATCAACGGGGAGCTCTACAAGCGAAGCATCTCGGGAGTCCTCCAAAGGTGCATCGACCCAGTCGACGGTCAAGCCATCTTACTCGAGATCCACGCTGGCATCTGCGGGCACCACGCCAGCAGTCGAGCCTTAGTGGCCAAAGCCTTACGAGCCGGGTTCTACTGGCCCACCGCAATGCAAGACGCAGAAGAACTCGTGAGGAAATGTCTCGGCTGCCAGGAGTTCGCCAACAAGCCGCACGCACCGCATCAGCACTAAGACCATCCACTCGCCTGGCCCTTCGCTCAATGGGGGCTCGACATGGTGGGTCCACTCAAGAAGTCCTCGCCGGGAGGACACACTCATCTCTTGGTGGCAGTCGACAAGTTCACGAAGTGGATCGAAGCCGTGCCTATCACAAGTTCGACTGCCTCCTCGGCAGTTAACTTCATCAGGTCGATCATCTTCAGGTTTGGAGTGCCGCACAGCATCATCACCGACAACGGCACGAACTTCACAGCCGAAGAGTTCAAGGACTTCTGCTCTGAGCAAGGCATCAAGCTCAACTACGCATCTGTCTCGCACCCGCAGTCCAACGGACAAGTCGAAAAGGCCAATGGCTTAGTCTGCAAGGGCATCAAGAAGCGCCTGCGAGTACCATTGAGGCGCGCTGCAGGCGCCTGGGTCGAAGAGCTGCCATCTGTGCTGTGGAGTCTGCGCACTACGCCAAACAGATCCACTCAGTACACGCCATTCTTCATGGTCTACGGCGCAGAAGCAATCATGCCATGCGACATCAAGTTCGATGCACCCCGAGTGGTGGCTTACGACGAGTCCGACGCAGAAGAAGCACTCGAGGACGACATGGATACCCTGGACGAAGCACGCGACATCGCCCTTACCCGCACAGCCGTGTATCAACAAGACTACGCAACTACCACGGGCGGCGACTGCGGCCCAGAGCGTTCGTCCCTGGCGACCTTGTCCTCCGCCTCAAACAGAAGAAGGTGCACAAACTCGCCTCCCCGTGGGAGGGTCCATACATCGTGACAGAGGCAATCGGCGGCGGAGCTTACCGCTGAAGGACTCGAAGACGGGACAGTCTGCCACAACCCGTGGAACGTTGCGCAACTGCGCCGCTTCTACGCCTAGTCGACTCCCCCTTGTAACAAAGCATACATGTCAAGAGGCGGCAGGTTCCAGACGCACTCTTTCCCTTACCAGGGTACCTGAGGGGACTGGAAGGGTTTTAATGAGGCGGCCTGCTCGCAAAAATCAATGAAGTGATTTGTGGAACAAGCTCTCCCCTTTACTTTTTTAGTCAAAAAGCAACATAAACCTAGGCCGTCACCCGACGCACTCGGGGGCTGCGCCATACAGGTCCAACTCGAAAAATCCTTGGCCGCCACCCGAAGCACTCGGGGGCTGCGCCGCACAGGTCTAAGTCAAACCTAGGCCGCACCCGACGCACTCGGGGGCTGCGCCATACAGGTCCAACTCGAAAATCCTTGGCCGCCACCCGAAGCACTCGGGGGCTGCGCCGCACAGGTCTAAGTCAAACCTAGGCCGTCACCCGACGCACTCGGGGGCTGCGCCATACAGGTCCAACTCGAAAAATCCTTGGCCGCCACCCGAAGCACTCGGGGGCTGCGCCGCACAGGTCTAAGTCAAACCTAGGCCGCACCCGACGCACTCGGGGCTGCGCCATACAGGTCTAACTCGAAAACCTAGGCGCCACCCGAAGCACTCGGGGGCTGCGCCGTACAGGTCCAACCGAAACCTAGGCGCCACCCGAAGCACTCGGGGGCCGCCACACAGGTCTAACTCGAAACCTAGGTCGCACCCGACGCACTCGGGGCTGCGCCATACAGGTCTAACTTGAAAACCTAGGTCGCCACCCGAAGCACTCGGGGGCTGCGCCATACAGGTCCAACTTGAAAACCTAGGCCGCACCCGACGCACTCGGGGGCTGCGCCATACAGGTCCAACTCGAAAACCTAGGTCGCCACCCGAAGCACTCGGGGGCTGCGCCGCACTGGTCTGACTCGAAACACCTTGGCCGCACCCGAGGCACTCGGGGGCTGCGCCGCACGGGTTTGCCTCTCAAAAATCCTAGGCCGCACTCGATCCGCTCGGGGCTGCACCATACAGGTTTACAGAACAGTCTACAAGATACAATTTACTCACTCGGGGCTACCCCCACCTTGGCATACATACACCCATATTTCCACTTGGAAAAAATTGCTTTTACAGGCTAACGCTATACAACAACAGTCGACTACCCTTATTCTACAGGCTCACCCTTTGGCGCATCGAGTGGCCCTACAAGGCGCTCACTCCAGCGCTGGACTTGCTGAATCATCTGACGCGCAGGCGCAAGAGTCTCGAGCGTAGTCATCCTCTCCAGGCAGGCCATCAAGCACCTTGGCCAGTGGAAGATGAGGCCGGTGCTTTCGGACATACGCCAACGCCACATTCGCCCCGCCAACAAGAGCACAGCAGTCCGCCAAGTGCGATCTAACATACACGCCTGTATCCTACCTCTGGATTTATTCGACCAAAACTGACGCGCTTCGGGTGAGTCACTGGCGGCCTCTTTCTCCACCCGCTCGTCCACTCGAATCTGCTCAGCCTTCCAGTCAGGGTTCACATCTGCATCAAGACCCAACACTAAGCGCAGTAAAAGGAAAAAGAAGTCAAAGCAAAGTGCTAGAAGACCAACCTTGTAGCTGCCGACTGATCAAATCCATCTCGCCTAGCAGAAACTCCTCACGCTGGGAGAACGGCGCAACGGGCCGCGACCTCAAGCGCTCCGACTCTAACTCGGCCCTCTTCAACTTCGCCTTGAGCTCAACAACCTTGTTCCTCATGAAGGTGATCACTCGTTGATCATTCACACTTTGCACATAAGCTGGAGAATTTCGACAACGACGAGTAGGTGCAGCCGAAGAGGTGTCTTGCTCGTCGTCCGCACCAGTCGTTCCAGCAACCCCGGAGCTTCGCCCATCTCAGACTGCCAAATTCGACAGCATCAAGCAAAGAAAAGAATCAACACAATTCATTCAAGCCTAGATATGAAAGAAGACTCGGAGGCTACACCCCCAAAGGCACAAATTCACATTTCAACGTCAGCAGGTTCGCGGCCAGAAGACTCGCAAAATATAAAGTTCATTACAAACCAAGACCCAAAAGCAGAAGAATCCTAAAAGAAAGGAGTCTACATCACAGACTCCGACTGGGAACGGCTCTTCCTAGCAGCCAACGCTGCAGCCTTGGCAATTCTTTTCTCGAAGGTGGCGATCAACTTTGCAGCCATCTGACTCGCCTGCGCCTTCACCCCGCTAAGGGACGCGGTCTTGCCATCAGGCTTACGGGGGAAGTCGCTGACAACCTTCTCAAAATCACCTGCGACTTGGTGGCCAAGAAGCAGCTGGAAAGTGAGCTCTGAGCCGCGTACCGTCTACGCGCGCGTGAAGTCCACCAAGGTGGTCGCGTTGCCTTCAAACGGAGCCGCGAGCGCGTCGACAACAACCGGTGACGACTTGTTGGGGAAGATGTTCTGGTGCACAGTCGCCAAGGCCCTGTCGACTTCTGCAGCGCCGCCGACGCATACGCGCAGACACGGTCGAGGAAGCCAACAGCCTCCGCCAAGCCGACATTCTCGCTGGAAGTCCCTTCCGGAGGAGCACCTCCGCAAGTCTCTGAGCAAAGAAGAACACCACACCCATAAGACATCAACAGTCGACAAGGGCAAAGTAGGCATCGAGCTGAAACACTTACTTCCAACAACATCGGCGAGTGTGAGCAAGCGGTCGACCTGGGTCTTCTCCAGATCATCCCGGGCTTGTTCACGCTCTCGGGCCTCACCTAGCGACTTCTCCATGTCGGCGTGAGTCTGAAGCTTCTGCTCCAGCTCCGTGACTCGCTTCGTCGCCCGCTCCAGAGCAGTGCGGAGTTGATCCCTCTCCTGCTCCATGCGAACAAAGGCCGCGGCTCCCTCCATCTGCTGGCGATAGTATGGCTGCAGAAAACACAAGATATATCAATCTGCGCCCGACTATTCTAGTCACGCACATCTTCGGGGGCTACTCCCATCGGGAGCGTTGTTCGCGCACCTGATACAAATTCTGCAAAATGAGTCGGAGGACACTTACATGTTCAAGCAGCCCAGCGTCAGCCGGAGTCACATCAGCAGCTTTCTCTGGCGCGGAGGATGTCGAAGCCTTCAAGGCCAAAGGGTCACTCGCCTGAGCCTTCTCTCCGGTCGCCTTCGCAGTCTGCTCGACCGTGGGAGCAGAAGTGTGCTCCATCTCACGAGGAGAACCAACAGCGCCAGTACGCTCGCTGTGACAAGACACAAGACAATTCAATCCAAGGACTCGCAAATCAAAAAGCAAATTCGACAAAACAAGGCGATGGTCACGCGACTAACCTGGTGCCATCCACATCATCCTCGCTGCCCAGGGAGACGGAGGCCATCCTCGCAAAATCAGTTGGCGGTGCAGAGCTGAGGGGAGGCACGACCAAAGGATCGGCCAGGTCACTCGTGTGCCAACCGCCCGAGGACGACTCGCCCGCCTCCTCCTCGTTCTCCACACCCGCCCCCTTCACGGGCGACGAGGCCGAAGCAGAGTCGCCATCCCTACGCCTTTGTCGCTTCGGCAGCGGCTCCACCTCTTCATCATCGTCCCCCTCCAACTCTTCACTCGGAGAGATGGCGGAGGGAATCTCATCGTCATCAACCTCGTCCTCCTCAGGGAACTCTGCCTCTTCATGAGGTCTGTTCTCCGTCAACGGAGGAAGACTAACAAAGCTCGAACGACCCTGTTAGCAAATAAAGCAGTCGAGTCAGGCAACAGAGGTTCGACATAGGAAGATACAAGACAAGAATGAAAGCGAACAAAGCTCACCTCGGGTACAGGGTTGTTAGGCCCATACAGCTTGACCGGGCACTTGACGTTACACGGGTCAGCGGCTCGGAGGCTAGTGATACTCCTCACCTTCGACTCGACTTCGTCATCATCGAGCTCGGTCGGCGACGTCCGGTCGGGATCGCCAACACCTTCATTTGCCCACATTGGGTGGACGCGAGCGCGGAGCGGCTGCACCCGAAGCCTGAAGAAGGTGGCAATCAGATGAACGCCACCTGTCTCACGCCCCAGACTTTTCAGCAGGACACGAAGAAGCGTCAGCAAGGGCTGAGTCGCCTCCCTGTCCTCCTTCGACAGCGGGTGCGCCCACGCGTTCGACTTCCGCAACTCGCGATCAGCCGCGAAGTCGGGAAGTCCCTCCTGGTCGCACCTGATGTAGAACCACTTCTTCCGCCAGCCCTGGACGGAGTCGGACTTCTTCATCTGAAAGTAGCTCGTGTCGCCACGCACCTGGATGCCGAAGCCGCCGACTGGATACACCTGCTTATTCTTCCCCACATTCCTCCTCACGAGGAATAGCGACTTCCACATAAGCCAATTGGGTGCGATTCCAAGGAAGCACTCGCAGAGCACGAAGTAGCTCGCGATGCTCAAGACGCTATCGGGGGTCAGATCGTGGATCTGAATCCCATAAGCATACAGGAGACCGCGGACGAAATCGTGGAGGGGGAACCCGAAACCCCGCGGCAAGAAATCCACGAAGCAAACGCGTTCCCCCTCACGAGGAGCGGGAAATACCTCCTTCCCAGGAGCGCGCACCGTCGCCTGTTCCGCCGGCGGCAGCAGCCCCTACGCGCGGAGGGCCTCGAGGTCGGCCTTCTTCACCGACGACTTCACCCAGTCGCCGTCGGGTTTCTTCATCACGCTCGCCCCGGCAGCGGCGACGGCGCCAGCCGCAGGCTTCCCCCTCTTCATCGCGGCCGCGCTCATGGAGGGTCGAGAAAGAAATAGGAGGAAGAAGCAACAATGGCGGAGAGCAAAAGGTGGAGACGACGGCAGAATGGGGATGGAGTGAACCCTTCGCCGCCGCGGTGAAAATTATATACCGCACCGCCAGTTAATCCAGGCCGTCCCCAGCGAAACTGCACTTCATTATCAACATCTGGCCGTTCACGTGTCGCGTAAAAGCAACCGTCGCCGGCCATGCCGCCCACTACGCACGGGAATCAAGGCGTCATCATCACACCGCGAAATTTCCGCGCCGAACCGTCAGTCAAAAGCGGTAACCGCTGTCTCCAGTCAATACTGACAGGGGGACCGCACTGTCACGTCCCATCGGACACAGAGCGTGCCAAAAACGTCAGCGCTGACGTCAACCGCGCAGGCGTAGGAAATAAGCCAACAAGCTGATTGAGAACTCGAACAGTTCATTCGAGTGCAAAAAAGATTCAGTAAGCTCGAAGAGCTGAATAAACTCGTACAGTAAGCCAAACCGGCCGAATACACAAAGTAAGTCACACAAAGCCAGGCGCGACTCCAACAAGTCGAGTCCCTTCCTTACTCCCATCGGGAGCGGGCTTTTCGACTGAAGAAAAAATTGAGTTTAACCTCAATTACAAGCAATTCAGCTTAATCTCGAGGGCTACTCCCATCGGGAGCGCTGTTCGCGCTCTCGAGTGACTCAAAACAATAGCAGTCGAAAAATCACCGACGGGCTGTACTCACGGTATTTTACCCTGCAGTCGACAGTTCGACTAAGGAATCCTCTGTAAGCTCTGAACGGCCGGAGTCGACCGATTTTACTTGTTCCTTTCGGGAACCTGACGGCGTGCCCAGGAGGAAGGAGTCCTTTACCCGACTCTACGATTCGACTAAGCACTCGGGGGCTCCTGTCATGGGGTTACTCTTCGACTACCCCACGGTGAGGATACCTGGGGCACGCCAAGCCTATCAACCTTATGACGAGGGCCCAAGGAAGGCCCAAGGAGGACGACGTGCGGCTCAAGATAGTCGACGGATAGGTCATGCGACTCCTACCATGCTTGTAAACGCCATCGGCACCGTTCACCTGAGACCCAGCCTACTATATAAAGGTTGGGAGGGTCCCTCGTCTAGGGTAAGCTCATAGCCGCCACCACAAACCCTAGCGAGATTGTCATCTCGCCATTGTAGCCACAACTCGCCGATCTATACCAGACAAGCAGGAAGTAGGGTGTTATCCTCCGGGAGCCTGAACCTGGGTAAAACACCTTGCTTGTCAGCCGTCGTGATCACCAGCGCTCATCTCTCTCCCCCTCAATCAACCCGGGGTGCACAACCCTGGGATTTGCCAAGTCCATCCCTCGTCAGTGAGAAAACAAAAACAGTAATCATTTGTTTCAACGGCATATGCAAAAAGGAGTTTTTTTTTTCACCTTGAGAGAGAGGAGGAAAACATTAACCTTGAGAACAGAACAACTTCTGTCCCTTCACAGATTTAGTTTAATGTTTGGAATTGACAACAGTCTTTTTCTTGGTTATTACTTGGGAGTTGGAACTAGGCGTCCACATGGTGTCCTCAAGTTCCCCTCTTGACAAGAAGGCCTCTTTTTCATGCACCTCCACCTGAGCAAAACTATTGAAATTTAGCCAAAACGGATAACTGAAGCACAATTGTCGGTCTGATCATGGCTTCTGGACACACAGCAACAATCCGTGAAATATATTTGTTGAATAACGAGATTTTAAGATGAGAGCCATATATGACAGAGAATAGGAGCACAAGTTCTTTAATACTGCATTCTTAGCATCTTCTTTCCCCAAAAGAGAACCCCAATTGTTACCTGGCGATATCATATTCATTTCCACGCGGAACACACAAGAATGCGTTGACGCGCATATGCAATCAAGAAGCTGAAAATATTGTTAGTAAACCAATAAACCTAGACCCAACTGAACCTTTCTCCCGGTAATCTTATCTGAGAATAGTTTACCGAGTTAACTTTCGGCAAAGTCTTGCACCACAGGGTCTGATGGAAAGCGAAACAAGGCAATAAAACTGTCCTAATCCTGAGATTTCGTTTCACCTAACCTGCAATTGGCTAGGCTGAGATAATCAAATCTGCAACTGTAATAAATAGTATTATACTGTGTAGTGCATTTCATGATGTGTTCCTGCATGCGCTGCAATTCAGCATGTTTAGTAACATAATCAAATCCACAAAGCTATATGTATGCCTCCGAAGATAGCAGAGCATCCTACACATGTCTGACTCGAACTCATTTTCTAAACTGAAGTATTTCAAATCAAAGTATTCGAACGCGTGTCAAAGCAATACTACAGTTTTCTCTCCTTTCTCAGTTTCGAAAAAAGAGGGTCAGACCTCTTTCTTCAATACTTCAAAAAACTACAGTTTTAGAGAACAATTCAGTTTCAAAAAACACATTATTTATGAGATCCAAACACTTTAAGTATTCAATAGTTCAGTATTTTCATAAACCAAAGTATATTATTTATACTTCAATAATATTTTGATGCCAAACGGGTCCTAATATTTTGGTCTGGCGATGTGGTAGTCTGAACTCAAAAGGCCATAATAGTTGGACAAATTTGTTTGTAATCTCGAGTCCAAAGTATAAGGAACTCTTGGTGCGAATCTGTTACTTAAACTCAAATATTAATGAAATATAGTGGTTGCCTGCTACTCTCAGTATAGTAATCCGGTAGAAATTGTTGTCTTCCAAGTCGAGAAATATCATACGGAAGGGAGCAAGATGTGATACTTGCGTAGTAAAAAAAAAAGTGATACTTGCAAACCAGTATTGGTAACTCCGTAACTGTCTGTCTCGATGATAGTTCTCGCTCTGTCAAACTCCACAACTCATGGGGCCGCCTGTCCCGGATGCAAGAACGGCCTGCGGGGTTTCCAGGACGCGGCGGTTACTGAACAGAGCACCACACAATTTCATGTGCTTTGGAGTTTCCAAAGGAACAACAGCAGCAGACCTGACAATTTCTAGTGAATAAACTAGCAGCCAAGCCGCATCACCAATTCACCATAAGAGCCTGATGACTTGAAAACACCACCACCAGAGCTGCCCTCCTTGACAAGTATTTCAGTGTCGTGACCGCTTAGAGCTTCGACCTTCTGTGATCTTGACAAAGATCCTTGGCAAGTGAACATCTACCAGGAAGTAAGAACCGTAACTCCAGGTCCTCAAGCGACACCTATACAGTTACAGCGATATTTATGTCTGGCGAGGAAGATGTACAAAGCGTACTATATATGGCTCAAGTAGCAAGATTCACATAACGTGTCTATACTACTGGTATTATTGTTGTACTATATGGCTCAAGTAGTTCTATATGCACTAACTAGTCATTACACAACGAATAGGCACTGGGATACACCATGAATCTGCAGAAGGAATGCCTTGCAATTTCACCTGCCATCTGGATGCATGAGTTGTGAGAAAATGGTGCTAGGCGTCAGCCCATCTGACTCCACACTAGCAATGCTCCGTCCTGTGATGCTCATCGTCGTCGTTGTGGTACTAGTTGAGCCTGTCGACGGTTCGTCTGACTGCAGTCTGGTCATGACAAGAGATGATGCACCTGATGATGATGTTCCCTCTATGAGGCTGCTACTGTCTTCATCACTTTCCTGCAACTGGAGTGCGAACTCAAGGTTCCAGAGGACGTCACCCATAGACGGCCTGTTGATGCTGTGATCAGCCACACATTTCTCTGCAGTCTCTGCAAATTTTATGAAGCACTGGGGAGAAATTTTCCCTTGGAGGCATGGGTCAATGATCTGACCGAGTGTGCCTTCCTTCTGGCAGCGTGATGCCCAATCGGCAAGGCTCACTTGCTCTTTTGGAAGCGAAGGGCTCAGGGCAGGGCGCGCACACAGGACCTCAAACAGCACAACTCCAAAGGAGTAGACATCGGATTTCTCAGACAGCTGCTGCCGACAGAAGTACTCGGGGTCAAGGTACCCGAAGCTGCCCTTCACAACCGTGCTCACATGGGTGTTGTCCACATTTGGACCTGTCTTGGACAGCCCAAAGTCAGAGACCTTAGCAACCCACTTATCATCCAACAAAATGTTGGTCGTTTTGACATCACGGTGGATGATGGTTTCTTTTACACCCGTGTGCAGGTAGTACAGCCCGCGGGCAGCACCAATGCAGATTTCAAGGCGCTGCTTCCAGGAGAGTGGTGGGTTCTTGGTGTTGTACAGGTGCTCCCGCAGAGTTCCATTGGCCATGTAGTCATGCACCAGAATCATCTCACTCCTATCCTCGCAGTAGCCAATAAGGGACACCAGATGGCGGTGGCGGAGCTTGGACAGCATCTCAATCTCTGTCTGGAACTCATGGACACCCTGCTCAGACATTGGGTTGCAACGCTTGATTGCCACCTTGCTGCCACTATCTATCTCTCCGAGATACACATTGCCAAACCCACCTTTGCCAAGTAGGAAGGCTTGATCAAAATTGTTGCTGGCAGCCTGAACTTCAGCAAATGAGAAGTGGCGACAAATATTGGAAGGAAGTATGGACGTCTGGCTCCCGGTGGTGGCAGTATTTCCTGTTGTGGTTGATCTGCTGTAATCAGCGAGAGGAGTCCAGTGATCATCTTCAGATTTACCAGGATCTTTTGATATCTTCTTTCGTCTGCAAATGACATAAATGCCGAAACCTGCGATCAACAGCACTGCGAAGCCAGCAACAATTCCACCAATAGCAGCCCCGGCAAGACCCTTTGATTTCCTTGAATCAGACGCCCCGTTAGGATTGACATCAGGCTTCAGTGGAAGTGGAGGATTGAGCCCAGCAAGATTGTTCAGTCCGTTACCCTGTATGGCCTGTAGTTTGAAGACCTCAAGACCATTCAGTATTGCATCAAAGTACTCAGGTCTAGTTGAAAGATCTGGGTGAAGTGCAACCCACATGTCCACTTGACCAGAACCAACAGCAAGGATAACATAGTCTGTGTATGCTGTTTTGCTAATCCCTCCACTCCAGATGATGACATCCATTTGCTGCTGTGCTGTCTGGTTGTTGATGTAGATGAAGAATTGCCTCTGATTCACCTTGGTAATAGGATACTGGATTTCACAGAAGTGGAACCTGAGGAGGTATGAGAACCCTGCATCAACTGGTAAGATCCATGTAAGGTTGTAGTTCAGGTTGATCTGTGCATTTGGTCCCATTGACCGGGCTGTATCATATACACCAACTGGCGCAGTGTAATTTGGATCTTGGCTTGTATATTGGATAGTCACATTACTATCTTTGGAGAAGGTCACCCCAGAGCCACCAAATATGTATGGGGAATCATTGTCCCATGAGCGGTAGAAACCCGAATCATCTTTCCGGGAAATGGCTTGGCCCCCGACATTGAGCCTGTACATAGTCTGGAAGCCTGTGTCAGGGCTGAATGAGAATGGAGCTGGGGTATCACCGTTGACAAATCTTGTGTCAGCTGCCGTGAAGATGTCAGGCGTGGGCACAATCTCAATGCCATTCACGAATGCATAAGAACCATTCTGATGTGCTGATGGGGCAAAGGTGAGGTCTAGGCTGCCTGTAGAAACATTCACCGAGAATTCACGGACAAGGTAGGCAGAACTGATGGCCTGAGCTGTTTGCGAAGCGTTGAACTCATTTAAGAGCACCAGATCCTTTGTAGTAACACTGAAGTAGGCATCGGATACAGCATAGTTTCCGTAAGCAACTGGATAGAAGTAGAGGCGTAAGAACATGCGGCCTGAGCTGACAGGGAAGGAATATGTGTAATTTGAAGTGAAGATGCGGGCAGTCCAATAAGGGACCTTGGAGGGGAGTGAAGGGTCTTGGTACGAAGCAGTCTCTGAGACTCCTTTCACTGATGGCGCGAACTTGGAGACGGTGTCCCCGTCCCAAGTACGACCGCTATCATCATCGTTTTGGTTTGATGCTCCGCAGTTTAGGAGAATCTGTCCAGAGGTTGTAGAGTTGTTGCCAGCCGCCACGGCGAGTGAGATAAGGGCCAAAAGTGTGAGGGTAAATAGTAGAGTCGAGAATGCCATTGTAGTTGGTGGTGCACCAGGATCAACAAACTGAGGACTCGCTTACATCTATATGCTACAAGATACCTTTATGAACAGTTGCATAATGGCAGTACATTGGAGGGATTTCGGAAATGATCATAAACAATTAGAGGGTCTTGAGAGTTGGGATAGTACTATTGTTCAGGCACAACCATAGAGCTACTGAACCTGCAATTACAGCATCACAAGCAGAAAATTCAGTAAGCTGAATCATGGCAAGATGAACTATAGTTAATCGATGCAAGGCAGAAACATCCAAGGGGGTCTGAGTACTAATCATGGCAAGAATTTCAAATAGGAAAAAGTTTTATTCCACTAATATTTCTGCCACCACCAAAAGATGGAAACTGTACCAAAAGAGTAGTATAATAGGTAAAAACTGCTCAGTAGTGCAGCCCTCCTGTATTCTTAGTTTCTTTCCAAAACAAGTGGAAAGAATAGAGTAGCTATGCGAGAATTGAGCTAAATAAAAAGTAGAAATATTTTTGAGGAGTTCAAGAAACAAAACATGAGCCATGAGGTAAGCATTACAAATTTCGTGAAGAAAAAATATGACATCAAGAAGAGGAAAAAAGGTAACATGGACTAACAGTCCTGAATGATGATTCTGAATCTCGAAAAAATGATTCCTTTTTGCTGTTTCCCCTAAAGGACAGTCCATTCCTCTTGCTAGATCGGAGATCATACCAGCAAAAGTGTAAAAGCCAAACCATTCGTCTGGGGAAATTAAGAACCACACCATCTAAACAGGAACTAACCCAAATGGCTGACACTCCAGATCACACGGCGGATCACTAGAAATACACTTAAGGGAATCCCTCGGCCAAAATTTGGCGCGAAACCTTTAACTACGGAAGCCTCGAAGCCCAATAATGGAGCCGCAGAGCACATCCAACCGAATCGAGGAGGATAAAAGGAGCTCGAAAAGAACGAGGAGGAGGGGCATGGTTACCTGAGCTGAGCAGGGCGGCTGAGCTCGTGTGAGAAGAGAGATCGAAGCAGGGGTAGAGGTGAAGGCCCCAGCGGCGGCAGTTGCGGCGCGTTTGGTGGGCAAAAGGTGAAGAGAAGTTGAGCCTGCGCTCGCTGAATGGTCGCGTTTGGCTGCGTAGGGACGACATATTCAGGTACGGTGGCACTACTAAAAATATGGTAGTGGGTTTTTACACAAAAGTACCTGCACTCCTTTTAAATTCAATCAAGTATTTTCTAACTCGATTATTTCGGAACGCGGGGTCAACTTCGTTCCTTCTTTGACGATACCGCGTTCCTTCCTCGATGATGCCGACTCGCCTACTCCACTCTAAAAAGTTCCATCCAGTATTTTATTTTGCAAATGATAGTAATTTCCCGCCTTTAACCCCTCAAAAACAAAGAAAAAGTTCTCTGCACTCACGTATGTGTAAGCACCGTACTAGCAGATACACTAAATTCCCAGGTTTGGATACAGAATTCCACATCGTCACGTTGGGATGGACAGAATCAACGAACTAGGTTCGCGAACAAGGAAGAAGAGAGGAAGATCTCATACGAGACTATCGTCTTTTATTACAAGTTTTTCCCCTTCTCTCTGGACACAACCAGAGAAGTAACGAGCATGGCGAGGTCGTCACACGTTCGTGGGCTGCTCCTGGCCCACCTTGGCCTTTGCTTGTTGGGCCTCACGTCTGCGTCTCCGTTCCAACGACCGTTTCTTCACCCGTAGAGCTTCAGGCAACAGCTGTGCCGTGACAATACCCCCTCCTGGAGTACCGGCTTGTCCCCAAGCTGGTGCATGCGGAAACTCGTCGACGATTGCGCCCAAATGCTCCCATGTCTTGCAAGTCTCGGGCCATCCTTCCTAGCTCAGCAGCACTTGAGGAACTCGTTTGTTGCCGCGAGGAATGAAGCGTTCGCCACAGATTCTCCGTGGCTGCACCACGATATCCTCCTGCAACAAAGCCAAGGGTAAATCTGGACTTGCCTGCACTCCTGGCTTCAAAGCTTTCTTGAGTTGTGAGACATGGATGACGGGGTGGATGCGAGAGGACTCTGGTAACTGTAGTTTGTATGACACTTGTCCAACTTTCTTGAGAACTTGGAATGGACCGAAGTATTTGAATCCCAATTTCTGGGACGAGCGCCGAGCGAGGGAAGTTTGCACATACGGCTGAAGCTTCATGTATACCCAATCGCCCACCTCAAAGGTCCTCTCTGTTCTGTTTTTGTCTGCTTGTATCTTCATGCGACGTTGAGCTCTTTCCAGGTGTTGACGTATCACTGGCATCATTGCTGCTCTATCTTTCAGCCATTCATCTAAGTCAGTTTGTCCTGTTGGTGATCCTTGCTGGAACCCAAAATGGCGAGGCTGCCGTCCATACAATGCTTCAAAAGGTGATCGTCCAATTGCTGAATGATAGGAAGTGTTGTACCAGTACTCTGCTAGGGATAGCCATTTGGCCCATTGCTTCGGATCAGCTTGCACGAGGCACCTCAGATATGTTTCCAGGCATTGATTCAATCTTTCTGTTTGCCCATCAGTTTGTGGATGGTAGGAGGAACTCATGTTTAGAGTTGTGTCAGCTAGCTTGAATAAATTTTGCCAGAAACTGCTGATAAATACTTTGTCTCTGTCAGAAATGAGGACCTTTGGCATACTGTGCAATCGGAACACATTGTCCATGAACAATTGCGCCACGGATGCTGCTGTGAAGGGGTGTTTGAGTGGTATAAAATGACCAAACTTGGTGAATTTGTCCACAATCACCAGAATTGTGTCAAACTTGCCAGACCGTGGTAGCCCTTCGATGAAGTCCATTCCTACTGAGTGCCATGCTTCAGGGGGTATAGGAAGGGGTTGTAGCTTACCAGGAAGCTTGGTGTGCTCGCTTTTGGCTTGTTGACAGATTGAGCATTGTTGCACATATGTGTAAACATCTTGCTTCAGACCAGGCCATGAAAAAATGTTCTTCACCTTGTGATAGGTAGGTAATGCGCCGGAATGTCCACCCAGACCACTACTGTGTAATGCTGTGAGCACAGCTTGTTTTGCTTCAGATTGAGCACCCAGCCAGATGCGCCCTTTGTGTCGAATCACACCATCCACGAGTTGAAATCCTTGTGCATTTTCATTGTGCACACTTAATTCAGTGAGGAGTTGTTTTGCTTTCTCATCGTGCATGTATCCGCCACCACAATTTCTAACCACTTGGGAGTTGACATGGACACTGCATATACTCCATGCTCACGGCGTGATAATGCATCCGCTGCCACATTTGAACTCCCTTTCTTGTAGTTAATTTTGTATTGCAAGCCAAGAAGCTTGAAGAATGCTTTTTGTTGAATGGGAGTATTGAACTTGTGATCTCCCAAATGAATCAGACTTCTTTGGTCAGTGTTAATGATGAAGGGTCCATGTTGGAGGTACGGCTTCCACTTCTCCACTGCTAATAAGATAGCCAAACACTCTTTATCATAAATCGACAATGCTTGATTTTTAGGGCCCAATGCCCTGCTGAAAAATGCCAGGGGATGTCCTTGTTGCATTAGGACAGCTCCCACACCTGTGGCACAAGCATCTGTTTCCAGCACAAATTCCTTTGTGAAGTCAGGTAGAGCTAACACAGGAGCTTCTGTTAGTGCTTTCTTTAGTGCTTTGAAAGCATTTTCCACATCCGGTGACCATACAAACGGCACATTTTTCTTTAACAGGTTTGTAAGTGGCCTGCAAATCACTCCGAACTGTGCAATGAATTTCCTGTAATACCCGGCCATCCCTAAGATGCCTCTGAGTTGTTTCAAATTCATTGGCCTTGGCCAATCTCGGATGGCTTGAATTTTGGCTGGATCAGTGGCAACTCCATCGGCACTAATTATATGGCCCAAGTATTCCAGGGACCTTTGGGCAAATGAGCATTTGCTTGCTTTAACATACAGTTTGTTCTGCTCTAGCAACTGAAACACTGCCGTTAGATGCCTTTTGTGGTCAGTCAAGGTTTTGCTATAGACGAGCACATCATCCACAAAGACCAACACAAATTTCCTGATCAAATGTGCAAATATCGTATTCATGGCTGCTTGAAATGTGGCTGGCGCACAAGTAAGTCCGAATGGCATAACTCTGAACTCATAATGCCCACTGTGTGTTTTAAAGGCTGTTTTACACTCATCTGCTTCCACCATACGTATCTGATGATAACCAGACCGTAAATCCAACTTTGTGAAGTATTGTGCTCCATGTAGCTCATCCAACAGCTCATCCACAATAGGCATAGGATACCTATCTTTAACAGTTACTGCATTAAGTTGCCGATAGTCCACACAAAAACCAAGTGCCATCTTTCTTTTTAACTAGAAGTACTGGTGAGCTGAATGGGCTCTGACTTGGTTTAATTATCCCTTGGGCAATCATTTCTTTTATCTGCCTTTCAATCTCATCTTTCTGTTGTGGAGAATACCTGTATGGTTTAACATTCACAGGTTGCACCCCAGGCATGAGTGTGATTTTGTGATCAAACGATCTGTGGGGAGGAAGTTCCTTGGGTACTTGAAAGCATTGCTGGTACTGCTGCAGTACATCTTCTATCTCATATGGTATCTCTGATTTTTCATCATTGTCAGAAATTGGGCACAATCGCACTAATTGTGCCAAGGCATTCTGTTTCGCCAATTGTTGTATTTCAGCAACCGAAATAGGTTCACAGCTCTTGGTCTTGTCCTTTACACCTTTAAGAGTGATCCTGACACCGTTGTGACGGAACCGCATGATCTTCTTAGGCCAATCTACCCACATTTTACCACACGCATCCAACCAATCCATCCCCAAAATGATGTCATAGCAGGGAATGTTGAACACCCTAAAGGATTTGTTGAATTTATTTCCTTGGCATTCCCATTTCAAGTCTGTCACCTCTGTATTGACTTGAGTTTTGTAACCATCTGCCACCTGGACTGTGACTGGAGTTACTTCAGTGGTGCTCAGCCCAAGTTGCTCCACAGTGTTGTTGTTAATGAAGCTACCACAGCTTCCAGAATCAACAAGGATCAGTACTTGTTTCCCATTGATCATGCCCTGTAACTTAATGCTCCTTTTGGCAGTTGCTCCAGCCAGTGCATACTGTGAGATGTAAGTCAGCGATTCTTCACTGCTGTTGTCATTTTGTTTCTCATCGTCACTTTCAGCAGAAGACAGTTGGAGTACCTCCAAGAGCTCCTCTACTAATTGCAGTGGCACTGTTTTGTTGCAGCGATGTCCTGGGTGAAACTTATCTCCACATTTGAAACATTCACCCCTTGCACGTCTCTGTGCTTTGAGATTTTGAAATTTCTCCTCCCATGGTTTTTTCTCTAGAGGTTTGTCATCCACTTTAACAGCACTTTCTGGAGTCGTACCCATTAGCCCTTTGCCTGGAAATCCCGTATACTTTTTCTTGTATTTGTACTCTGTGTTCGATCTGCTGTAGCTAAATGGTTTGCCATCTTCTAGCATTTCCTCTTGAGTTTCAGCTAGGGATAGTGCTGCATCAACTGTTTTTGGCTTGTGCAGTCTGATTGCTCTCTGTATCTCTTTCTTCAGCCCATTGACAAATTTAGTCACAAAGAATGCTTCATCATAATGTTTGTTGTGCACCAACACTTTGTGTCTGATTGCCTCAAATTTCTGATAGTATTTCTCCACTGTGTGTGTTTGCCGACATCTTTCTAGCGCCTCTAAGTACTTGTGGTGTTGATCTCGGCCAAACTTCTGATGAACTGCCACACAGAGCTCCTCCCAGCTGTCCACATCGTGTTCAGCTTCATATGTCTGCAGCCATAGTGCTGCATTGCCCACAAAATGGATTGTAGCAAAGCTTGCCCATGTCCCATGATCTACACATAAAGAGCAAAGTATTTTTCACAGACAGACTTCCACCACTTCGGATTTTCACCATCAAAACGGGGAAAATCAGTTTTCGGTGGTCTGGAGCGTGATCCACCTGCTCTGGACCCCGGGTATCCACTATCCTCAAACACACCTGAATTATCGCCCAAATCAAAGTGCACTGGTGTGTGTGGAAAATCCCTGCGCTGACTGTTTCGGCCTGGCACAATTACCTTCAGATTGCTTGGCAACATGCGTTGCTCTGGATCCTGAGTCTCCACCACTGGTGTCTTTGTTTCACCTACAGGTGTTTGTTCTGCCTCTAGCACTGTCAGCCTGTTCTCTACTGTCTCCATCACTTGTTGAATCCTTTGATGGATGCATCCACTTTAGGAACCCACGCACCCAATCCTTGAAGTGTTTCATTGATGGATTTCAGAGGGAAGTAGTTTCCGAGCATTGTTTCTGAAGTTCCTCACCTTGTTTCTTCAGTGCTGTGAGCTCTGCCTGCGTGCGCTCCATCTGCACCTCGTCTGCTTGTCCCCACACCGCCGCACCGGGAACCAAGGTCAGCCGCCGCCGTACGTACTCGCCTCCAGTGACGCACGGATCCACCGCGAGACCGGGATTTCACCACCTACGGAGATGACCGTAAGCAACCGTCTCACTGCCGCGATATCTGCGCCCGAATGATCTACCGCCCCCAGCGCCGCCGTAGGTCGTCGGATGATGCCGATCGACCGCTCCGTCGCCGCGGGTTGGGAAACGTGAGTGGGATTTTGCGAGATGTAGCTCAACCACCGCGTCTCCGCTCCCGATTCGCCTCCAGCCAGCTCCAATTCGACTCCTGTGTCTCTCGATTTTTTGTGGCTGAATTGGAAGAATTTTTCAATCGATCCGAAGATCTTGTGGCTCTAGATACCAAATGTAAGCACCGTACTAGGAGATACACTAAATTCCCAGGTTTGGATACCGAATTCCACAGCGTCACGCTGGGATGGACAGAATCAACGAACTAGGTTCGCGAACAAGGAAGAAGAGAGGAAGATCTCATACGAGACTATCGTCTTTTATTACAAGTTTTTTCCCCTTCTCTCTGGACACAACCAGAGAAGTAACGAGCATGGCGAGGTCGTCACACGTTCGTGGGCTGCTCCTGGCCCACCTTGGCCTTTGCTTGTTGGGCCTCACGTCTGCGTCTCCGTTCCAACGACCGTTTCTTCACCCGTAGAGCTTCAGGCAACAGCTGTGCCGTGACAGTCTGCTCTCCTAAAGTCGATGTATCTTCTCTAACCACGGATTAGTCAACATAACTAGACACACGCATGCCTTGTGCGTGTTATTGAATTCTTTTATCCAACATAACTAGACAGGTCTTAGGTATCCATTGTTAATCGTGTACATATAATATATTTTATCGTGTTATCTAAAAAAATAAGAATTCAAAGCCCGATGTGTTGTTTGTATGTTGACTGTTGAGATCAGCAAATGCGTAGAATGTCATATTGGATTCCAGTCTTGGCAGGTTGTCACTTCACAAAATTAGATCGATTTTTTTAAGTAACATTCAGATTGCCATAGGTAGAATCTCGACGGTGTACAACGGACGTATTGGTTCTGTGTGATACACCATCAAATATTTGAAACTCAAGTCGTAAGAGTTCATTTACAATATGATATTACAAAGGTTCCACTAAATTAATAAGACTCAACGAACATTTAAAATATGTATTACAAAGGTTCCACCAAATTAATAAGTGTCAGCAAACCAATTTAATTAGGCACATCACACATTTATTTGTGTTATAAGTTATGCAATAGATGTAGACGGCATTTTTAGTCGCTAAATATACTTATTCTATGCATATAAGCTACTAGTAGATCGTACAAACAGAGCCCACCACTCCTAAAAGAGGCATGGCTAGAAATTCGCCATACATTTGGACATGAAAAAGACGGTTAAACTAGTTAGTTTGAGAGATACTGTATCATATTAGCACGTACGGTGCAGATTGATTTTTAGTGTGCACACAGTAGTCTACTTCCATTCGCAATCACTGAGCATCGTAGTTTCACCAAAGCATAGGGTTGTTTCTGCTAGGTGGCCATACAAGTGGAATAATCATTGACCCGGCAGCCGGTCAGTCAAGAGAAAGCGACCGGCACCGTATATAAGCACATCGTTTTGTGGTACCATGCGGAATAACTAGGTCGATGGGGACTATGGTGATGTTAGAGCATCTCCAAGCATGGCCCCTAAATTGCTCCTAAACCGATTTTTTTGTGTCCGGGCTGGTTTATTTCGTGGGGACCAGCGTCCGCACGTCCGGCAGCCCCCAAACCCACACCATATGTGGAGGGAGTTTGGGGAGAATTAGCACGCCCGGACGCACGCCCGGACGCATGTTGGACCACCTTTTTGGCATGTTGGACCACCTTTTTCCTTTCTTTTCCTTTCTTTTGTCCTTCAATCATTGCTCTTTTTCCCTTTCCACCAATTACATGCAAATGGTCCCACAGTTTGGGGTGACATTTGGGGGCAATGGTTGTAGGAGGCCAATTTTTAGAGGCGTACGCGGACAGCCGTCCGGACGTTTCGGGGCCGGATTTGGGGACCTCGCTTGGAGATGCTCTTAGTCAGCAAGTTCAGAATTGCCACCCGGGCACAAGTGGTTCAGTTGCAAATTGCAGACAAGTTCTCGTCTAGTGACGCCACACGGGCACAAGCGCTGTGGTTCAATTGCAAATTGCAGACAAGTTCCCGTCTAGTGATGCTTCCTAGCGGAAAGTTTTTTTTTAGTACAGGGATACAGATCGAAAGAAGAAACGAACTAGCAGTACAACCTCAGGGAAGAAGGAGCTACAAACCCGTCCTTGAGGGCCCAGCCACCACCGACGCCGCCGCACCACGGTGACCGCCGAACCGCGCGCTGCCGCCGTGCTCCACGCGAGCCGGCGAACTGCAGCGAACCGCGGCCAGGAAGCCGCCGGCAGAGCCGCTGTCTTCAGTCAACCGCCTGAGTCTTGGCGGTGAGGAGGGAGCTGGAAGACCACCAGAGCACGCCATCGCCTTGAACCAGCGCCGATGCCGTCGACGCCAAAGACGACCCAGAGGATCTGGATCCCAGCCTCCTGCAAGTTGTTTTTGGCACATTGGCACAAGTAATCCCGTTGTCTAAAGAAAATCAAAATTCGTATATTTGTGTTTCAGAAAATATGAAAAACAAATATAGGAGTAGGTATATGTACGCACAAAACTTCGTTTCGAAATATGTGCTACACAAAAAAGACAGATTCAAGACGGAGCAGGGCCTTTTCTTACTACTTTATAGATCCACAAATTTATATTTTTCCGTAGCTTAAAATAAAAAAAGTCTTTATAACCGAAACTTTGCACAAATATATAAACCATACTTACGTTTTCACTTTGAAAAAATTACTTTTCTGTTTGAAACTCAAAAGTACCATTTTTAAATATATTTTTTTAAACCGGGATCACAAGTGCCCATGTGCACGAAATTCTCTCTATGCTTACTAGCTCCTACTAGGCAAGGCAACCGGGCGATTCCCTAAACTAATTGACAGTGATGTGCGAGTACTTTGGTTGATCTAATATAATTTGAGTCGTTTAACTTCTCAAAATTGTTACTGTAATAGTTACCGGTTTCTAGCCGATGTTTGAACTTAATTCCTTAAAGACTAAACACAAATTAATGCAAATTTACGTAAGTTAAAACGAAATATAAAGTACAACTACATAAAACTAGACTAGTCTTATCATTGAGCTCAGCTAATTCTTTTCCAAGTGTTTCTCGCTACCAGAAACAAGGTGGGTGACCAAAGCACCGGATTGCCGGCTCCGTCGGTCTTTTCCCCTGTGTTTATAGACCTTGTACAGCCGTAGCTCCTCTCGACAGTTTCGGGTACTAGCATCAGAACTCCATGTGCTCGTCATCGGCGCGCGTTGTCTTGAGGTGCTCTCGAGCCTACTGGTTCTCCGACAGCTCGCGTATGGAACCCTCGGGGACCGGCCCAAATCTGGTCGGCCGGGGCAACCATTTGGGAAATTATTCGCACCGTGGAGGTGCACCGACTCGAGATTATATGCCCACGCAACCCGCGCCCCTGAGGGCTCGTTTGGTAGCAGTGGTGGCAAAACCCTGGGTAGCGATTACCATAGGGGAATTTACTCGCGCGCTCAGATTTCCTGGGACGATCTCCCCCAGCCCACCCCAGCCCTGTGTTCGTTTGGTTGCAAGGGGTAGCACGGGGAAAGAAAAGGATGGGAGAGAGAGCACCGATGTACACCGGCATAATCAGCTAGTACTAGTAGAATTCGTACCAAAATAATTTTAAAAAAATCGTACCAGAATATAGATAAATTATTAATCAAAACAGACAATAAAATGCAGAAAATTCAAAATAAGATGTGACTCCACATCAGATCATCGGATCACATATTTACACAAAATAACAATAAATCACAGATTTAATTCTTGAACAATTTGGCAGCAAATATACCACAGACAATAACATAAAGTAATCAAGAGCATCCAGGATTTATCCAGCGCATATCTTACAAAGCTGACAATTAAGATTCAGTCCAGCACTCCAGCCCATTGTGTTTTCCCACTCTAGATTCCACAAACTTCAGTACATTACTCTTATGCAACAATACATAATTTATAAATTATAAATTCTCAACGGAAACAACAAGATCCAGTGTGTTCTTCCACTCCAGATTCCAAGCTAGTAGTGCAGAAGATCTGCAGGTATATGCACAAAGGTCAGAAAGGTTGATCATGATGGGCAAGTTCGCAATAGTTCAAGTGCAGTTCCAGGACACATCCAACATTAAAAAGACATGGAGTAGATTCAGGTTTCAAGTTTCAACATAAAAGAACTCAATGTTTTAGTGACATAAACACAACCAGATGATCGAGCTATATGCAGCTAGTAGTGCAAGCAACAAATGTACAATGCCTAACGTCTGGGAGGATCCTTGGCTACCGCTGGGTGACACAAGAAAGCCCAGAACGATTCCCAAACCTGACTAGGTGCAGCATGTCTCTGAGCTTATGAATCCGCTGATTGGAGGTTGGGATGTTCCTTTCATCAACTCCATTTTCGACTCTGAAGATGTCAAGGATATCTTGTCTATCAGTGTGTGTGAGGACATGGAGGATAGGCCGGCCTGGCATTTCGACAAGCGAGGTGCGTTTTCGGTCAAAGCTGCTTACAAATTGGGTGTTATGTGCCGGGATCGCAAGAGTGGGAGGGATGCAGCCTGTTCCAGGGCAGCAACTGAAAACAGTGTTATCAAATTCGAATGGAGCAAAATCTGGGACCTTAATGTACCAAACAAGCTGAAAATGTTCGTGTGGAGGCTTGCTCATAACAGCCATGCAAATAGAATGAAGATCCAGAGGATTGGGATTGACTTGGATACTAGATGCCCGGTCTGCACAAGACTCGATGAGGATGGCGGCCATGTATTCCTAAAATGCAAGAAGGTAAAAGAATGTTGGTATACTCTCGGCCTTAATGATTTGAGACAGAAGCTCCTCGATTGTACCTCTGCTCGGATGATGCTGGAACAACTCTGGAAATGCGAAGAAGAAACCAAGCTGAAGGCCTTGGTCCTGATGTGGGAATGGTGGGGCATTCGGAACAAAGCTAACGCCGGGGAAACTGTTCGTACGGTTGCCGAGGTCTGCCACAGTGTGGAAAGGCATCTGTTGGACTTTCGGTCACTGAAGAAACCTGACAAGCCACCAAAACCTCCAGATCAAGTGAGGTGGAGTAAACCCCAGGCGAACTCTCTGAAGGTGAATTTCGATGGGGCTTACAACAGCGACACGGGCAATGGAGGCTGGGGTTATATCATCCGTGATCACCGGGGCAAGTTTGTGGCAGCAGGGGCAGGGAAGTCTTGTAATCTCCGTGATGCCCTGCACGCTGAAACTGTGGCGTGTATCGCGGCTGTTGAGGGTGCTAGCAGGGTGGAAGTCAGCCGTGTGGTCTTCGAATCAGATGCTTCAAACCTCGTCAAGGCTCTCAATAGCGATGAGTATGATCGGGCAACCATTGGGATCCTGGCGCTGGAGGCGAAAAGAACTTGCAGGCTGAGTTTTGACTCTTTTTCTTTTTCTTTCTACCGACGTGCGTGTAACTCTGCAGCTCATGAGCTTGCAAAGGTGGGAGTACAGTCAGCTCTGTCTGACCACTATTGGGAGGGTTCTGCCCCCATTTGTGTAACAAACATTGTAGCCAACGAATCTGCTGTGTTGGTTGAGTAATAGATGAGAAGGGTAAAATAAATAAATAAACAAATGTACAATGCCCATCCAACATGACATAAACATGGAGTAGATTCAGAAACACCAGCCTTAAGCTGAACAATGGAGAACCGCCTCCACCACAGATTCTGCACTAAAGCTAAGAATAAAGCTGAAGTGGTGCTGTCTCAACAACAATCTGAACCAGCAGATGGAGAACTTCAATCATGTTGCATATGGACGTAAAGAAGATGACTGCAAGATTACTGCAAGCTTTTATCATGTCTACAACAATGGCATATCATATTAAATTACCTATATCCAATTAGAAAGCAAAGCAAGATAGCTAACAAATTAAGAATTTCATCTATCAAATGATACCTTAGCATGTCTACGAAAATCATGTCCAAGAATAACTGGACTAACTGGTATCTGAAGAAAACAAATGGAACTGAACTATAACAACACTAGGACGGCACCATAGACGATAATTAGCAGCAGGCTAGGCAGCCCCTGATGCACATGGCAGGAGCAGATACGAGCACTCAAATCTCTCTATCTGATGCACGTCAGGTTTACATGTCCATATACAGTACTATGTTTTCTTAATTAATCAGGAGCTCACAGATCACAGCAGCACGGTAGCAGGTGTTACACAGTGAAAAAAATGGCAGGCAAATTAACCACTACAACCAGAAATCTTAGCAGCACATAAGGACATGCACCAAAGCAAACCAGAATCAGACAACACATACACCAAACTAGAAGCTCGAAACCGACACAAACCTACTGACGGGCGACGCTCAGAAGCAAGATACTCGGATTGAATCGACGTCCTCCTGAGCAGGTTTCTTTGGATATGACGGCAGTGCAACCGGTCGCCGGAGCTCGAGATCCCGGTGGCGGGAGGGCCGCTGGACGGGACGAATCTATCCGGCGGCGGCGCTATTCCAGGCGAGCTATGGGCAGCCAAAGATCTTCTTGTTCCTCCACAGAAGAGATAGGCAGCTGCAAGCAAGAACCGATGAGCACACCAAGAACCGCCGGCCCGGCACCACAAGAACAGATGAGATCGAAGAAAGGCAGGAACCGAGATCGAAGAAGACTGAGGGAGACGCACGCACCTGCACCTGGTCGCCGCCTCGCTCCTGGTCGCGGAGGAAGGCCGTCGCGCCGCCACCTAGCCCTGCCAACGAACGCCGCCGCCTGCGAGCGAGAGCGAGCGAGCGAGGCCGCGGTTTTCCTGCCCGACGTCTTGACCAGGGGAACCCTACCCCGGGGAAAGGTCGCGGATGGGCCGAAATATCCTCGCCTCGCGGACCGCCAAATGGACCAGTGGGTCTACCCGGGCCAGATTCGCCCGGGGGCTTTTCACCCGGGGAAAAGGCCGGGATCCCGGGCTTTTCCCCTGCTACCAAATGAGCCCTGAGTGTTGGGATCCTATCCAAATATTTTGATGGGTTTCGTGGTTGGTGATCTTCCCCACCCACGTCCCTCTCATGGCCCTAGTTGCGGGCGCATAAAAAAGGGGCATGCATTTTTTTGACATAGAAAACGGTCATGTTACGAGAGCATCTCCATTCAGGGCGGCCAAACGGCCGCCCAAAGAATTTTGGGGCGTGCCAGAAAGACTTTTGCCCTCCTCGCGGCGCCCAAACGGCGAATTGGGTCCGGCGTGGCCCAGTTTTCTGTCCGGCACGCCCAGCCCATGCCCTCATATTGTGTACACCTCGGACGACCCCACGTACCCCTCCGATGCGCGGGCCCCGCCTATCATTGAGATACGAGGTTGAGTGCGGCATTGTCAGCTGAATTAATGGCGGCGGCGTCTTGGTTTCCCAGCAGAGCGATCGACGCGTCGCTTCACCTCTCCGTGGCAAGGAAACGTCTGCGCCACAGCGGCGTCAATGCATGCAAGTGCGCCTTTTGAAGCGTCGCCGTAAATGCGTGGCAGGCGAGTCGTTGGCTTGCCGGAGTAAGGCGACCTCATCTGTCCGCCTTCCTGATCTTTTTATAGAGCGGGTTCCTCGTTGTCTCTGGCACATCTCCTCTCCTCGGCTCTTTCTTTCCACAAAATATCCATGGCCCCTCCCCGGCTCAAGACCGGCGTTACCTTGACGGAGGAAGAGCGTGCGCGCCGGAGGATCTGTCGACGCGATCAAGAGTTGCAAAACCATCTTCGCGACACTCGCCTCCATGCAGTCCGTCCGTTGGCGTATGACCACGAGGCGGGCGGCTCCTCCTTCCGCCCTCCCCCGCCCCCGCCACCTCCTCGTCCACCTGCGGACCTTCTCATAGAGACCGAGGCGCCGGAGCTTATCCTCACCAACACACTGGTGCCAGCGAACTACCGCCTCCCCGAGTGATGGGTGACGAACCCAGTGCACGTTTCGGTTGCCCCTCGACTAATCGGGTAGGCGCGCCTCGACTGCATCGAGAACAACCATCAAACCCTAAACCCTAAGCTCTACGGCGACCCTCGGTATGCGACAGACTCAGCGTACTGGGACGGGTAGATCGAGCTGGAGTACACGCCTCAACACCTTCTTCGCCACCGAGCCACCTGCGAGCTGGTTCGATTCCGACGACGACGTCTTCAACACCTCCAACGAGCACTTCGTGGCTGGTATGAAAAGGGAGAGGATTCGCTACGAAGAGGCCAAGATGGCATGTCGCGAACGAGAAGAACGAGGCCGTGTGCAGCCTCCTCAGTCGCAACCTTAACAAGAGGCGGAGTAGGTTCGCTTTCGCTAGCACCTGCACGGGCTGCCGGTGAGCCCGGTGTGCCACCCTACCAATTAGATTTAGGTCTAGATTTTACTTTGCATGAATTATGTTAGTTTTCAACGAATTTTCAATGAAATGTAAGCACTTTTGTATCGAAATTTCAAATTTGAATCATATTTGGACGCCGCGAGTGGGGGAGCGACGACGCCGAAATGGCTCGTCCGGAAGGCATTTGGGGGGCCATTTGGGCGCCGCGAGTGGATATGCTCTGATTCTTTTCTAATTTGTTTCATTTTGTGTTCGAATTTCAATCTGGGATCAAACTTGTCAAATTTCGTCATCAGTCATCACGAGAGACCATACCATGTGTTGTTGGGTTAGCTTTGGATCCGGTCGATTCAAAACCTGACAAATCCCCTGAACCCCGCCATGGCGCCATGGTCAGCCCCTAGAGTTAAATACAGTAGAAGTCCCTATACTTGTCTAAGTGTATCGATTTGGTCCTTGTACTTGGAATTTGAACAATTTAACCTGCATACTCGTTAATTGGACTCGATTTAGTCCAAAAGCATGGTTGCCATAGAATTTCAGCTAAGGTGGACGACACGTGTACGCGGATCCCACTTAAAGTAGAGCAACAACCCTGCAAACTTGCATTTTAGCCTAGTTCATCCTCCATGTTCATACTCTATTCCAAAATCCTCAAACTCCTCGCTTCTCTAAGGCCTCGCTTGGATTCCAGGTATTCGGCCCGGAACCGGCCGGTAATAATTTACGGACCTATGATGCTTCGTAAATTAACGAAGCAAACCCTCCGTATTTCCCGGGCGGAGAAATAAACAACAAACCAAGCGAGGCCTAAGCCTAGTTCATCCGTGTCAGATCTAAATTTAGTGTGAATATTCATCTCTTTGTCAAATAACGGGCAAGTAGCTTCACATTTTGGAGAACTTCATTGAAATCCACTGGAAATTATTAGAAAGCAGACAACAACAACAGTAACAATATTTGACAGGGGCGGAAAAGCGTTCTAGATGAAGCATGATGTTCGTGCAAGATTAGAACCCACGTGTCATCCACGTCAGTTTAAATTCAACGACAAACATGATTCTGGACTAAATCGAGTCCAATTCACAAGTAGACGGGTTAAATTCTTCAAATTCGTAAGAGGATTAAATCGAGCCAGCCTGACAAGTACAAGGACTTCTACCGTATTTAACTCCAGCCCCTACCATCAGAACGTCAGCTGGCGAAGCAGGCCCCGAGATTCCAGCCATCATTCATCATCATCCATCCATTTCGCTGTTCCGCTGCACTTTTTTTTTTGAAATTTCTGTTCCGCTGCACTCTGTAGCGCCGAAAGCAGCGCAAACTCAAACCCAAAAGCCGCGCGTTACCGAAACTACCCCTCGGCATCTTCCCCTCACCCAAGATTCTCCAGGGGCAAAACCGTCAACTCGCCGAGCTCTGGTCAGAAAGTCTGAATTACTAGCCGTTACTGCTTCTTTATCCCCCTCCAAGCTGATTTCAAATGCGGTCCCTGTCCATAATCAGCGCCTCCACCCCATCTCCGTAGCCAAATCAAGCCATCCCGCCGCGAAAACTTCTCCAATGGCGACGGAGGCGAGGTCCGTGCGGCGACCGCTGCAGCCACGGGACTCCAATGTCGTCGGCTCCCCTGGGGTTGCCTCCTCCGCCGCCGCCGCGCTCGCGGGGAAGGCGAAGAACAAGGCCAGAACGAGGCTGGCGGCCGCCACGCCCGCGTCGCCGCCGTCGGTCAGGTCGTACGTGAAGTCTGAGAGCAGGGTCGAGCTGAAAGAGGTGTCGCTCGCGGAGGAGCTGGAGAAGGCGCGGGAGCGCCGCGGGCGGCTGCGGGTGGCGAGGCAGCTCACGGATCGGGTCCTGGATGAGCGTGAGGAGGCGCTGCGGTGGGAGGTGAAGGAGTGGGAGCGGAGGGCCGGCGAGCAGAGGCGTCTGGTGGAAGAGCTCATGCGGCTGATTGGGATGCCCGAGGTCAGTGATGCCTTCTTCCTGTACATTCTCGGCTCGCAAGAACCTGTGCGGTTATGGTTCGGTTCGATTCGATTGTCGGTAGCTGTAGTACTGTTTGGATATTTTCATGGTTTATTTACGGGATGCAACATTTGTGCGGCAGGTCTATACTCCAGTGGAGTCCCTGAGATCAAAGGAGGAGAGGAAGAGAAAGGACGGGATTTCATATTCGGGTTCACAGGTAATTCATTCCCCATATGAATTGTTCTAGTTGAGCCATTGTAGTATTTTTGTACGAAATTTTATTACCACTGGAAGAAAAGTTTCTTGTGAATCTTCAATCTCCGATTCGTTGCGAAATTAAGATATACGCCGCAGCTGCAACATTTTGATCTGTTTTTATGCGAATGTTATAGGGATCAGCCTCTACTGCTTCAGCATTACAGGAAGAAGTTGAAGTAAATCCCTGGGGTCAAGAATTGGAGGCAACGGAGACAACGGCCACGCCACAGATAGCAACAACTTCAGAGAGCACCTTTTGATTTTGTTCCCTCCGATCTTGTTCAATTGTTACGCTGATGGCTGTGAATGAAATCAAATGGCTTGTTTGATATGAGACCATCGATGTGTTTCAATTGTTATGCTGATGGCACCTTGTTTGATATGGCTTGTTTGAAATCAAATGGTATTTTTTATCGATGTGTCTATTACTAGCTGAATGTCCGTGCGTTGCTACGGCTCCTAAATTTTTCTTTTCTCTCACATGTAAAAAAGATGCACGTGAAAATCCATGGTATAAGAAATAATCGCATAAACATTATTATTCCACTTAGCTTAAATTACAATCCAATAAAAGGTATAAATATGAGTATAAAACAGTAGATAAATATTTTTCCCTTACTAAAGCCATTGAATAATGCTTGCAGGATACTTGTGTGTTTCCACGGAGCGACAAGGCCAGCTGAATGTTCATATTAATGATCTCCACAGGTTGATGATGGCAGTGACATCATGTATAGTTTGATATGTTGATTACTCTCTATATAGTTTTCACTTTTCACCGCTATAGTTGTGATTTGTTGCAATTAGTCTCCTTTTGTGGCACTCTGCTGCAAACTCTTGAGCTGCTATGAAAACATATGTACATGTGCAGCAGTACAATGATATATGTTAACCTGATTCAGTAGAGTTAACTGAATTTGTCCATACTGCATCCAGCCCGCCACACTCCTAAACAATTTGAGTTTGTGAGAAAATAATTCTCGTTGTTCCTTCTTTTCTTGGCACAACCAAATGCTACTTTTGCCTCAAGAGATTATATCTGAGTGACCATTTTACAAGGAAAAAAGTGTAACAGAGGCATGGATGGCTCAAAATTAAGATTAGAGGAAGAATATATATGTGTAGAGGTAGAGTATATCCCAACTCTTTGAGCCATCATTGAAAGATTAAGCCTCTTCACAACTAACCCAACAATGCTAGGTTTTCGTCCGGGCACACATAATGACTTAAGCTTACTGTGCTATTTCAATATCCAAGCAGTGCTGCTTTTAATTGCCCGTTTATCAGAAAAAGGTAAGAGCAATCTAATATATCCTCTTAGTTCCATGTCACTACAAGGATGGAGAACCAATGACAGACGCATATACACTTTCCTAGACACCACTTTGAAGATGTAACTATGACACAGATGATCACCGAAGGATCGAACACGTCCAGACATTTCTGAACTGATCCAACCAGCAAATGAAAAGCAAACAGCTGATTCCTATTTGTAAATGGGAAAGAGGTTGCATAACAACTCTTGCCATAAATAGTTGAGGAGGTGAACTGTTGCACACCACATCATCAAATGGTTTAAACATAAACAAGAAGTGAGCGGCCTTGTCTAGCAAGAGATGACGGTGAGGTGAATGACCTATCTAATGGACAACTGTATATAAACCAAAGCATCATACCTTTTCACTACAGATCTGTACATAAACCTCAAAAGAAAAAGGGAAAGTGCAAACCTGGTAAGTGGGCACAAAGTGATGTATAACCTAATCTGATTGCGAGAAACATATCAGATGAAAGCCCTGAAAATTGTATGATTTTTGGAAGATACAAGAATATATATTTAGCTTTTAGCTCAATCCTCTCTGCTGTCAAGCACCAGCAAGCAAGAACATATGCTTCTACGTGACTCCCCCAAATCAGCCAGCAAGCATCTTTGATGAAACCCATAGCCATATGCACCTATGTGAGGCCCCCAAATCAGCCAGCAAGCGTCTTTGATGAAACCGACAGCACACATCTAGCAAGAGCAAAGCTCGACCACTGCCTAAGTGTATTGAGGCAGGGATCACAAACTTGGAAAATTTTAAGAGTACATTTCTTGCATGAACATTCAACAAAGTGCATCGAAACGTGCCAGTTGTCTGCAGCAAGATCATTGAAGAAATTGGTTCCTGGCAGCTGGCTGAGGTGTAGGCGCACAATGGATAACAGAGATAATCAAGTGCCATCATATATATACAAGAGAACAATTGTGTCCTACCTCCTACAAAAATTCAAAAAAGGAAAAATTTCACCCTGAACCTGTGAAGCATCACAATGTACCAAAATATTATACGGAGTACATGAATAACAAAAGAGGTGCAGTGTGTCATGCTACCAATAATAGTTGAAACTATCATCAGATCCTGAGCATAGGGTGTACACAATATAAGCAGTGTTAAACCACGATTTTCCCATGGCTTGTGAGCAATTCGAAGAACAACCATCGGCCATTGCCATCAAGTCGATATCCGGCACATTGTCAGATTCTGAAAGAGTACTTATTTAAAATAATCGTCTACCTTCATGTAATGATTAGCAATTATTTAAGAGGCAGGCTAGAGGCTGATATAGAAATCGTACCATCGATCGAAAATGTCCGTGATGTTGTTGTCCTCTCGGAGACGTTGCAGGTGCCATTGGTGACGAGGCTCACCTAGTACTTCTCTTGCGTCTCTTCACAGCGTGGCAGACCCACGGCGCAAGGGCGAGGACCACGGCGATGAGGATCTGGCGGTAGTGGTTTCACATGCACACTTTAATCTAACCAGGATAGTCATGCAAAGAAACAATCAATAGAACTACGGCACTCGTGCTTCCAAGGCATTGAAATTGTGGTGCCCCAAGTATTGCCAGATGCGAATGAAGGAATTGACATAATTCTCTTCTTATGTACCTACAATCTACAGAGCATGATGCTTTGGTGTGTGTGATGCCAATGCCAGCGGATGCATTTGCACTGGCACACACATTGGTCGCTGTCGAGGCGATGACTGGGGGTGGGCGGCAAGCTGAAGGTTGAGGGCGATTCAGGCATCAACGCGAGTAGGAGGGCGATTCAACCTGGAGGCACAATATAAGCATTACCAAAAAACTATTCTCCTGTAATAATAAATGCAGACCAAACATTGGATGCAGAGGTGGCAATCAAAATAAAGTAAATAAAATGCTGACTCCTCTAGAAGCACTTACTGAAACCAAACAGAGCATAATAACAGTGCGCAAACCTGTTCGTTTATACCATAGCCCAGCAGAGAGTGCTGAGGTTATACAACTCCAGTCTTCACCAAGGTTCTCCTAATTACACCAATTCACCACACAAGACAACATGGAAGACCAAACCGATGTAAGATGAACATGGGATAATGAAGCACTACCACGTCAGGCTCTGTTGATCGTTGGTGGCGAGCCGAGGTGGCAGTCCTTTGTGCCTGTTTGGGGGTATAGGTACAGGCTTTGAACCATGAAGCTGGTTCAGGTAGATGTTCAGGGCCCAGGAGAGAATTCGGAGGCTGATATCATTAGCGGGAGCTGAGGAAGGTGGACGAAATTTGTCCAGCTCGGTGTCCGTGGAGTCCATGGACTGAAACTGAGATGCTCAAGACGTTGTCGTAGCTCCGCCTTCAAAAAAATGAGATGTTGTGGTGCGAGGTGGTGGGGGGACGCGTTAGCGTGAGGCGGCAACATATTGCAGTGGATCAAGAACATCGCATTGGGATTGATCAAATCCTTGAAATTTTGAGGACTTCAACTCGTATTTGGGCATTTTTATACCTGAAGCTTCATCCAGAGGGCAGTCCTGATGTAGGATAAGGCGGTGACGACCAGGACAATTATGACTGCCATGGATGATCTGAAGTTCCTCAAGCCTCCGCCCCCGCTCGTCCTCAGGACGCGATGGACGAGTTGAATTTCCTTAGGTCGTTGTTCCCGTTCGTGCTCAGATTGCCCGCACCATAGAAGCCTCCGACGCGCGGCGTTGCAAAGGACGGGGACAAGGAAGGAGCTGCCATGAGGGGGAGACGGGGCTTGCGCGCAGGTAGGCGGAGGAGGAGACCGCGGCGCTGCGGCGGGAGGCTTTAGGGGAGGCGCAGGAGGGTGAGGTGGAGGAGGAGCGCCTTGCCGTGGCCAGCGCCGCCAGCAAGTCCATGGCTTGAGAGAAGAGGGAAGGTCGTGCCATGGTTCTTTATTGGGCCGGACCATGGTGCATAGTAGATGGGCCTGCACTCGCGAGGGGGATCGAGGAAGCGTTGGCAGAAAATATGCAGACGTACCCACGTACGAACTCCCATTTAATAGTAAAGATAGGGGGAAGTAGGTGAAAACGTCCGTTCACTGAAAACCTGAAAACTACCGTCCTAAGCCATCAGATCGAAAAAACACTGTACAGACCGACCGTGCGAATCCAACCAGCCAATAAAACCACAGTTTGTGAATAACCCCCTGCCCTCACGGTGTCCTTGGTAATGATTCGTTTTTAGATACAAGGCCAAAGGCCCAACCTTAAATTAATAACGCCGAGAACGGCGACAGGAAAACAAAGTGCTGAACCCATCTTACATCAACGCACTACACGCACACATTAAAAACAGGACAACCGAAGAAACACAAGCGGACGAGCGCCACAAAAGAACTACTCTGACTAGGCTGAAGACAAGCAGGACAGGCAAAGGAGTTGGGCCGAATCTCGTCGTCGGGAAAAAGACCGGCACACCAACAAACGTTGCACACCGTCACCACGGGCAAAGTCGTCAGGCCGAAGCTCCACCTAGAACCAAGACCGGCACACCAACACACACTGCACACCGCCAAGACCAGCGCAGCATCCGCAGAGACAGCCACAGGGGAGCACCTTCTCGCTGAGAAACCAAGGAGGTCCAAACAAAGAAACTCCGTGAATGCAAAACAAGACACAAGCTTTGTCAGAGGCCCGCATGTCGAAGAAACCTCCGTCATCCCAACTCCGGAGAGCTACCCGCCATGAGCTCCAAGACGACGTCTTCAAGAAGAGAACGACGCAAAGCGCCGCCGCTGCCCAATTCAAATCATATTCAAACACCATCGAGTCGTGGACTTCACTCTCGGACATCCTAGAAATTTTATTGGTTTTCCAAACTTCTTTCCAGGTGCACATGATTGGTTGCAGCACAATTCGATAAGTATTGAGTTTGTCGATCCCATGAGGAGTTGAATGTAAAAGTTAACTACTCTTTCAAATTAGATTGTCACAATGTTAGTTATATACGCACTAAACTAACTAATGAAACTAAATCTCTATTCTAATAGAAAGTAAACTTTAAGAAAGTAAATAGGGTTAAGTGCATATTTGGTCCCTCAAGTGTTGCAAAAGTCTAACTTTGATCCCTTAACTCTATTCTGGTCAAATGTGGACCTCAAACAGTACTAGGCTAATCCGACGCATGATCCATTATGCAATTAATATGCACGTTTTAACGGCACAAATCTCAATCACTCTCCCATAAAATCCTATCTCACCTAAGGTTCCTATGATCACTCTCACAAATTAAATGTTTGAGGACCACGTTTAGACCAGAATAGAGTTAAGGGGCCAAAGTTGGACTTCTGTAAAACTTGAGGGACAAGAAGTGCACTTAACCCAAATAAATAACAAGAATGTACAAAACTCCTTTTTTTGGAAAAAAAAAACCAATACTCTATGCATCAAGAGGACAAACTAGTGGATTGCTCTTGTAGGTGACAAGCGTTACGACATGGACCTACTAGCACATAAATTTCTACATACAACATATTAGGACACCCACATCATGTAGCTAAAAGTGGTTCCATTTATTAGTTTTTGCCTTTTCGAACTTGTTCCCTCCACTAGTGAGGATAGTTCCAAGTCAATAAAAATAGGGAAACCGAGCAAGAGGATGCTCCGATGCCAAATTTCAGATTTTTGATGAGCTTGTACAAGTGGAGAGACATGATAGCATGGGAGGTACTAGAAGAGAGAATTTGGCAACCCAACATGTTGTAGCGAAATTAGCAATTTGTCATTGTAGCTATATGATGGGTGTGTGTCAGATTTAGCTATAGCAACATTGTGGCTGCCTTTAGGCATCATGTTATAGTTTTATCCTTAATGGGCGGAGTCAAAGCTAGGTGCAACCATGTTCATGCCTAACTATATCACTTATGATGGTTCGAAGACAACCTGCATGACCATGCAAGGGAAGGGATTAATTAAGATAGTGAAGTCCAACCATAAATTTAAGTTCCAGGGTTCCGGATCAAGGACCCCTATTACTAGATCAAGGTTATGGACACGGTTTTAATCATCTCTGGTCATCCCTACCCGTTTTTGTGCTCTAGGGTGCAGTCCTATGAGTCCACGCATATATAGGTGAAGTAATATACAGTGGACGTTCGTGCATTACCATCAATGATCACAATTAAGACATAAAACTCAATCAGATACGCATAGCATGTACATGAAAATCATGGCTAAGACATCACATGCATGCCCTTAGAACATGGAAAAATACTATCATGTTGGGAATCGCTCCGCAACTTTTATAACGTATCAAACATGGGGAAATACAAACATGGATCAAATATGCATTGCAACATCATAAATTTTTCACAGCTTTTATAATGTATTTTTTTCTATTTGATGTCATGTTTAAGCGCTCCATGGCAATCACTAAAAACTATCATGTTGGGAAATGTTGGATACTCATATTGTTTATCATTGTTATGTTGGAATTGTTGCGACATTTTCTCTACATTACATATTTTCCTCACCGCGGAAAAAATAGTGCAACGATACTGCACTAGTACAACAAGTTGCTAGGGATTTTTAAATCAGTTTTTTATTTTATCATATAATCACTGAATGGATTTTTGCCAAACTATGTTCCATTATGCATGGAGCACTATGTTGGGTTGATGGAAGCGACTAAATAGCATATACCAGTATATGGCGTGACTACTTTTACCTTCATTCGACCCAAAATATATGTTCCCGTGGACCCGTGGTTGTGACATCCGCGTCGATCGGTCTTTTAGTTTGGGGGAGAATCTTCAAACAAAAGGTTGAAAGTCGTTGGCAAAAACACCTCCAAGAAGAGGTCCTCGTCCATAGCATAGCAGGGAAGAAAATCAGAGGCTGGACCTAAGATCGATCCTTCCATGTGGAATGCCCTTTTCAACTTCCATGGTCTTCTCCATGACCCAGCCATATGCATGGGAGAGTAGTGAGAAAGTGAGTACTCGACCAGCAGTAACCAACATTAAGCTGAGTTGTAAATTAATCCAGTCCCCTTGCAATGACCAAAGACCCGTTCTCTCTTTCTTACCACCCTGACCCCTGCAGTCTGCGAACCAAGTGCGTGCCCCGTAATATCGTGTCTGGTGTCCTCACTTATATAAAGATCTTGCAGACACCTCGTACCTATAGATCGCTCAAACGCGCGCGAAGCCATTGTTCATGTACGTCCTTGCACCGCAGCTAGGGGTTCTCCGCTAGTACAGCGACAGCCGCGAAGCTACCTTGATAACCGAAAAAGGAAAGAAATCGCGGCCCGCTACAACGTAGGAGAGATGGACGAGGTCCGGTCACAGATCCGCGATGCGTTCCGGCTCGCCGGCGAGCTCATGGACGAGCTCTCGACGACCGGCCAGAACGACCCGGCCTACCTCGCCGCGCGCTGCCACGGCATTGTCCACGCTTACAACACGGCCATCCGCACGCTGCAGCACTACGTCGCCGTGGACGTGGCCGCAGCCGCGTCGCCGCAGTTCGTCGGCGAGCCGCTGGACCTCCTTCGCCTACGCAGCTTGGAGGACTCTGGCACGGGCCAGTTTCTCGTGGAGCAAGCTCCGGCCCATATGGCTAGCCTGCAGGAGCCATTCCACATGCCGGCCGACGTATTCGGCGGGCTAGCGCCACCGCATGCGGTTCGCGCCGGGGCGGACGCCGCGGGCACGTCCGGCGGCCCGTTGAGGCGGCTGACGTCGTCGAGATCCTCGCCGCCGGTCCAGCCACGGCAGGGCAGGAGGAGGTACGTGTCCTGCGTCCGTAGCGTACGTACAGTTCTGGCAGTCCTTAGATTTTGCAGGGTCAACGGTTCAAACACGGCCGGGGACCTTTTACCACGTCATGGCTCGGAAAATGTCAGCGAATTTTCGTAGCCCCAGTCGCGCGCGCATCTACCTCTTAGTCTTCGTCCTCTGCGACAGCGACGTACAGGTGGAATGCTCACCAAGTCATGGCTTCGTTAAGCATAAGTTGCACGAGTGTTTACACGGCAGTTCCATATTCCAAATTTCCAAGCACTTACATTAGTTAATTAGGAGAGATTAATATAAGACGCGATGATGTTGATTGAGAATAAAGAAAGAAAGAAGAACTAGCCCGCGAGTTTCTGTGTAAAAGATGGCTAATTTCTTTGAGTTTATAAAATGACGCTGATGATGTGTTCTCTGTCTGGTTTAATCAGGAGAGAAACCGGGCAGAGGGAGACGGTGATGGTGCCCGCGCAGCGGACAGGCAACACCGAGCTGCCACCGGACGACGGGTACACGTGGCGTAAGTACGGCCAGAAGGACATCCTCGGCTCCAGGTACCCAAGGTAATCAGATCGCATCCACAATCAAAGCAATGCGAAGCAGAGTAGTATTTGGACTGATCATATCGCATGCACAATGTAATCAACAGGAGCTACTACCGGTGCACTCACAAGAACTACTACGGATGCGACGCCAAGAAGAAGGTGCAGCGCCTGGACGACGACCCCTTCACGTACGAGGTCACCTACTGTGGAAACCACAGCTGCCTCACGTCCACCGTCCCACTTTTCACCCTACCCGACGATGCCACTGCCACCGCAACCACCAACTCTCCGACCGCTGTGACAAGCTCCGGCCTCGCTCCTCAAGACCTCTTCATGGCGCCTGCCGCCGAGCAGGCGCTGTCCACGTCCATGCACCTTGGCATAAGTTGGATGCCGGCAAGCCTCCAGAGCATGCAGACCGGCACCGGCGCCGGCGTTGGGAGCGGCGCCAGCGCGCAAATGAACGTGTCCACTGCAGGGAGGGCCACGGATTACCCGGCGCTGGACCTCGCCGACGTAATGTTCAACTCCGGCTCTAGTGGGGGCAGCAGCATGGAGGGCATATTGTCTTCTCATGATCGACGTGATTTCTAGAACAACTGCTATAGGCAGGCAAAGATCTGGACTATTCATTCTATTATTAGTCGCTCGTGTGGATAAGTCACTACGGGAAACCGTCAAAACGCCGACGGCCAAATGTCGGGGCCGTCGACGTACAGCACGGGCTAGGGCAGACGACGAACATGCCGTCGGCGTAGGAAGCGCCGTCGGCGTAGAATTACGTCCCCGACGGCTGCCGTCGGCGTTCTATATCCCGTCGGCGTACAAAGGGCGGGACAACGGAACCGTCCAGCGTCGTTGATACGCCGACGGCTGCCGTCGGCGTTTAGTTGTTTTTTTAATTTATTTTCGTATATAATATTCATTTCTTTATTTCTCTACATAATATTTAATGTAGTTGTAATTTATATATATATTGGACCTATAATTGCCCTCCCAATTTCAGTATCCCACCCCCGTAAAATAACGGTTTGAGTTTTCCGGAACCCAACCCTACAACATATACATGTAAAACAAATAAAAACTTTTCCTGGCTCACTAGAGAGAAAGTGATGCCGGTGATGTCGGTCACACCTAGGAGTAGAATCTTGCACATTTACAACACACAACACACTTGTATACATATGGTATGTCACAAGCTAGGTTTGGGTGGGGTTCCGACGCTCCGGGGCCCCGCTTCGGTGAAACCCTGAATCCGCTGGAAAAACCCTAACGTTTCCGTCTACCCCCATAGACGTGCGTCGAAACGGGGTAGCCCAGTGGACTTTTTTGCTTGGTTGTGTTATGTTAGGCCATAGGAACATGAGAAACCAAAGTCTACCCCAAATCGACACACGGTTCCATCCGGTTCGCCCGAAAGGGGAGTTTTCACCTCTAAGTGCAGAAACTAACTAGAGAGAAAGTGAAGCCGGTGATGTCGGTCACACCTAGGAGTAGAATCTTGCACATTTACAACACACAACACACTTGTATATATATGATATGTCACAAGCTAGGTTTGGGTGGGGTTCCGACGCTCTGGGGCCTCGCTTCGGTGAAACCCTGAATCCGCTGGAAAAACCCTAACGTTTCCGTCTACCCCCATAGACGTGCGTCGAAACGGGGTAGCCCAGTGGACTTTTTTGCTTGGTTGTGTTATGTTAGGCCATAGGAACATGAGAAACCAAAGTCTACCCCAAATCGACACACGGTTCCATCCAGTTCGCCCGAAAGGGGAGTTTTCACCTCTAAGTGCAGAAACTAACTAGAGAGAAAGTGAAGCCGGTGATGTCGGTCACACCTAGGAGTAGAATCTTGCACATTTACAACACACAACACACTTGTATACATATGGTATGTCACAAGCTAGGTTTGGGTGGGGTTCCGACGCTCCGGGGCCCCGCTTCGGTGAAACCCTGAATCCGCTGGAAAAACCCTAACGTTTCCGTCTACCCCCATAGACGTGCGTCGAAACGGGGTAGCCCAGTGGACTTTTTGCTTGGTTGTGTTATGTTAGGCCATAGGAACATGAGAAACCAAAGTCTACCCAAATCGACACACGATTCCATCCGGTTCGCCCGAAAGGGGAGTTTTCACCTCTAAGTGCAGGAACTAACTAGAGAGAAAGTGAAGCCGGTGATGTCGGTCACACCTAGGAGTAGATTCTTGCACATTTACAACACACAACACACTTGTATACATATGGTATGTCACAAGCTAGGTTTGGGTGGGGTTCCGACGCTCCGGGGCCCCGCTTCGGTGAAACCCTGAATCCGCTGGAAAAACCCTAACGTTTCCGTCTACACACAACACACTTGTATACATCATCAGCACCGTTATAAAGCATAGGATTATTCCTTTCCTCAATTGCATCATTGTGCCCATCACTGCGTGCCATATAACTTCCCTGATATGTGTTACTCTTGAATGTAGGGACGTCAGGTTCCTTCACATGATAGCTAGTAGTTCTTCACATGGCAATCAGCGTTGGCTCTCTCTTCTCCAGATCTAGCTAGGTTCTTCACAATGGGTTCATCTGATCGAGTAACCTCTCTTGCATAACCTGCTGTCCTCTCTCCACTAAATTATAAATTAGGGAATATATTGACTAAATAAAAGAGAGGATACGCCGACGGCAATGTCGTCGGCGTAGGCTTATCCACTTAACCCTCCCACCCCTACGCCGACGGCATTGCCGTCAGCGTAGTCTTATCCACTTACCAAAACGCGCGCGGGCACGCTCCTCTCCTCCACACACACACACACAGTCCCCTTGCTCGATCCCCTCCTCCCCGCGCTGCCCGCCGCCGCCACCTCCTCCCCGCGCTGCCCGCCTGCCCCTCGCCGCCGACACCTCCTCCCCGCGCCGCCCGCCCGCCCTCCCCGCGCCGTCCACCCGCCCCTCGCCGCCGCTTCCTCCTCCGCTCCCCGCCCCGGCCACCTCCTCCTCCGCTCCCCGCCCCGGCCACCTCCTCCCAGCGCCGCCCATCCCCGCGCCGCCCGCCCGCCCCTCGTCGTCTCCTCCTCCGCGCCCCGCCCCGGCCTCCTCCTCCCCGCCCCGGCCACCTCCTCCTCGGGCTGCCGCGTCTCCCGAAGCTCCTCGGGCCACCGCGTCTCCAGAAGCTGCCCGGCCCAGCTCCTCCTTGCTCCGGCTGCCCCCGACGCCCCACCTCCTCCGACGGCACCGGATGTAAGCCCCACCTCCTCTTCTCCACATTTTAGGAGTAGGATTTTAGGGATTTTACATTTAGGGATTTTAGGAGTAGAAATTATAGATGGGATTTTAGGAGTAGAAATGATTTAGGGATAGATGTAGTAAATAAAATGTTGTTGAAAATAGAAAATAACAAAATGATTTAGGGATAGATGTAGCAAATAAAATGTTGTTGAAAATAGAAAATAACAAAATGATTTAGGGATAGATGTAGCAAATAAAATGTTGTTGAAAATAGAAAATAACAAAATGATTTAGGGATAGATGTAGCAAATAAAATGTTGTTGACAATTATTTTTCATATATTCATTTCATATATGACTAACCCTGTATCAAATGCTTTTACTTAACTAAGTATCATGTCGGAGCCGGAGCGAAAGTTTCGTGGTGTTCACCGGAGACCCACGAAGATCCCGACTTGGGCAGCTCAGATCACAGTGGATCACAGGAAGATCCAGCTTGGTACTTTCAGGTGCCCGTGGCAGGCGGCCCGCGCCTACGACTGCGCGGCGGTCCAGCACTTTGGGGCGAGAGCGATCCTCAACTTTGAGGATGAGCGGAGCGTGGCGCACATGTTAGCGCCAGATGGCATGAGGATCGCGACGAAGGCCGAGGAGAGGGAGCACCGGCAGGCAGAGAGTCTGCTCAGGGCGCGCCACCAGCGCGAGGATGACCCCTTGGTCAAGGATCTCCTCCTTGATCCCCAGGTGATGGCGGTCCAGTACCAGGTCTTGAGCGAGAGCCGGCAGCAGCGCGGGCAGGGCGAGGCCGGCCCCTCCGGCACGCAGCAGCAGGGCGAGGACTCTAGCAGCAGCCTGTCCTCTTGTTGGGGCCGCTTGGACGACGTCACTGACACCGGCGCGAGTCGAGTTTAGGATGTCTATCATCCTACCTGTCGTACTACTAGACTTATCTTGCTACCTGTTGTACTGCTAGACTTATCATACATGCTACCTATGTATTATTGTGCTACTTGTCTATATGTGTTATGTTTAGCTAATATGGTTACATCGTTCTATGGTTTATTCTGTTTTATGTTTAATTATTAGGTAAAATGGAGGGATATTTGCTTATATATTTCGATTGTTTGTACTTTTCAGATGACGTAGCTTCCTCTCGGCCTTCTCCGGCCACCGATCACGCTTCGAGGGTATAAATCTTTCGCCTCTCTTGCTGCATAGGTTTATTTTGGTCTAGATCACCAAGTCAGTCGCGTAACCCGAGTCAGATCCCATCCGGAAGGGTTACAAATTTATAAATATGCAGGATTGTCCATCTTTGCATATTTATAACCGTAACACTTCCGGGTTGTCCTGTTGGACAGTCCGAGTACGTGTAGATCGGGTCGTGTTCCACGTTCTACCCCTTCCTGAGACGGAATTTCGGCAGCACCTCCCTGTTGTTCTTCGGATGCACACCCTCTCGGCTTGACAAGCTCGAGACGTGTATTCTGAAGAACAGCGGGGAGGTGCTGCCGAAATTCCGTCTCGGGTCGGGGTAGAACATGGGACACGACTCGATCTACACGTACTCGGGCGGGATAGGCCCCTACCTATTAGAAGTGTATGTGAACCCTTGCATGTTGTAAAAGATAAAATTTGGCCGTAATAAAATGGTGACATTGCATGCAAGAAAATAAAAATATGATGCATTTAATTTCATGTTATTATTATTTGGCTCACAGTAAAGCAGCAGAGGATGGCAGATAATGGGTGGATGTACAGTGGCCGAATTAGTTTGGTTGACAAAACAGATGAGTGGGTATGGAAGACGCATTTGTTAGTGAAGGAGTTAGCGCGTAAGGGTTCAGAGTCAGGCGCTCGTGGACAGTGCCCTTGCCCTCGTTGCAAGTTTCGTACACGTCAGGGAAAGGATGATATGATTAAACACCTCTTCTCTCGTGGGTATATGCCGAACTTCGTGACGACAGTCAACTTTGATGAGTACGAGCGCGAGAGTGGCAGGGTGATGCGGCAGCGGATCAATGGCAATGAAGATGATGGGATTAGAAACTGGCTAGATGATCTCCGTGCTGGCGACATGCCAGATTCGCCACCATCACAGGAGGAACCGGAGGAACCTCCAGAACCGGAGGAACCGCGTGAACCGGAGGACCCAGAGCCAACCGCGAAGGCCTTCTTTGCTATGATGGCCTCGTCTCAGAGGCCTCTGTACGAGGGTGCAAAAGTTTCTCAGCTCGATGCCATCTCGCAAGCACTAGCCAACAAGCTCCAGTATGGCAGCACCCGTTCATGCTTTGAAGCGCATCTGCAAACAACTGGTAACCTGTTGCCTGAAGGGCATTGTCTGCCTCAAAGCATGTACGAAACGAAGAAAATCCTGCGAGATCTCAGCATGGATTATCAGAAGATAGATTGTTGTCCAAAAGGATGCCTTTTGTTTTGGAAACAGTTTGCCAATGACAAGTACTGTATCTTGTGTAAGGCCTCTAGGTATCATGTGGTAAAAGGACCCGATGGTACGAAGACGCAGTCAAATGTCGCCATTAAGATTCTTCGTTACCTCCCATTCATACAAAGAATCAAGCGGCTTTACATGAACAAAGAGACTGCCACACAGATGCAATGGCACAAAACGGGGAAGAGATACAAGGATGAGCACGACCGGGAATTGATGGGACATCCATCTGATGGTACGGCATGGAAGAACTTTGATGCGAACCACCCCGATGAGGCAGCAGATGCTCGAAACGTGAGAATCGCGATAGCAACCGATGGATTCAATCCATATGGTTTGTCGACTACCGCGTACAGCTGCTGGCCCGTGTTTGTTATTCCGCTCAATCTCCCTCCTGGAGCCCTAATGCAAAAGAAGACCATGTTCCTCTCGCTGATCATTCCAGGTCCTGAATATCCGGGGAAGAATTTAAGTATGTACATGCAGCCAATTGTGGATGATCTGAACCACTCTTGGCACCACGGGACGTTGACATATGATCGTGCATCGAAGACAAACTTCTTGATGAAAGTTTGGTATCACAATTCCATGCATGACATGCCCGGGTACGCCCTATTCTGCGGATGGTGTACAGCTGGTAAGTGGCCATGCCCAGTGTGCAGGAACCGACTTGAGTTCATGTGGCTAACGGCGGGACGGAAGTATTCCGCGTTTGACACACATCGAAAGTTCCTCAAAAGAGGGCATCCGTTTAGAGAAGACAAAAAGAACTTCAAGAAGGGCAGAGTTGAGCGTGAAGAAAAAGCGATACCAACTTTCGATGGTGCAGCTGTTGACGCCGAGCTAAGTGCTCTCGTGCCTGCTGGGGAAAAGGCCCACGATATGTGGGATATGGTGTGTCGCACAACTGGACTCACGTGGCAGGCTTGACGCAACTCGAATATTACAAGGACCTCGAACTTCCCCATAGCATCGATGTGATGCACACCGAAAAGAATGTTGGAGAGTCCCTCTTTCACACAATCCTGAACATTACCCCGAAGTCGAAGGATAATGTTAAGGCTAGAGTTGATGTTAAGAAGCTCTGTGATAGGGAGAGAATGCACATGAAGCCTCCTGAAGGCCGTCAAAAGAACTGGTTCAAGCCGCATGCTGACTTCTGCCTTAATAGTATGCAAAGGTCTGAGGCATTCCATTGGCTCAAATTCGTCGTGATGTTCCCTGATGGCTATTGTTCGAATATAAGTAAGGGAGTCAATATACAATCGGCAAAAGTCACCGGGCTCAAGAGTCACGACTATCATATATGGATTGAGCGGCTGCTACCGGTGATGGTTCGAGGGTATCTCCCCGACCGTGTCTGGCGAGTGCTCGCGGAGTTGAGCCATTTCTTCCGCACGCTCTGTGCTAAGCAAGTATGTCCCCTGATTATTCAGAAGCTGCATGAACTAGTGCCGGAGTTGCTGTGCAACTTAGAGACGATATTTCCGCCAGGCTTCTTCACTCCGATGGCACATCTTGTTGTGCATCTTGCGAATGAGGTACTCTTGGGTGGACCGGTGCAGTTTCGTTGGCAGTTTTGTATTGAGAGAGAGTTTAAGTATATTCGAACCAAATGTGGAAACAAAAATAAGATTGAGTCATCCATAGCCGAGGCAACTATCCTTCAGGAGATGGCAGACGCCAGGCTAACGTACTACCCCGATGATGTTCCCACTATGCATAACCAGGCCTCTCGGTACAATGTCGACGAGCCCAAGCGAGACCCCAAGCTCGTCCTCTTCCAGTGTCCCGGTGGCAAGAGCGGTGGCGCAACAAGGTATAACTTGACCAATGATGAGCTGGAGTGCATAATGCTCTATGTGCTTATGAACATGAAGGAAGTGACCCACGACGAGCAGGGAGAAGAGGGCAGTTTCCTTAGGTAAAATGGGGAACAAATTACTTTGCAACTACTATCATGATTTCGTTCTAATACGTATTTTCTCCTTTAGTCAATTCACGGATGAAATGTGGTCGGGAACATCAGATGGACCCAATGAAGCCGCGTTGGACACTCTTTTGAAAGAGCCTGCCCCCGGAAAGAAAAAATTCACGGTTTGGTTCAGGGAAAAGGTAATTTCAAACCTGTCCCTTCTACCTTGCAATTCGTGTATTATCCCTCTTACTAATGCACAAAACAATTTGTACTTGTAGGGAGCTGATGCCAACGTTGTGATGTCAGATGAGTTGAGATGTGTCTCCCAAGGTTGTAACCGTAGAGTCGAGAAGTATGAGAAGTATGATGTGAATGGGTACCGCTTCCATACAGAGCATCACCAGAACAGTCGGCCTAATGCAAAGACTATAAATACCGGGGTCTTCACCAAAGGAGCCGGTAATTATGATTACTACGGAAGGTTACAGAACGTATATGAGCTGACGTTCAATAACACGAACATATCACTCAAGCTTGTTGTGTTCAAATGCCACTGGTTCGACCCTGAGCATGGAACCAAAAGTACCCCTTCCATTGGGTTAGTTGAAGTTAAGCCTTCAACCACCTACAATGGATCCGATGTCTTTGTTGTGGCTCACCAAGCCTTTCAAGTTTATTATTTGCCCTACCCATGCAAGAAAGAGGGACTCATTGGTTGGGAAGTCGTGTTCCATGTATCGCCACGTGGTAAGCTACCCATGCCCTCCGAAGACGATTACAACAACATTGACCCTAAAACATACGAGGGGATTTTCTATCAAGAGGAACAAACCTTTGGGGACTTTGGCATACAAGGTCTTGAGGACCGCGAGGACAATGCACAAACAGGTGGTGACGTAGTGGTGAATCTAAAGGATATAGATATGCTCAACAAGTTACAGAGTGATAGTGATGACGATGATGAGCCTCCACCGTGCGAGGAGGTTCCAATATACAACACTCGTGATAGTGATGTTGATAGTGATGATAGTGATGTTGATAGTGATGATGACAACCCAGGACTTAACTATGAGAGTGATGATTAGGGGTGAGGGTCTTTTATGTCCTTTTGCGTACTATTTACTTTTCAACATGCTTCTTCTTAATTGCATTACGTCTTTATTCTTATTTACTACATTTTTCAACATGCTTACAAGTTTATCCTTTCTCAATGCAGGTGATTGACCAAGATGAGCCAAGGCAAGGAATCATCGGCCTCGGGCTCTCGGGAGGTGTAGGATGTGTTCGGGTGTAGCGTGTGTGAATTCGAACTTGTTTGGAGTTTGTATGAATGCTTGGATGAATTTGAATCATGTTTGTGTCATTTGGATATGTATGTGGTGTTTTATTTGATGTTTCTGTGATGTTTTATAATTTGTGCAATTTTAATTGTATTTAAAATGCGCCAGAAACCAGCAGCAAAAAATTTCAGAAACTGAAATATGCTGCGGGGGCGCACAGGATCGTGCCACGTCGACGCTGGAGGACCATATGACTGCCGTCGGCGTATAGGTGGAGCAGACGGAGACAGTCAACGTTCCTTTTGTGGGTCCCACTTCACATACGCCGACGGCGACGGATACGCCGACGGCATTGTTCATACGCCGACAGCGTCCTACGCCGACGACTATACGCCGACGGCGGCCGTCGGTGTAGGTCTACGCCGACGACGATCGTTGCTACGCCGACGGCGGCCCGCCGTCGGCGTTTTGACTGTTTCCGTAGTGAGTCACATGATCAGCCTGGTTGGCTGGTCGATAATTATCATGTTGTAGGTAAGGTAACTATAGTAGATGTTCATGTTTTGTTTGTTCTCTTTTAACCATTTCCATCAGCTAGTTCTCATGGATAATAATAGTGCCTTGATCGCATGTATAAGAACAAGGAGATGACAATCAGTCCCGTCTATATTCTTGAATCAACAATTCTAATTTTGTATAAAGGAATTAGTTTAATTTTCTTTTCTAGACCATCATGCGGCTACCCGCCAGTAGTACTAAGATCAGGCAATCACACACGATTACGGTTTACAAAACCATCACTATGCATGAGGTTTACAAATTTTGTGCGATGGGGGATACCTTCACACGGACATTGCAAGACTATTTTTGTGAGATTCATTTGTGCGATGGGGGGGGGGGGGGGGGGGGGGGGGGGGGTGGGATCTTGTACAACCACTCTAACTCGAAGGAAGAAGCTGAAGCCAGTCCAGTTTGCTCGGACTATCTACGAAAAAAATGTCATTCTCCGTTAATCTGCCTTGTTTTTAGAAGCTGGGAGGTAGTTTTGTCAAGAACATAACGACATTCAAGGCTACGAAGGATATTATGCCCTTTGCTTGTCCGAAGTAGACCGATGATACGGACTAAAGTAAGTCACATCTCAATTTCAAAATACTTGGTCCTAAAAGAACAAGCAAGGGATGAGCGCGGAGCAGAGCTGCCGCAAAAAAAAAAAAGAGCTGAAAAAGATGGGAAATTCCAATGATTCTTCGTCAAAAGAAAAAGCAAATAACAAATCTGGTTCGATGGCTCTTCTCTACTAACCACAAGGATATTGGTACTCTATATTTCATCTTTGGTGCCATTCCAAGAGTGATGGGCACATGCTTCTCTGGATTGATTCGTATGGAATTAACCCGACCCGGCGATCAAATTCTTGGTGGGGATCATCAACTTTATAATGTTTTAATAGCGGATGATCTTTTTTATGGTTATGCCGGCCATGATAGGTGGATTTGGAAAATTATGAGACGCCATACGTTTAATAGGCAAGGGCCAGCCCGAAGATCAATTGGATCTTTCTCCAAGCATATATTCGACAGATTCATTCGTGAGCTTCTATAAGATTACACACGTTTTTTTTTTGTCTTTGGCCATGTATGTTGGAAAACTATGACACATGGTTAGATGTATTGAATAACCTGTAATCATATTATCACAGACATTTAATCAAACTTAACTGTGTGATTTGTCCCTGGTAAAGTGGAAAGCTGGGATGCACCGACTAAAAGATAATGTTTAGAACAACCAGCGGTACAAAGTTGTACGGAACACGAACACAAAACGTGTCCCTCAAGCAGGAATTGCGCAATTTATGTATCAATAACCTTATCATAGACACAAAGCAGCTTCCAGGTCACATGGTCTGCACTTGGTCCGCGAATATTAGAAAGACCGCTGCAGCTCATAAGCTTATAACAATCATCAAAGTTACACTATATAGCTAGATGGTACAAACAACAGCCCTTCTAGAAAAAAAGTTTGAGCCCAAGTGAGTCATTACATGATGTTCCTGCCTCTATATCGTACACCAAGTACCTCAAATAACTAAGAAATCAGCCAAACAATTTAATAATCATGAAGTAACGCAAGAAATCCAGTCGCCAATTTAAGTTAAACAGAGTTCGGTAACTGTTTGCTTCCTCAACTCCGGAGACAGATTCGAGCCTTTTTGGACTCCTGCCTTTATCAGGACCGCCAATAACTCCCCACGTCTCAAACTGCCTTTGCCGAGCCCTTGCCCGTTCCTTCTCCTCAGATTTTGTCGCAAAGCAATATGGACATGATACACCATACTCCCACTTTGGAGATTCCATGTCTTCGTCACTAATTGGTTGTTTACATCCATAGCAAAGTTTGTGGGTTCCTTGAGCTAACCCATGCTCCACTGAAACACGCTTGTCAAAGACGAAGCATTCCCCCTCCCACAAGCTTTCAGCTTCTGGGATTTCCTCTAGGTACTTCAATATCCCACCCTCCAGATGGTAAACCTGGCATATACAGGTATGAAACCTTCAGTTAGGATCGTAGCTATAAATGTGTTTACTATCCTGATGAAGAGGTCAGAAATCATAGGTTATATGTTGACGCAGTAAACGTCTAGCATATACTACTAGATTTTTTCTAGACAGAAAACATTATTTCTTCTAGACAGCTTGCAACCTATATACCTTCAATGCTTTCTGATACTGCTCTTTGCATTTGAACTGCTTAACAAATATATCTACTGATGCAGTAAACATCTAGCATACACTACTAGATTTTTGACAGAACTTTTCCACTATTTTCACTACATAACCTAGTGCTATTGATGGTACAACATGCATGACCAGTTTAACTGTACACAAATGTAATAATCAAACTGTATACAAATGTAATAATCAACCTGAGGATAAGTTCATTTTAGTGGTATAAAAATTCACTTTCAACATTTGTATACAAAAAATTACAGATGAAGATGAGAATCTTCATGATGAAATTGAGCACAAGGATAAGAAACAGAGAAAGACTGCTTCATACCTCTTTAAATCCCTTACTGAGGAGAAAGCTTGATGCCTTCTCACATCTAATACCACCAGTGCAATACATAGCAACTCGTGGTAGCTCTTTGGGTTCACTGGAATTCAGATTTTTTCCTGGTTCCTCGGTAACAGTGTCGGCATTTCCTGATGACAGGTGACTGTCAGATTCAGCCAACTGGAACTGATTATCGACCCAAGATGGAAATTCTCTAAATGATTTGGTGCATGGATCAACAGCTCTATTAAATTTTCCTATGCGTATCTCATACATGTTACGCACATCAATGACAACCTGCCACATGAACATTGTAAATGCATCAAGCAGATGGCATCTAATATTATACACGCGCAAAAGTAGGACAGAAATCTGAGACTAATAGACTCACAGTGTCTGGATCGCTTATCAATGCATTCCAGTCTTTAGGCTTTACATACTTGCCAACTGTTTTAGTTGGCATCACACCTGGGTCTCCAAAACTCACAATCTGAAAAGTAGTCAACAGAACATAATAATCTGCACCATTAAATAGTAAATACTTTGTTGTTCAACTTAACAACCAGTAATGTAAGCAAACTAACCGACCTCCTTTTTCAATTTCACACGGACATGATCCCATCGGAATGGTGCATCTTCCCCAGCACCAACAGGAGAATGGCTGGTATGTCCATGATGGATAGCCTCATCTTCTGGCGTAACAGGTGACTGGATCATTCTCAATCCTTTTAAGCGATTGTCCGCTTGAATAAAGTTCAAAACTTTCTCCACGGCTTCTGGTATTCCACATAAACTACCATTGATTCCCTCTGGTGCAAGAATAATGCCACCTGAAACACGCTGAACAGCATCAGCCAACCAACCATGTGAGAGCCAGTTTTGCAGAAACATTGGATAATAAAATATCATATACAATTTGTAACTTTGAATAAGCATCCAAATCTACTACATCGTTTATCAATTGGGAAATAGTTACCTTGGCATATCACTAATGTTCTAGTTAGCTAAACTTTACCTAATAATATATTAAATAAATCAAGTAAACATAACTGAACATATTAATGCAAAAACAGTAAGAACTACCAAAAGGTTAAGAAAGATAAATATACAGAAGGTTAGCAGTTAACAATAGATCTCCAAAATGATTACTTTACTGTAATGAGCAGCAAGAACTACAAATGAGCTAAAGTCATGACAAAATAATAAAGATTAAATGAGATTTCTTCATAAGAAAAAACTGTCAGTAATATATTGTGCATTCTTTGTTGCGAGTTTGGTAACTTTCACATAGGTGTTCCACACATTTGGGTTTGCTACCTATATGTGCATTTACAATAGATTTTCTACATCAATAACTAAATTGGTTACGTACACATTGTAACAAAATTAATACAATGCAGTTATCTAGCTGACAGTTTTGATACACACGTACAACCCTTTGCATATCTAAGGAACTAATGATTTTTCAGTTCAAGGACAGGACTAAGCTCTATGGTATATGTTGAAATATATTACCCAACCTTCTCCAGTCAGTTTGGACTTTTGACAGAGTAGGGTGGTGCATGCAACTCATATGGTACCAAAACAAAGGGGTCTCGAGTTAGCCAACGCAGTATTAATAAAAATAGTTGCGGCCTACAACGATCCCACATCTAAGGTCTGGAGAGGCAGTTTTGAAATATATTGCCTGCCCTTCTCCACCATAACACAAAAATCTAACACACTCGCCAAATGATTACATGCCACTCTAATAGATACAATAACCAAAGGAACTTTATGCAGTATTAGCAGATATGTGGAATGATGCTACCACGATTTCCACAAAATCCTTATTTAGCCCATATCCTTGTCATTTTTCTAGCCTTCCTTGCTACAGTACAAAGTTTGATAGAAGTTTTGCAACATTGCCCACCACTTCAATTCTTACACCCCAACAGGACACAGCCTACTGCAATCGATGCAAAGTGATAAAGTCCAAGATGATATATGTGTGCGCTCACCAGCTCCTCGCAGAGCTCCTTAAGCGGCCGCCGAAAGTCGGCATGGTCGGGGAAGTCGGCGAATCTGTAGAAAGACACCACCACTAGCGCGGTACCTCAGCTTTCACGCCACCATCTCCCGCGACCACCGCGAAACTCCTTCCGCACGGCGGCAGGGGAGCGAGCGGGGCCCTTCCCCCCAGCGGCATGAGGCGGACGCGACGGCGAGAGGTAGCAGGGCTAGGGACGGAGGGCTCGAGGACTAGCGAGCTGACATAGGGTAGGAGGTGGTGGGCGGCGGCCGTGGCGGCGCGGCGGGCGGCGGGGAGTGGTGGGGAGGGCAGCATCCGGGCTTTCGGGTTCGGGTCAGAACTCAGAAGTAGCGCACGCATCAGCGGATTGAAGTTTTTTTTTCGGTTGCTACTCTTTCATACTGGGCTTTTGGGCTCCCCTCTTCTTGTCCACTCACCTCACTCGGTACTGGGCCCAGGCAGTTTTAACGAATTTGACCCTTTTTTAAACCTATTTTATAAAATGGACTAAAATTTGAAATATTCACAATCTAACCTTTTCACGGGCGAACGGCTCTGGGGAGCCATGCAAGATTGCACGACGCCCCGGCAAAAGGTGTCATGGATCATGTCACGTCATATTAGGCCGAGCCGACCTTGATCATGGCGCCACAGACTAGCGCGTCGTGCCTACTACCACATCACCTTTGGCCAAGGAGTCGAGTTTCAGTTATTTTTTATTTTAGACAATTAAACAATATATTTATTTTTTTAGAAAATTCTGAAAAAATCATACATGCTCTTAAATGTATCCTACAAGCCTTCCAATCCACAATGTTAAATACTTTTATTTGAGCTACCAAAAATAAAAAATATATAGATCGAAGTATAGTGAATAATGCATAGTTTCCAATATCCATACTTTTTAATTATTGTGTAGACAATAAAACAAATAATTGTGTATTGTGATTCTGCATGGTTGTAGGATAAATTATTGAGAACAAACATATATGTTTATAGTTTCTTTTTAAATGTTGGGACTCATTGGAGTTCAGGAGCCAAATGACTTTTCAAATTTTAAGTCCGTACTAAAATAGCTCACCAGAGAAAGAGAAGAATCTTGAAAATAACAAGAGGTCCACTCTCAAAAATGACTTTTGATTGCCAAGCTCACATGCTCCTACCCAGTTTTGAAACTCAAAAAATGAAAACACTTCAAATAAATCTTGAAAAAAGGGTAACAAACATAAACTAGTGTTTAAAGTATGTGCAAAGTTTCACGGGGAATTGACACCTATGGTGCTATGTGCGAAGAAAAATCGATGCTCTACGCGAGAGAATTTTGATACTTCCACAACAAGATTCTTTTAGCATATCCTGTCTAGATACCTGATTTTTTTTTCTGCTTTCGCTTTGACCCAACGAGCCAAAGAAAAAAAAGGAGTACGGGAGTACTCCTCGAAATATAGTGGGCGAGCTGCGGCATAGAAAAATTCCTGATCCTCTTCGTCGTCTACAAAATACCCCTTCGCTGGCGGTCGCGTATTTTTTTGCTAAATATGCCTTTTTTGCGAAACTAATCTCAAATCTGGCCTCTCTTCAAAACTATTTTCAAATCTGGCCCCTGAGGTCGGCTCCAACGAGGATGGCGCCGACCTTGTACATGTCGGCTCCATCCGCGTTGGCGCCGACCCCTGTTTTAAAAATTCTAAATCCTTTGGAAAATTATGTGAGTTTCTGGATGGCGCCGAACTGAACAACTTCGGCTCCATCCTCGTTGGCGCCGACCTCAAGAGGTCAGATTTGAAAATAGTTTTGAGAAGAGCCCATATATGTGTTTGGTTGCTCAAAAGGGTAGATTTGTCAAAAAAAAAAATACGGCGGTCGCGTTGCTCCCGCTCGCCTCCTCGCCATTAAAGACACACACCTCTTGAAACCGAAGCAGAAAATAAAATTACCGTGCCAGAAAAATTCCATTCCTTCTCAAATCAACCACACCACATATATATACGTTCCTTCCAAACATCTTCGTCCGTGAATTCCTCCGCCGCAGCCGCCCGTCAGTGATTCCCGGACTTCCTTTCTAAAATTTCCGAGGGTCACTCTTCGCCATTCATTGGGCGGGCTAGGGTTAGGGTTTGCGAGTATGAGGCTGAACGAGGAGGGGCGGGACGAGGAGGCGGTGACCTCAGCCACGCCTGCGCCGGTAGCGCGATCCCCGCCGCCTGCCGCCTCGTCGGGCCTGCAGCGGCTTGTGGTCGGGTACGCGCTCACCAAGAAGAAGGTCAAGAGCTTCCTGCAGCCCAAGCTCCTCGCGCTCGCCAGGTAAAACCAAACAAAAACGACACTTCTGGTACCGCGTCAAGGCTGGAATCTCTTGTGGTTCTCCTGGAGCCGTGTGTCTAGGGATTTGTTTCGGGGGGATTTTTTGATATTTTCCATGCGTGTATGTGATTTTCTTATGACCAAACAAAAGAAAGAGTTGCTTTCGAACCTCTGATGACGTGCATTGGTCAGTGGAATCATGATCAAATTGCACTGCCCCCTTTGCCCGTTGTAAGGAGAAGAGAATTTTGATTCAGTAGTCGAGCATCAACAAAGGAAGTGATTTGGTTACAAACTTGATTTGTAAGTCGTATCATTGCTATTTGCTACGTAGTAGTTTTGGAACTGGATAGTGAGGGCCTGAGGGGGTCTTCTGCATCATATATGGTATTTTAGACTTGTGCCCTTGTTCGATATCTGAGAATCTTTGAGATTGGAATATTCTTTCTTGTAAATAAAATAAACACATCACATGTCTCAGGTTTATAAAATGGCCACTGATGACAAAAGTACTAAAGTAGGGCATGTTGACTTGACTAGATTTGATCCATGCTGCATCAACACCAAACAGAAGGGAAATAAAAGAAATTCTGTCAGCATACCCATAATGTATTTTTCGCAATATTCCTTTGAAGTACCATCGATTGATATCTGAAAATCTTTGATATTGGAATATTCTTGCAAATAAAATAAACACATCGCATGTCTCAGGTTTATAAAAAATAGCCACTGATGACCAAAATACTGTCTCAGGTCTCATCAAAGTCAATCATTCCTTAAATTAAGCTTCACAATGAAATTAAATAAAGTAGGGTTTGTTGACTTGACTAGATTTGGTCCATGCTGCATCAGCAACAAACATAAGGGAAATAAAAGAAATTTTGTCAGCATACCCATAATGTATTTTTCTCTGCAATAGTTCTTTTAACTACCATCGATTGATATCTGAAATGAGCTTCAGGTTTGATACTTTCCTGCCACATTGAGTTCATTCTCAGTTTTCAGTGCTAACTTGAGATTTGTTGCGAAGAAAATATTTGTTTTGTCAGTAATTCACCTAGTTTGCTAAAAATCATTGGCATAAGTTACCCATGCGAAGGTTCATTCCTGTTTCAGTAATAAGTGCCAACTACTGTTTTTCTTTATAGCTAGTACATAACTACAATGCTGACACCAGTTATCCATGTTCATTCCTGTTTCAGTAGTAATTATCAAGTACTTGTTTTCCTTTTATCATTGGCAATGTTGTCACGCTGACAACAAATTGAATTTATTATCCTACCTAAAGGAAGGGGTACTATGCAGCACCTTGATTCATAAGGCTATGAGAAAGTGTGATATGAATTGTCTGGAAAAAATTAACTGTGGTAAACTCACTTGCTACTTGTAACCACACCACGCTACCTCATGGACGCGGAAATAGATAGGAATAGTTGTACCAATGAAATGCAGTTGTTGTATAATAAAACTCCAGGTCACAAAGGACAATTCCGCCATAACAATCAACTAGTCAATCTTCTAGTTCTGTTCAAGATGATTGACTACCATCTTGTTTGTTTATTCTTTGTTGCCAACCTGGAGAATTCGGGTTTGTCAGTACTGTCGGTGTTCACCAAATCGCAGAAAAAGAAATCAAAATAGATGATGCCTAAAATGTGCAATGCCCAGTAGTTATAGATATAAGTGGTTCAAGGCATTCCTTGCAAATCATGTCCCTTATTAAGTGTTGCTCATAGTATGTGTGGGATATTATTCAGTTATACTCCCTCCGTTCTTGACTTAGCTTTGTCTAAATATGGATCTATATAGACATATGTTAGTGTGTAAATACATCCGTATTTAGACAAATACATTTTTTCTTTCTTCATTTACTGTTTCTCATTCATTTATCTCAGTATTTATCTCATTGATTCATCGTTTTATATCAGTGATTCAGTCATTTCTCTCAGTATCTTCATTTATGTCATCGTTCAGTGATTCAGTTTATCTCAGTGATTCATTCTTTATTTTCTTATTGATTCGGTTTTCTATCTCATTATTTTATCTCAGTGATTCAGCCCTTTATCTCAATGATTCAGTCTTCATTGTCTCATTGATTCAGTCGTTTATCTCATCGATTCAGTCTCTTATCTTTGTGATTCTCTCATTGATTCAGTAATTTCTCTTCAGTGATTTAGTCTTTTATGTCAGTGATTGAGTTTTATTCACTGATTCAGTGGTACACTCTTTTATCTCAATGATTCAGAGTATCAAAGAAAGGAAAACTGAGACTGTAACGCTGAGATAGAGACTGAGAAAAGAATGAGACAAAAGACTGTAACACTGAATCAGTGAATAAGTAGGGAAAAAAACTGAATTACTGACATAAAATACTGAATCACTGAGATAAAATGCTGAGAGAAATGACTGAATTAATGAGAGAATCACTGATATAAATGATTGAATCACCGAGATAAAAGACTGAATCAATGAGACACTCGAAACTGAATCAATGAGATAAATGACTGAATCACTAAGGTAAAATAATGAGACAAAAGACAGAAATTAGACAACGAAGAATGAATCACTCAGATAAAAAAACTGAATCACTGAGATAAAATACTAAGCTGTTTGAAATTATTTAATATCGTTGTTTGTAAAAATAATATTACTATTTCTTATCTCGAGCACTATGTGTTTACTAGATGTGTCTTTATGTCAATTTTATGAGTTCTCCTCTTACTTTTTTCTTCAGGAAGAAGGGAATTAATTTTGTACCAATCGATGAGACTTGTCCTCTGTCCGAACAAGGCCCATTTGACATTATTTTGCACAAGGTCAGCGGTATCTCCCTGACTTCTACTGAATAAATATTTGATAATGCGATCACATATTTTCCATATATTGGGTAGATTTAGTCAAACAGCCACTGTCATGTGGGTGTGTCACACATGTGCAAGATTTAGTGATCATATGGCATGGTTGGTGCAACTGTCATTCAACCATGGTGGCATCTAAGGCACAGAGCAAACTATTTTAATTAAGCATGCAACCAAGGTCCAATGGCTCTTATACATGGATACCAGGCCCCGTATCTTCAGATCGTCCAGCTGCAATCCTGCACAAAGATGGTAGAGCGTTGACATAAAACTTGCGTCTTCGAAGTGGGGCTTTCTCAGTGTCCGCCATGGCCTCTACCTAGCAGCTTAGGACAAGCTGGTCTTTGAGGGAGAAAGGGATCTCATATAGGTGTTCACTCATGGAGTATGCCCAGCTGACCGTTGCTGACTTCAGTTACCGATATAATCCCAGTTCTCTCTAAGTTAGACATAATACGTCAATTAGGAAACTGAAATCCGTTAGATAAGATATTCCTTAGCTTGGGCCTTAAGCGAATTGGAGATAAGAATTTTTGTTTGTTACGCAGTTTGGGTTGTTAGGCCTCTATATAGAGGTCTTAAGATGAACAATTAGGCAAGAAGAACCATAATCTATCTCTCCTCTACTTGGTCTTGTCAATCCCTAATCTAACCCTTCTCCCCAATCAGCTGTTCCACCCCGGCCATTCTCCTGGTGGTATTTATCCTCATGAACACGGGTTCATGACAATCTGTACTTTATCTTCTAAGAGAATAATCGAGCATCTTACATCTCATTTCAAAACGTTTGTCAGTGTAGTTTGGTGCTACTTAAGATTTTTTTTTGTTTCTGATTGAGTTTGTTGCTTCCTTTTCTCAGCGTACTAATACGGAGTGGCAGCAAGTTCTGGAGGTAAGTCATGAACACCAAAAAATACTGATAAGCAATGATTACATTGCAAAATGTAGCTGACATCTTCCATATATAGTTTCTGCTTGCAACATTGTGACGTAGTACTATAATTAATTAGAACCCTGTTTGCAGCTATTCATCAGTTATTATAGTACTTGGATACTTAGAGCATCTCTAGCAGAGCCTGCAAAACGCGGAACTGGAAAACTGTTTTGCGGGTCACGGAACGCGCGTTTTTTTGCTCGAAACGACACGGCGCAGAACAGAAACCTCAAAACCAAACTGTAAAACAGAATATGCTGTAGAATATTCGTTGTCTTCTTCCTTCGTCTTTTCCCCAAGCTGACTAGTAAAATCGGTGGCCTCCGTCGGTGGTGCTAGTGCTTATGGAACGATCGATGCAGCCAGCAGCGGCGACCAATGGATCGCGAGGAGCCTGGAGCAGAGCACGGGGAGCAAGCGGGCGACGTCCCCGTGGGCCGGTGGATTGCGAGGAGCCTGGAGCAGAGCACGGGGAGCAAGCGGGCGACGTCCCCGTGGGCCGGTGGATTGCGAGGAGCCTGGAGCAGAGCACGGGGAGCAAGCGGCGACCGATGGATCCATCGGGGCTGGCGCCGTCCCCGCGGGCGGACGCGCACGAGCGCCCACGGGCGCCACCATCCGCTGGAACCGCCCGTCGCCCCTGCCGCCGTCGTCCGAGTCGCACGACGAGCCCCCGCGGCAGGCAGGCACGCACGCACGCAGGTCGCTGCAGCATGGGTGCGGCAGGCCCCTGGGCGTCGGGCTGCTTCCGCCGTTGTGCGCCACGGAGCCCTCTGGCGGCCGGCCCGCGTAGAGGCCTGCAGGGAGTTTGGAGAGGTCGAGCGCGTGCGGCGACGACGGCGAGCACCGGGAGACGACGGTGCTGCCAGGGGCCGAGCCGTCGTTGAGCCCTCGGGGCCGGCTAGCAGGTGCTGCCAGCTGGGGCTCCAGTTTCCGGCGAGTTTGGCGAAGAACGGCCGGATTCCGGCGAGTTCCGCGGCTGAAGGTCACCCGGCGGGTGCTGAATGTTCAGCCCGCCAACCGTGTTGACCAAATGCAGGGCCCCCTAGATTTGGCGCCGAAATCCGCGAAAAAGCTGTTCCGAGGCGGGGATTCACGGGGCCCTGCAAAATCTTTTGCGGGTTGGGTAAATTTGCGGATTCTGTTCTCCGCCGTTTTGCGGTTTTCAATCCGCATCGGGCGGTTATTATGCGGGTTTGACCGTTTTGCGGGTTCTGCTAGAGATGCTCTTAGATGCTAATTGTTATAAATGTACAGGAATCCCCCATTGCTGTAATTATTTTCCTGTTTATCTTCTGACCTTCTTTCACGTTCTTAAAGGATTATCGTGAAGAGCATCCCGAAGTAACCGTCCTTGACCCACCAAGTGCTATCCAACATCTGCACAACCGCCAGTCGATGCTCCAAGAAGTTGCTGATTTGAACCTGTCCAACAGCTATGGTAATTTAGCAGATATTTAAATTTATTATTAGTTACAGGTCTGCCTTTTTCACGTGGTGGCTCATGGCAACATACAACTAGGGTCAGCAAACTTGTTCATTGCAGCTCAGATTTGTTAGGGCTGCTTTCACTAGGGATGGGATTGCCTAGGATCGGTAAAATGTGTTTCCTTTTTTGTTAGACATGGTCTATTAGACTTGGTTCTTTATACAAAGGAGCTGCATCAATTAGGAGAAGAAGAAAAAAGTAAGGAGAATTCTTCAGACCTTATGTATACCAACTGGGTTTGACTTTGTCATTATGCTAAAGGTTTTGCATTTCCTTATTAGTTGTCACTTCCCTTGTAAGTTAGCCTTGTATCTACCAGATCACATTGTAATCTGTAATTTTTGTCCTAAAGAGAGCCTTTGCTCGCAGTTTCGGCATGCAGAAAAGAGCCTCTCTCAAAATAAATTTCCATTAGGTTGATTGTTAATTTTAAATCAATTTAGCAATCATTGGTAAATTAGTTTAAACTATGTTTGTATATCGTGGGCCTTAGACAAAAAATTACTTGAGAGCAGTACTTCCTAGTAGCCTTGAAATATTTCTGTATCATGATGAACTTGCCACTGACACCTTTCCCCAGACCCCGCACAGTGCGGGAGCTCTCAGCACTGGTACGTCCTTTTTTTTTTTACTGGCATGGAAAATGTCTAGATTTTCTGTTCATTATTTGTTATGTTCAACTATTGCAGGTGAGGTTCGTGCTCCCAGACAGCTAGTCATCATGAAAGATCCATCTTCCATACCAGCTGCAGTTGCCAAGGCTGGACTAACCTTGCCCTTAGGTGAGTTTTTTTCCTTTTTAATTATGAGGCTGCTTATGAAAATGATACCTAGGTTATTTCTCCTGTTATAGCTCGTTCTGGATTTTTGATAATTTTCTAATTATAGTATTATACTACCTTGCATCTAGAATTTTTACCATGGTGATGCCAGATAAATGAATTTGATCCATGCATGTTTTCCTAATACAGACATAATTTTAATACCTTTTGCATGGCTTCTCTAGATTTTCAGTGGTTTCTTCGACAGCATGTTGATGTTTTGCATCTTATTGAAAATGCTTGTAAACTTGGTGTTAAATCATTGGTATTTACTAGTGACATGAGGATGCAGGTGAGGCTACTGCTGGGTATGAGTGTGAGGTATTCTCATTGATACATTTGCTCTCCTTTTAACTTCAACTGCAGTTGAGGGTCATGCTTTATAATACGATGAATTGGCCATGTTTTAGTTTTTGGCTGCCTACTTAATTTCCGTTTTATCTTTCTATTTGTCGTACATGTATTTGTTTTCCAGGCATTGTATGCTAAATCGCCAAAATAGGACTGTAAAAGACTGGCTTGTTTCTGATGTGAATAATACTCCTTTTACAGTTGCCAAACCTTTGGTTGTTGATGGAACATCAAAATCTCATCAACTATCTCTTGCATATGTGGATACATCGCTGTCAATGCTTGATCCTCCTCTGGTTCTCCAGGAATTTGTGAACCATGGTGAAATTTAAGTCTCATTATGTATTTTTAGATCTATCCTGAAACTTTCACCAAAATAGTGGATGTCCAGGTCTGACTTATTGGCCATACAGGCGGCATCTTATTTAAGGTATACATTGTTGGTGAAACAATACGGGTTGTACGCCGGTTTTCTCTTCCTGATGTTAACGACTATGACATGGAAAACAATGAAGGGATCTTTCCATTCCCAAGAGTTTCCTGTGCAACAAATAACGCAGAAGATGCAGACATTGACCCTTGTATCTCAGGTGAGCCTTCTTTTCTGGTGCATCAATTAACTCTCCCTTTTAGTTTAACTAGTGCATCTATCTAGCTCGCAGGTGAGACTTGTTTGCTGGTGCATTCATTAACTCTCCCTTTTGGTATTAAGCTAGTGCATCTAGCTTGCTTTGTGAAATACCAGATCTGTCTTACTTTACAAAGTGTTTGTGCTATTGGACCCTCTGTATGGTACACTTTTGATGATACTCCCTCCATTCCATAATATAAAATGTTTTAGCTATTGCAATACGGGCTACATACGGATGTATATAGATGAATTTGGTTGTGTGGGTTCACTCAAATTGCTCTGTATGTAGTCCGTATTGGAATATCTAAAAAGTCTTATATTTAGCAACAGAGGGAGTAGGTATTTTACATCTGTCGTTTTTCAATGATCTCTAGTGCTGAAGTTTTTCAGACTAACATGATCGATCCCCTCTCTGATTTTCATGTTAACGATTTGTGTTACTGAATAGAATTAATGCTACCATGTGACAGAACTTCCTCCAAGACCGCTTTTAGAAAAATAAGGAGGAGGGTTGTGATAGGCTTGGCGAGCCAACGTAAAAACTAGCCAGTCCCATGGATATGAAACCCACGAGAGTAGTACTAGGGTGGGTGACCTCCTGGGAAGTCCTCGTGAAAGGTTTCATATCTAAGGTTGTGATAGGCTTGGCGAGCCAACGTAAAAACTAGCCAGTCCTATGGGTATGAAACCCATTTGGGCGAGAGTAGTACCAGGATGGGTGACCTCCTGAGAAGTCCTCGTGAAAGGGTTTCATATCTAGCCTACCCCAACTTGTTTGGGACAAAAGGCTTTGTTAAGGTTAAGGTAAGGGCAAGGAACTTCGACGTCGACTGGTACGAGTAAATTTGCATTGTCTGTGAACCATATGCTATTCTATACTCTCTTTTAACTGACATTGTAAAAATTTCAGGGTCTTAAACTGTTTAACTTAGACATGATTAGAGAGCATGGTAGAAAGGATCGGTACTATGTAATTGACATCAACTATTTCCCTGGTGAGTTTTACTCTTCTAGACTTTTTTCAACCTCTATTACCTTTGCTAATGCCCCACTTCTTGCGCATAAGTTATTGCATGAGCTGCTTTCCTTGTTTACTCACGTTATTCCAGGTTCAAGGTAACACTGCACTTCCTCAATGGCCAATGTCTTGCTTCTAGACTGTCACCTAAGCACTATGTTTGCTACCCCGTGATGTGTTTCTCTAATTGTCCCAGTTCAAACTCCGCAGGATATGGGAAAATGCCAGGCTATGAGCTCGTATTCACCGACTTCCTCCTAGGCCTTGTGCAAAGCAAATACAAGAGGCGTTTGAGCGGAAGCTGAAGTGTAGGAAACCTTCCTTTCCAAGTTCCAGAAATAACGCAGTTCATGTGACTGGCAGCTTAGATAGATTTAAGCCATAAGTAGTCACCCGTTTGTACATAACAAGGGGGATGTTAGCTTGTTGCAGAGTATCCAGGAGAGACAACGGTGATATTGAAAGGAAAAGGTAATTGTACGGTTGCCCTGCGTCCAACTTTTATATGCGGACCCGACTGCCTGATTTCCGCAAAATAACTCGTTTTCTCCTTGACTTAAAACTAACTAAATTTGTCGGTGCATGTCTGATTTTGTGGTATGACTGGAACAAGCGTAGCAGCGCCCCAAGAAAGGTTTTCAGGAAGAGCTAGGAGCCTAGGATTAAGGGCAGGTTTTGAACACGGAAATATTGGCTGCTTCAGAAAGAAACACCGTTAAATCTCTTGGGGATTTAATGTGCAATTAAACTGGATAGATACTTTTCAAGCACAAATCCTAAATATGTCAGGCTCAACTATATTCCTGAATAACCTAAAGCGAACAAATATATAGCAGATTACAATAATAAGCTAGCAATTCAAATTTACACATGATATAACAATAGTACCATTCAGAAAGTGCAAAATGCCAAAGAGATAAAGACAATTGATGGAACAAAGAAACAACTAGTGTATCTCTGTATTTGGAAGAACGAGAGATGAGTGAAAACTTGAATTGGTAGTTGTTTCTTTGTTCTTGAAAACTTGAACAACTAGTGTTTTAATGCAAAAGGGATTAATACAACTAATTGCCCCCCCCCCCCCCCCCCCCCCCCCATTTCTCGGTTCCTCTGTCTCGCGCGTCCCTGGTTTGCCACGTCCTCATGCAACTCCAACCATGCTGCCTTCCCCGGCTCCGTATGCGACGTGCTTCATCCTGTCAGATAAGTTGGGTGTCTCGTGCGTGGTGTTCGTGTTCTGTATATAGATCTGGCGATGTGTTGTATGGCAGCTCAATGCGTGTGGGGCACCGCTGGCATGTGGGATTCGTCTCCTACATGTTGGAGTGTTTGGAAAGAGGGGCTGGCGGCAGTCTGCGGGTGTTGTCCCATACCTCGTCATGTCTGACCCACATATCGGTTCTAGTGGCGTAAGTTTTCCTCGTCGGAGGTGTCATGTGAAGCCTTCTTATTTTCCTCATCTTCACCTTAGTCTCCGGTTTGAGGGTAAAAACCTAGATCTGCATGGATCAGACGACAACGACGCAATTGCTCAGTCCCCTTCTTGGAGGTATTGCTCTTGAGCTTCTGACCAACGTCGGTTCTCATTGTGTCATGCTTTTCATGGTCATCGCACTAATGGATGTTTGCCTTTAAAGACGTCTATGCAGGGACTCTGATGATGGCTGGAGCCTGACTAGACGATGCCTTGTTTTCTTCAACTTTCAAATGATGTTGACATCAAGATTTGGACAACCTTTTGTGGTTATTCTTTGTATATGTTTGTGCGTTGTTCTTTTCCGTGACCGTGCATTTTAACCTGACATCCCAGCAGTGATTTGTGGGTGTAATGGTTTGAATTCCTTGCCGGTTGTTGGCTTTGTTAATTCAAAGTCGAGCTCATCGAGCCTTTTATCTAAAATTTTAGTTTAAGAATATCTAAATGTCTTGAGCCGAAACAAAAGCACCGACGACCCCTCGTGTCCCGGGTGGAGGTCACGGCTCGCGAGGTGGCTGCCGACGGCAGTGCGGGTGGCAGAGTCGCCGTCGCCTCCGGTGGTGGTGACTGCGCTCTCGATGGGCTTTGGCGTGCCCGATCTGGGTTCGTCGAGCCCGAACGAGGGCACACGGACGAGCCTGACGGTGCAGGCGCAGTGACGGTGGCGGAGGTTCCGGCGCCGACGCAGGAGATGGCTTCTCGTGCCGACGTGCTCCATCGCCTGGGCGGCGGCCCTAGAACGAGAGCTTGCAGTTCGGCATGGTTGTCGTGGTCGTGGAAGGTGATGCCGCGGCGGCTGCACCATGCGGTGGAGCTCGGTGGTTGACGACATGGCCAGGTGCCATCTGCGCCTCCCGAAGCTTTGCGACCGGTTTGAACTCCGGAAAGCTCGAGCAGACTTCGATCTGTATCGATGTCGGCGGCACCCTCGGGTGTCGTTCCCTTTCTTGATTACGCCGTCGTGGAGCTTTTCGACCTCGACTAATGCGTGGTGGTTCTAAGTTCTCCGGGTGAAAACCCATGCTCCTTCGGTCGCTGGCGGCGGTGACAGTCTCGTCACTACCTTGTTGGAGGCGCCGCTTTGGAGCCCTTGGCCATCGCGGTGCAACTGTTTCGCGACGGATCACTAGTAGAAAAAGGGCTATAGGTAGGTTGGCATTCTGTGGCGCACCCTTAATTGGTGCGCCACAGAATTATTTCGAATCACTTTCTGTGGCGCACCGTAGTTTGGTGCGCCACAGAAATTTGAATTTCTGTGGCGCACGGGACTGGGTGCGCCACAGAACAGCTCCGTGCGCCATAGAAATGCTGATTTCTGTGGCGCACCCGGTCACGTGCGGCACAGAAAATGAACTTTGTGTGACGCACGGTACTGCGTGCGCCACGGAATTCGTTTCCCAGATCGGCATCCTCAGATCCACATTCTCTCTCTTCCCACTCTGACGCGAACTCACAGCCACACACACGCGAACTCACAGCCACGAACCCACACGGCCCCACCACGTACTCTCCCAGCACGCGTAGCACCACTCTCTCCTCTCCCCGATCTTCTCTCTTCCACGCCCCACACAGAGAGGAGGAGGCCGAGCGGAGGCGCCGTCGGCGGCCCACGCGCCGCCCCAAGCAGCCCGCCACCGCCGTCACCCCACCCCCGCAGGCCCTCTCCGCGCCGCCGCAGGGGACGAGCCGGACCTCCTGCCCGCTGCTCCCTTCTTCTTCTTCCGTCCCAATCTCTCTCTCCCCACCTCGCCGTCGCCCACCACCCCTCCTCCACGCTCCCGCCCTGCCCTTTGCGCTCCCCGGCCCGCCGCCGCGCCGGTTTCCGCTAGGGTTTGGCCTCGCCAGAGGGGGGAGACGGCGGATCGATCCCATCCCACCCTCTGCCGCACACGGAGGAGGAGGCCCAGCAGATCGAATCCGCGGGGACGAGCCGGTCCTCCTGCCCGCTGCTCCCCACGCCGTCCCGCGTCGAGCCCCGGGGTCCCGTGGTGGGTACGGGCGCCGCCGCCGGCAGCCCTGCCTCGACGCCGGCCCTCCTGCCCGCTAGCGTCATGGCGATGAGGGCGAACTTTGGCATCGTGAGAGGCGGCCGGCCATCCTCCCCCAACCTCTGCCTACGCCGCCTAGTGCGCCGCATCCCGCCCACCTCCCCTCGTCGACGTCGGGCTCCGGGAGGCCATGGTCGCCGGCTGTTGGCCGCGCGCATGACGGATGGACCACGGTGTCCCCGTGCAGCGCCCCGTATTTTTTTAAAAAAAATGACGAAGACATTCTGTGGCGCATGCCTACCCAGTGCGCCACAAAAATCTGCGTATTTCTGTGGCGCACGGTGGGGTGCGCCACAGAAAAAAAATAGTGGCGAGAATTTAGTGGCGCACCCAGCAAATTTGCGGGTGCGCCACAGAATTACAAAATGGTGCGCCACATATAGCTGTTTTCCTACTAGTGGATGTGCAGAATGACGTGTGGTCGGGGGCGGTGGCTCTGGAAGATGGTGGTGCGTCGAGGTGATGACCTCGATCTCCGTTGCAGTGGCGATCCTACAGGGCAGGACCGTCACCTTGCACGGTTTTGGGTGACAACCTTGATATGCGAGGGCAGCGGGTTCGTCGACTCGGCTAGATCACCTTCGGGCATTGCGAAGGCTGATCTTGTTGCTATGCCGGGGCAGTGGCCTCGAATTTGGCGCGACTTCGAGGTCTACGGGCGTCGTCTTTAGCGAGGTAGCAAGTGCGAGCCGGCGGGTCATGCGGTGTTATGGCTCAGTGCGGCTTTGGTGCCGAGTGGTGTAAGTCGAGGCGGTGGCCCCGCATATGGTGGTCTGTTTTGTGTCGTTTGATGGGCTAAGAGCATCTCCAGCCGGGGCGCCCAGATGGCCGCCCAAACGCCTTCCGGACAGGCCATTTGGGCGATGTCCAGAAGGCCTGGCGCATTTGGGCGTCGTCGCTCCCCACTCGCGCCGTCCAAAAAAAAATTCTTATATGAATTCAAATATTTTGACGTCAGCAAATCAAACAAACATAAATATTTAATAGTTCAAACACATAAAATTAAGTTTTACACGTTATCGAAAAACAAAATTACAGCTCAAATGTCTTCCTCTTCCTGGGGTGCGGCCGCCATGCCCCGTCGCGCCCACAAATGGTCCGCTAGATCAGCTTGGAGTCCATGATGAGTAATTTCATCACGAATTTCCAAATGCATTGACATATAATCAACGAAATATGCGGGCACGTTGCGATCAACCTGTGCATGAGGACCCTCAAAGTCATATGGCTGATGATCCTGCACTGGATTGTGGTGCTCGCTCTCGATGATCATATTGCGCAAAATCACACAACAGCTCATCACCTCCCACATCTGCTTATTCGACCATGTCAGAGCAGGGTACCGAACGATAGCAAACATTTGCTGCAGCACTCCAAATGCCCGCTCGACATCCTTCCTGGCACTCTCTTGCTCACTTGCGAAATGACAAGCTTTGTTCCCGCGAGGATTGGTGATGCTCTTCACAAATGTTGCCCATAGATGCCATCGGCAAGGTAGTACCCTTTGTTGTACTGGTGAGCTATTGATCTCATAGTTCACAGGTGGGGCATGACCTTCAACTAGCTTCGCGAACACAGGAGAGCGCTGCAACACATTGATGTCGTTGTTTGATCCTGCCATGTCGAAGAATGTGTGCCAAATCCATAGATCATGATCGGCCACAGCTTCAAGAACCACACTGCAATATCCTTTGTGGCCTCCTTTGTACAATCCTTGCCAACCAAAAGGACAGTTCTTCCAGCTCCAATGCATGCAGTCTATGCTTCCAAGCATCCCAGGAAATCCTCTTGCAGCATTCTGTTCCAGGATCCGGTTTGCTTCTTGTTCATTTGGTCCTCTCAAATACTGTGGGCCAAACGCGCCAACCACCGCCCTACTGAACCTGTACATCGACTTGATAATTGTCGACTCTGCATCCGTAGGTACTCATCCACATCATTAGCAGGTGCTCCATATGCAAGCATTCTTATGTCTACAGTGCACTTCTGGAGTGAAGAGAAACCAATAGTTCCCATGGCATCCTTCTTCAACTTGAACCATGGATCATACGACCTCACACCTTGCATGATCTGGTTGAACAATCCACGGTTTATCCAAAAGCGTCGACGAAAATCCTTGGCGGTGGCGACAGGAACGTCGACAAAGTAGTCAGAGACTAACATGCAATGCCTAACATTCTCTGCCTCGGCTTGCTCTTCCTCCTTCCGAATGCCGAGCCTCCTTATTTTGGTGCGGCATTGGCGTCCTCGACGGCTTGAAGTTGGAGAAGACATGTGAGAATCGATATGTTCACATCTTCCTCCTCGGCAATGGCGGCTTCTTCTTCCAACAGCATCACGACCATCAACTCATCGTCGCTATCCATCTGCAATACATGACAACACGTTGTGAGCAATGGTGCCGACTGGAGTCGCCGGAAGCCGGCGGATTCAATTCTGTAGAAAACCAGGTGTACCAGTAATTCCGCCGAACACCTTCCAGGCGGGGTGGAGAGGAGACGCCGCCAGTTCCGGCTCAAGTTGTCGAACTGTCGGCGGCGCGGCCGAGAAGCAAGGCGCGGCGAGGAGAGGAGGAAAATCAAACAGCGGCGCCGGCGTCTAGTCGGGGATGGAGGCAGCGGCCAGGCGGCGGGCGTTCCAGATCGTGGCGACGGCGACGAAGAGAAAATGACGAGTCTTTGTGGCCGTGTCTCACTGCCAGGTGTGGCATGCGCGTCGGAGGCGGCAGTTTCGTAGTGTCTGGGGCCGCTCCAAGCCTCCCCAAGTTGAGGGCGTGGGTTGGGTGTGCCGGACACAAAACTGGGCCGCGCCGGACCGAAAATTGATTTGGACGACGCGAGTGGGGGAAAAAGTGTCCGGCACGCCCCAAAAGACTTTGGGCGGCCGTTTTGGTGCCCCGACTGCTGCTCTAACGTCGTGTGGGCGACCGAGCCCCTCGCTTGTGCAGTTTTCGATCATGTTTTTTCCATAAACAGGACGTTGTACGACATATAATTCGTATGGTTTTTTAATACAGTTTTCCTTAAAAACTAAGTCATTTTCTGTCTATTCTAATAGTGGATATCGACTATCTTAAACTCAAAAATAAAAAATAAAGGTTGTTTTCTTGAGAAAAAATAGAGGGAAGCGAAAACAGTCTACCGCGCGGTTCCCGATCTTGCACAGTTGCACTGCTCCTACTCAACGGGGGTGGCGTGGACGCTGCCTTCTCTCGGCGCAGCGTGTGGCGCAGATCAAATCCACCCCCGCAACAAACAAGCTCACCAGCAAAATGTAAGAATCGCCCGGTGCCGCTGACGCGCCCCAAGTCCGACCTCGCACCACCTCCACACCTCCCCCCCGCCCCCACCCGCCGGCCATGGCGGCCTCGACCTCGGCGGCGGCCGCCGTCTCCTTCCCGCTCCCTCACCACCCGCACCGCGCGCTGCGCCGCCACCGCCACCGCCGCAGCCCGTCCCTCGTCCGCGCCGTCTCCACCGCCGCGCCCCCGTCGCCGGACCTCTCCATCCAGCTCTCGCCCCGCCCCTCCCCGCCCGCCTCCCGCGACCGCGCGGAGGACCTTCAGGCCGAGTCCCGCGCCATGACACGGGCCGTTGCCGCCACCGTCTACACCCCCGAGCTCCTAGCCTCCCGCTACGGCTCCCAACCTTTCCAGGCAACTAAATCCCCATGCAATCTTTATCCTCAAGCTAGCTAAGAGCAGCAGCAGCTGAGGCTCTCGAAATCTGACATGTGTGATCGCCTGCTGTGTAACCAGGTGGCGCTGAGAGCGGCCGAGGTGCTGTCGAAGCTGGGGGCATTCGGCCTCACGCTGTTTCTGGACCAGCAGAGGGGAGACTCGGAGTCATCGGCGAAAAGGCGAGCCAGGGCGGTGGAGCTGCGGACTATATTGACAAGGCTCGGCCCGACGTTCGTCAAGATTGGGCAGGGACTCTCCACGCGCCCCGACCTATGCCCCAGCGAATATCTCGAGGAGCTCTCCGAGCTGCAGGTGAACCTTCTTTCTTGCTCCTCCTAACTGCTCATGATGCACAATGCTTATTCTTATTGATGTGAATGGACCGAACAATTCTTGCTTGCCTGTGGTTTGATGTGGACATCCTTATTTGGGTTAAGTTAGGCATGTTCTTCTTCAGGAACAGGAATGGAGCATCACTATACATGATGTAGTTCTTATCTTGTCAATAGTTAATTTTCTGTCCATTCCAGTAACCATTCATCAGAGTCTTCTTCAGTATTGTGGTTCTTTTATTGCTAATTGACTTCCAAATTGTTTGTTGACTCGAAAGAATTCACTCGTAGCAGGCAACCAGCCAGAGTTTACCATTTGAGGACATTTCCTTATAACCTGGGGCATTAGTTCTATCACTGTTATAACTTATGTAAGTATATTCAAATGGTTGACACATAGCTGTCTTGCAGGATTCTCTTCCCACATTTCCAGATGAAGAGGCATTTGCATGTATCGAGAAGGAACTTGGCATGCCTCTTGATTCAATGTACTCAGCAATGTCACCATCGCCAATTGCTGCAGCAAGTTTAGGCCAAGTTTACAAGGCACGATTGAAATCCTCCGGGCAGCTGGTAGCTGTCAAGGTGCAAAGACCTGGTATCGAGGATGCCATAGGGCGTGATTTTTTCCTACTCAGGGGACTTGGTTTTCTAATAAATAAGTATGTTGACATTATAACCACTGACGCTGTTGCCCTGATAGATGAATTTGCTTGTAGAGTTTTCCAAGAGCTTAACTATGTTCAGGTACTTTTTTCTTTGCTTATATTTTTTACATTCATGTGTAGCCTACATATTCAATGTGCCTGTAACTACTGAAAATAATTATTAACTTAGATTTAAGAGGCGAAATTATTACGGAGGTTGCTGAGTCAGCAGAACCGAATGCTATCATTTCTCCTTTTTTGATTATTAATTGTAGTAAAACGTAATGGATTCAGGAAGGCCAAAACGCACGAAGGTTTAAAAAGTTATATGCTGACAAGCAAGACATATTGGTGCCTGATATATTTTGGGACTATACAAGTGCGAAAGTCTTGACAATGGAATGGATTGAGGGTGTAAAACTAAATCAACAAGCTGCCATAGAAGGTCAAGGTTTGAAGGTTCTGGACTTGGTAAACATTGGTATCCAGTGTAGCTTAAGGCAGCTCCTAGAGTATGGATACTTCCATGCTGACCCACATCCTGGTAATATTTTGGCAACACCTGAAGGGAAACTTGCCTTTCTTGATTTTGGCATGATGAGTGAAACACCAGAGGATGCAAGAGTAGCCATCATAGGACATGTTGTTCACATGGTCAATCGGGACTATGAAGCCATGGCTCGTGATTATTATGCACTTGATTTTCTGAAACCTGAAGTGGATGTTTCCCCGATCGTGCCTGCCCTTAAGAATTTCTTTGATGATGCTTTGGACTCAACAGTGAGTGAGCTGAACTTCAAAACCATAGTTGATGGCTTAGGCGCTGTTCTTTATCAGTACCCATTCAATGGTAAGCATTCCTTTGTATTAGGTATTAATTTTTACCTCTTAATTTTGCTGAGACAGTGATACATTTCTTGTCTGTTAAAATCTAGTACCGGCCTACTATGCATTGATACTGCGGTCACTCACGGTACTGGAAGGTTTGGCGCTCTATGCTGATCCCGATTTTAAGGTGCTCGCTGCGTCATATCCTTACTTTGCTAAGAGGCTACTCACCGATCCCAATCCATATCTCAGAGATGCTCTAATTGAGCTGCTATTCAAGGACGGGAAGTTCAGGCAAGTACTTGTTCTGTTAGAAGTAGCTTATGCCGTTTTTAAATGTTCAGTACTAGCAACCTTCATCTCACGATAGTATTGCTTAACCATTTGCAGATGGAATAGGCTTGAAAATCTTCTTGTTCAAGGGCGCCAAGATAGAGAGTTCGTAGCCAAGGATGCTCTACAACCGGTTCTGAAACTTTTGCTGGGTCCAGATGGGGAGAGTTTAAGAGTGCTAGTTGTGAAAGAAGCCGTCCGTGTCACCGAGGCCATCACCTTCGGAACACTGATTGATTCATACAACGCAGCACCAGAATTTTTGAAGCCACTAATTTCCAATGGCAGTCCAGGCGGACCCTTTAAGATAAGTGATGTTGAGCGGGAACAAATGATGGAGCTCCGAGCCAGGGTTCTCAGAATATGGGGTCTTTTGAGATCCTCTGATAGCTTTGATCCAAGTCTTTTGCAGCCAATTGTACAGGTACTCTACATCTTCATTCCTTTTTTTTTTTTTTTTTGATTTGGTTGCTCACCACATATGCCATGTGGTATCTTCATTCCTTTTTATATGTACTTCTACTTCAACAGCTATTTTGAATTCTGCAACTCACGGTGATATTGACATATCAGGTGCTACAAGAGCCAGAGACCCGTGTGTTTGGTTCTCGTGTTGCTGGTGGCGTCACGCAGCGCCTTGCGGCCCGATTGTTGCAACAGCTGTTGAGGATCCCACCTGCTCCTGTCCCTGGATCTTCTTAGTAGATAGGCCCACACTAAACCATGTAAATTCACACGATACTTTCTGTGGGAAGAAAGAAAAAGCAAGTGTAATTTGTAGTCAAGTATAAAGGTAATTCCCTCATGATGGCAGATGAAGATCCCTAGACGTTTGTTACAGCTGTCTGTTTTTTGTTCCCATTGGAAGTTCAGATGCAATGCATTAGTATGTCTTTCCTCTTCACTGTATTAGTATGTTTTAGGTGGTATACATGTTGTTTAGGTTCTGACTAAAAAGAGTGCACCTATACATTAAAATGTGCCTAGAACATATGTATACATGTGCATGTTGAAAATGGCTAAAAGATCTTATATTATGGAACAAAGGAGGTAGTAGAAAGTAACTGACACGTAGTCCTCCAATTATGGCTAGTGATTTTGAGAGAACAAGAACCAATCGCTGATAAGATTTATATCATTTAAAAGTGTTAGAAGAGAAAACGGGAGCGATCGAGAGAGAATCGAGCGAGGGACAGAATGAATCGAATTGTTCTTTATTCCATTGCCAATCGGCTATTTATACAAGGGGAAGCGTCGCCTCAACAACCGACATATCGAGGAGGAGGCGTTTCGGGATAAACCGTCGAGGACGGTTTCTACATCGTGGGAGCGTCGTGACTGTTGCCAAAGGCAACTACATGGATATTACACAGGGAGGATTATCCCTTAATTATGTAAACTAATTAAATCCTAACACTCCCCCTAATCCTTCCTTGTACTTGCGATTGAACATCCTTGGAATAATCTCCTCTAAAAACCCTGTGGCAAAAATATGATGAGTAGGGTAGAATATGCTGGTAAAACTCCTTCAAACCCTGTGGGAAAATAAGGAGAAAATGATCCAACATATGATGATTACTGTCTCCGCTAACTCAATATGAATTATATCCACAGAATTTGGGAGGCAATAAATATGTCGTGTATACTTCCCTAAAAACCCCGGTGGGGAAAACAGAAAGTATGACATATAATCTTATGTTGATATTACCTCATTAAAAACCTTAATGAGAACCTGAAAAGTAAACTCATAAAGGGAAAAAAAAGTGTAATATGATGCTTTGAACAAGAATAGTTCAGGAAGATACTCCCCCTGACTCCTGCAAATCCCGAAGCCGTCGCATACCAATCCCATGAATATATTTCTGGAATGTTGAAGTTGGTAGAGACTTCGTGAAAAGATCAGCGAGATTATCACATGATTTGACTTGCAAGATATTGATTTCCCCACTCTTATGGAGTTGATGGGGAAAAACAACTTGGGGGCAATATGCTTAGTGATATTGCTCTTTATGTATCATGTTTGCATCTGTGCAACACAAGCCGCATTATCTTAGTAGATAATGGTAGGTGATTCGATAGAACCAATTTCACATGACTGTTGTATGTGGTTTATCATTCTGCGAAGCCACACACATTCGCGTGATGCTTCCTATATTGCAATTATTTCAGAATGATTGGTGGACGTTGCAACTAGAGTCTGTTTCGAAGACTTCCATGATATGGCCGTTCCACCATGTAGGAACACAAAGCCGGATTGCGATCTGACATTATGGGGATCAGATAAATAGCCAGCATCAGCGTATCCAATCATACTAGAGTCCAGATTTTTCTAGAATTGAAAGAATAGGCCAAGATGTGCCTTGGAGATATTGAAAGACATTCTTGACTCCCGACCAATGGCGTTTGGTGGGAGTTGCGTTGTATCTAGCAAGTAGATTCACTGCAAATGCAAGGTCAGGTCTCGTACAATTTGCAAGATACATAAGCGCTCCAATGGCACTGAGATATGAAACCTCGGGTCCCAACATCTCTTCTCCATCATCCCTCGGCCTGAACGGATCTTTCTCTACGTCTAGAGATCGAACCACCATGGGAGTTTTAGACGGATAGGATTTGTCCATATTGAATTTCTCCAATATTTTCTGGATATAGGCAGCTTGGTGTACCATTATTCCTGAAGGAAGATGCTCGAGTTGGAGACCCAAGCAAAATTTGGTTTTACCCAAATCCTTCATCTCAAATTCCCTCTTTAGATGATTGCGTGCTTCATCAATATCTTGTGCGTTGCCAATGATGTTAAGATCATCGACGTACACGAAAATGATGCAAAATCTTGAAGAGGACTTCTTGATGAAAACACATGGGCATTCATCACTGTTGGAGTAACCCTTTTGAAGAAGGAACTCACTAAGTCGGTTGTACCACATCCGCCCCGACTGTTTCAAGCCGTATAAAGACTTGTTCAGTTTTACACAGTACATGTTGCGTTTTGCGCTTGCATCCGGGACAGAGATTCCGTCAGGAACCTTCATGTAAATGTCCGAATCTAGTGACCCGTAAAGATATGCGGTCACGACATCCATCAACTGCATAGATAGACGATTTTGCACTGCCAAAGATATTAAATATCGGAAAGTGATACCACTCATAACTGGAGAATATGTCTCATTGAAATCAATGCCGGGTCTCTGCGTGAAACCCTGTGCTACGAGCCTTGCTTTGTATCTCACCACCTCATTGTTCTCATTCCATTTCCGGGGAAAACCCATTTGAATCCCACAGGGAAAGCACTGGTATTGCTTCTGTGAATACCTTCCTTTTATTAAGCGAGGCTAATTCGTTTGTATTGCATCCTTCCATTGAGGCCAGTCGGAGCGTTTTTCACACTCAACGATAGTCCTTGGATCATGATCATTAAGAAGGGTATTTGCAATTGTAACAGAAAAATAAGTGTCGACAATCGTAGACTTACGGTTGAATGATTCTCCAGAATCGATATAATTAATCGATATCCCGTGCACCCTTGATGACTCTTCGTGATTTCCCAATACGCGTGAGTCTAGGTGTTCCGATGTCCCAGCCAGTGTGTGCAAGCTGGAGCTGGGTTATGGAGGTTGCCCTTCCACTGGGTGTATACTACCCATAAGGTGTTTGTCAACGTTAAGTTGACCTGCATTTACTGACTCTGAGGAGTTTCTCCTCACCCTCCTTTGCTGCTTGCGAGAAGCAGGATCCTGGTCAGAGGCCGTACTACTCCCCCCTTTTTGGGAATGGGGAGTTGAGTGGTTTTAGTTGGTACCTCCACTCTTTCGGGCGCATTTCTGGCCGGATTCAAGGATTTTGTGACACCTTTTAGATCAGTAAATGAATCTGGCAGATTATTTGCAAGATGTTGCAAATTTATGATTTTCCGAACTTGGAGTTCGGTCTCTTGGGTACGTGGATCGGAGGCTGAAATGGCAAGAGCATTCCAATCAATTTCCGGTCATTCTTTCTGGTACTTGAAATCTCCCCCTAATGCCGGAAAATGTTCCTCGTCAAATATACAATCAGCGTGACGGGCTGTGAATAGATCCCCAGTAAGGGGTTCCAGGTACTTAATAATCGACGACGATTTGTACCCCACATAGATCCCCAGTTTTCTGTGTGGGCCCATGGATGTCCGCTGAGGTGGTGAGATCGGGATGTATGTAGCACATCCGAACTTACGCAGATGGGAAATGCTAGGTGGATTTGCACGTACCAATTGCAGAGGGGAAGTACTGTGATATGCAGTAGGTCGCAATTGTATTAAGTCAGCAGCGTGTAAAACTGCATGACCCCAACACGACGTTGGCAAGCTGCAATTCATCAACAAGGTCTTGCAATGAGTTTGATCCTCTTAATTAATGATTCAGCCAAACCATTTTGAGTGTGGACGTATGGGACAGAGTGCTGAACTTCAATCCACAGGGCCATGCAATAGTCATTGAAAGCACGTGAGGAGAATTCTACAGCATTGTCCATGCGAATTCGACTTTCTGGATAATGGGCATGTAACTTAATTGCTTCCCTCGTTATTTTGGCAAATGCATGATTCCGTGTGGAAAGAAGGCACACATGTGACCATCGCGTAGATGCGTCAATAAGAACCATGAAATACCTAAACGGTCCAGATAATGGTTGGATGGGACCACAAATGTCTCCTTGAATTCGTTCAAGAAATTGAAGTGGTTCAGCTTGTATCTTGAGGTGCGAAGGCCTCAGAATAAGGTTTCCTGTGGCACATGATGTGCACACGAAGTCTGGGGACTGAGGAAATTTGGACTCAAGCAAATTATGACCAATGGAATTGCTAGTAATCTTCCTCATCATTCCGATATCGGGATGGCCTAGGCGATCATGCCAAGTTTGGAATGCGTTAACATTCTGGAAAATTACCTTGTAAGCAACATGTTCTACGGGTTTGATGTACGTATAGTACAATCCGGACGATAGAGAAGGAATTTTTTCAAGTACTTGCTTGCCATATCCGTTATCTTTTGTGAAGAGTAGATACTCCTCTTTGTTGTCTTCATGGGTTTCGATGTGAAAACCATTCTTACGGATATCTCGGTAATTGATTAGGGTACGTGAAGAATCGGGATACAACAAGGCATCCTCAATCGTCACTTGTGTACCACCTGGGAGGGTAAATATGGCACGTCCAGTGCCAACAATTACTATATCGCATCCAGCGATTGTCAAAATATCTCCATTCATCTTTATCATAGTTTGGAAATATTTTAACTTCCTCGGATGGAGTTTGTGGTAGCACTGTCCACAAGACATAATTCCTCTTCCATCGGATTGTTCCCGTAGAGAACATTTCTTCCTTTGTGTCCTTCTTCTCAATTCATCTGTCGATCTCGGCAGAGGCAGTGCTGATAACGTGTTAGAAGAGAAAAACGGGAGCGATCGAGAGAATCGAGCGAGGGACAGAATGAATCGAACTGTTCTTTATTCCATTACCAATCGGCTATTTATACAAGGGGAACCGTCGCCTCAACAACCGACATATCGAGGAGGCGGCGTTTCGGGATAAACCGTCGGGGACGGTTTCTACATCGCGGGAACGTCGTGACTGTTGCCAAAGGCAACTACATCGTGGGAGCGTCGTGACTGTTGCCAAAGGCAACTACATGGATATTACAGAGGGATGATTATCATTAATTATGTAAACTAATTAAATCCTAACAAAAGATGCCAGATTGTGCACACTCCAAGTTTCCTCCCAAGGTTTCGAAAAAAAAAGTTGCCTCCCAGAGTAGTGAACTACTACTGAGAATTGTACAAGTTCCATAACTTGGTCTTTTGAGATTGATGCATGGGGTTCTTTTCTTGGAGCCTGGAGACCACAAATGCCAAGACTTGGTTAAGGAGATTAGGATCGTGCTTCTTTCGTGCCACCACTATCGTTTGTCACTCTGTCAGTACTCTACCTGCTGTCTATCTGATACTATTGTATCTTTGAAGGTACTATTCAGATTAACATGCAGTGGAAGCGTGTACAAAAAGCAACGATGGAGACTGCCAGAATTGCAGAGAAAATTGCACGAAAATAATAAAGTGCTTAGCTCATTCTTGCTCAACTTTGTGGACTCTGCACTGCGCCACGAGCGTTACAAAAGCACGCAAACACAGGCTATAACAAAATCCCAAAATCGACAGGCTTTGTGCATTACGCATTTATTGCATATATATGATCCAACACAGCAAAGAGCAAGTAACGCCTATTCAGACATAGTATCATGCAGCCGCATTTTCGTACTCTTCGCCAGCATATTTCCAGTTCACCACCTTCCAGATGTTTTTCAAGTAGTCTGGCCTCACATTCTTGTACTGCAACCAAAAACAAGGAAGACCGCTTAGCTCTTTGGAAATTGTCCATTCGCAGCACAAATAAGTTGGGTCTCAGCCCGCAAATGGATAACTGAAAGCAGGTTCAATTTTGTAGACCAAACATTGCTGTCAAGTTTCATGATCATATATCATAATCTAATTGTATTAAACTTGTTTTTTTCTTAAAAAAGGATTGAGCAGATATTAATTGTATTAGACTTTTTTCTACAGGCTCAATCTCAAATTTGATCGCCATCAAAACTTCACAAGGTGAGATTTGCAAGCTGCTCGGGTAATTTCATTACCTTGAAGAGCAATATAGCGCCCTTGATTACCAGCTTGTAGCCCACTCAATTAACTGCTGCACCAGGTAAATTTCCCCTCCACCTCATTACTAATAGAGGGATGGCGGGCCCATACGTTCCTATAGCTTTTGGGACATATGTTCATTCAAACTGTTGACATGCTGACAGCAGAGAATTTCATAATTTTGATTTGATTGTACACCATTTCTGTCTACAACCCTAATAAATACATAAAAGCCGAAACGAGTGGCCAGGGAGATAACACTGTTTATCGTGCATGTTACCGCCGGTCTCCTATTCAACTGTTTTTACACGGGCATATACAATGTTAACAGTATCTGTGAATATTACCGCCAGTCTCCTATTCTAGCGCTCTTTTCACAAGCATATGCTAAGTTAGCATTTTGTATCCGTGAATGTTACCTCCAGTCTCTCATTCAACTGCTTTTTTTTCACAAGCATTTTGGAATATAACAAATGGAACGTACTAATATCCACTCCTATTCTACTCGTGTTATGGAAATCAATGTGATCTCTGAACTTATCTTGACGCTACTGCAATCTCTACAGTAATGATGAGTCACCATGTTCAAAATGACTAGCCAGTTTGGAACTAGCTTTATGGCATAAACACTAATTTAGAACGATATAGGAAGCTGCCAAGTGATCAAAGTGCTATATTGTCACAATTGATTTTGCCGGGCATAGTAAAGCATACCACAAGTAACAAAGAGCAGCTCACTCAAACAAGGTTAGCAACATCAGCAAATGGACAGCTCACTCAAGCAAGAGAAAAAAAGCCTTCAATTCCAACATATTACCTGCAGGTAGTAAGCGTGCTCCCAGACGTCAATCCCCAACAAAGGAATCAGGTTTGCTCCTTTAGTCACCAGAGGGTCCTGCATGGTCCAAGTCAGTTCCATACTCATGAAAACTGCATGATCAACTATCGAAAGGAAAAAGAAAACAAAATGACACATGCATAGGCAACCTTACATATACAAAGTTCTCACATGTGAACAAAAACTTAAATTTTCTTATAACTAATATACACAGGGACTGTACTGCTGCAATTTCACATAGCTAGGAGCCTAGGACTATGTTGAGTGTTAACATCCCCAAATGGTGAGATGGGTCGACAACTTGAGTGTTACAATAGTATGGTCCTTTCCTTGTAGTAATCTCTTGATTTCATGCTCTTCTTAACTCTATATGAGAACCAAAATGCCAAAATACGCCCTGTACCTTTTAACAGGAGAGTAAATGACCAAGTTACCATTCATCGAACTAAAATTTGGTATCCTTACATTTAAGGAAATTTATGTCAATGCCACTAATTGCTTCTGGAATCCTAACTCCGGCAATACTTATCGGATAATTAGTGAAGACTAGATACTTTGTGGCCTTTAGAAAAAATATGGTCTCCTAATAAGATAGATTGTATTCACCTGATTAGCAGTAGTTTCAACTGAAAGTTTTTTTGCCTCTTTATCCAACGCCAGCCACTGGAAAACAAACAAGTGAGTATTCAATAAAGCTCACACAAGCCAGACAAAACAGTACATAATGCACATACCACCCATCCAGAGCCTTGTAAAGCAGCACCCTCTGCATTCATCTTCTTTACAAGCTTGTCAAAAGAACCGAAGTCCTCATCAATGGCCCAGCCAAGTTTGCCATGAGGTGCCTCACCACCACCCTCCTGTGAAACAAAAACATTCTCGTCATCAACACAACTTCCATTTGGCTTAACAATCCACCCATGCCAAGATGGAGGGGGCAGGGGAGGGAGGGGCAGCAATATGGTTCCTACATTAGTAGGCTTGAGGTTCTTCCAGAAGATTGAATGGTTCACATGACCTGCAAGACGGTAAATCAGCTAAGTTACTAAATGCCAAAGTTGGTTCAACAAATTATAGTATCAATCCTAACAAAAATGACCTTATTTCACGAAATCGTTTCAATTAAGAGGTCCGTCATTATATACCTACGAGCATTTTCGTTCTACAGCATTTCTTACTACTCTTAACAAAGTCCATGGTTAAGACATCTTAAAGAAAAGTAAACCAAAGCTAATGCATGCTAATGCAGAGGGCGTTATTATTTCTAGGCATCATAGGATTTCTGTAGACAAAATTATCCTTAGCAGTCAGAGAATCAGCCCCCAGGCTTGTCTTCAGACCTACCGGCATCTCTTTTTTACAACACGGACATCCAAAACAACAATACCTCGATAACTCATGGATTCATATTTTTCTAGTGTGGTACCAAACAGTTTCCGGAATCAAGCTTGAGAGTTAAGAAAGCAACAGATCAACTCCACAGAGTGTGCACAAGATGTAAAACAGGGCGCATCTCATTGACTGGATATTCCACTTGGTACAAGGATTTTTACTACAGAACTACAAACTCTGCAAGCTATCTAAATTGAGGAAACATAACACCAGTCCTAAAATTCATCACAGTGAGTGAGAATTCTTGGTACAGATGAAATACAGAAAAGCAGAAACTCAGAACATCCCCAATAACCAAACTACATTACTAAATTGAATTACTGATAATCACACAAGCAAATGGTATCACCACACCATCATAACTGGCACAAAATCCATAAAGGGTACAACCAAGAAAGCCCCAACTAAACGATATAACATATTAACAAGTAGTTGCGGCTCATAGCATCTCGGGGTCATCTCGGGGCAATCTAGACGTTTGATTTGGCAGAGCTTCATAGCATACAGCTGGGAACTCTGTCATGTCCACAACAAACTGACTACTCAAGGAATCATACCTAAGCCACCAGCTGAATGTTTATTCCAATTTGTTATTTTCTTTCAGCAGTGGTTGCCAGCGGCGAAGGCGAAGGACAGAGCTGCAGTGGAGGAGGTGATCCGGGCAATCAGGCAACTGCACAGCACTCTTACAGCTCAGGATGGAGCTCCTTCTTAACGCGCTAGCTGCTTTGAATTGATCTACCCGTTTTTATTCTTGTACCACGGCTGTTCCTTAACTGATGTCCCCCTTTTTTTTTTTCTTCTACTAGCTTTTTTAAAGAACATCGTTCCATGGTGGTTTGGGTCTGAAAGGCAGATAACGTGCCAGAAATTTCGCACTCGCACTCAAGAGTCAAGACACCTCCACGGAGAACACCTCGGATAAACACAAAACAGCACCATATACACCTCAATTAGTGAAATGTCTCAACAGTATCTCCAAATCAGCGCTTATCGGATACAGGACTAACACCAAAAATCGCAGTCCTCAAAAAAATACCCCACTCCTTAATCCCTAGAAATGGTAGGATCCTAACAGCCCCAACGAAACCCAAATAATCCACCTAGGAGCACAACACACCTCTCACGCAATAGATCCGGGGGCAAACAACCTAATAATCGCACATCCACTCTCTAAAAAACTCCTCGCTAGAGGAATCTGGAATCATCGCTACCAACAACAATCAAAGCAGCCCCAAACCAGAGGAAAAGCGCTGCAGGGGTCTCACCGCCGCCGTTGAACTTGATGGCGCCCTGGAGTTGGACGACGGCGGAGGCGTCCCCCTTGGAGACGGCGGCGTCAAGCTGCTCGAGCGCCTTGTTGTAGTTGGCGACGTAGGTGGCGTGGTGCTTCTGGTGGTGCAGGCGCATGATCTCGCCGGAGATGGCCGGCTCCAGCGCGCCGTAGTCGTACGGGAGGTCCGGGAGCGTGAACGTCGTCACGCCCCTCGTCGCCAGCGGCCGGGCGCCGCCGAGCGCCGCCGCTAGGGTTTTCTTCGAGGCCAACGTGCGGAGCGCCATGGCTGCGTGTGTCGTGCGTGCGTGCGTGCGTGTCAGTGTGTGAGGAGGAGGGTGAGATGCCGCCGATGATATACGGAGAGGTAGGTCAGTGCCATCTGGCCCTGCTGTGCTGGTGCTTCGGAGATTTCTCGTAGCTTCCGTGACATCTGGCTTGACCATGACACGACTACATAGTGATCAACCACATTTTAGCTTATAAGAAGTGAGAAACCAAAATCTACAACTAGTTGCATGTACAACCCATTGTCCGATTTCATACTTCCGAGTTTAAAAAAAATACGAAATAAATCATGCACATTGCCTATGTTATATCTTGCGCATATGAATTTTTTTGTTTCAAAATATGTACATGTGTGGCCTGCACAAAAAAGACAAATGATATATGAATAGCACATGATACTATTCACTTAGATATTTCTCTTTTTTTGCACAGCACAGATATGTACATATTTTGGAACCAAAATGTGCATACGCACAAGATACAACACAATCCACGTCCATGATTTATTTCACATATTTTGAAAACCTCTAAATATGACACCCAAAAATAGGTTGCGGGTGCAACTAGTTGCGAAATATTCACATTCATAAGAAGTGGTCAGTTCAAAAAATTGACAGATTTCTGAATCTTACCTTAAATGAAAATCAGGTCATTTCTTGAAAAATTTCAGAATCCTTAGGGTATCTACAGGGTTGTAAAATTCAAATTTACCATGTATATATATTCAGCATGAATGGTAAATTTGCTATCATAACTCTAATGCGTGCTAAATGTCATCTCGTAGGATGACCCACTATGTCCAAAGAATTTTAAATGGAATATGATTTGTCTTCAAACCTCTCTCTCTAGTGTCCACCTCCTCTGTCCTATTTTGTATTACCTTCAATGAACTTGGTATCGGAATCTTCTAGGTGCTCTCCCTCCCAACTATTTGGCTTTGGAACATACCAAACAAATTGTGGTGCACAATATTGACAAAAGCAAAAAACCTAAGTTGGCACATACATTTGGCATACACTGTGGATACTCTAAAGTAAATGGACCTTTTTTTAACAATAATGAACGATTACAAAAGACAAGGATAAAACTTACATCCATGAAATAAAAATTCGACGGGGTTGCCAAAGTAGAAGTGTGGTTGGGTAGGTTGCTCTCCGTGGGGGAGGCTGATCCTTTCCAACGCTTGCCTTGATGCTTTGTCTATTTTGCTATGGGTATGTTTTTGTTACAAGACGGGGTTCATGTTAAGTTTGACGCCATAAGGGCCAGATTCTATTGGGAAGGATCTGGCCCAAAAAAAGGAAATATCACTGGATTAATTGGCCAGCAGTTTGCAAACCTAAGGATTGTGGGGGCCTAGGGCTTATTAGCTCAAAAAACATGAACACTGCTCTCATGATGAAAAGGATTTGGAAGTTATATCATGAAGATAACTCGATCTGGTTGATGCCGGTTAAAGCTAAATACCCTGAAGCGCAGGACATCTTCTCTAATGAAACCCAAGGGGGGTCTCAGTTCTGGAGAAGTTTACACAAAATCAAACACAACTTCAAACTTGGGGCTAGACATGTTGTCAGAAATGGAGCCCATACTGCCTATTGGACTGATGTTTGGGTCGGGGACACCCCGCTTAATATAATTTTTCCGTGGCTCTTTGCGTTTTGTACCTCCCCTAGTATCTCAGTGGCTGATGCTTCTTTACCAGACCTTGAGGGTATCAACTTTCGTCGTTCCTTAGACCAGGAGGGCCCGGGCCTATGGAATGAGCTGGTTTCTCTCACATCTGGTCTCTCTTTACAGTACGGCCTAGACAGGGTTAGATGGACGTTAGAACCTTCGGGTATCTTCTCTGTTGCATCTCTGTATCGGAAACTCTCGTTGGGTGCGTCGGTTGCGCACAACTGAGACCTTTGGGAGGCCATACTACCCTTGAAGCTGAAATTTTTTACTTAGCAGCTCGCCCTAGATCGTCTCCCTACGAGCAAACAGCTCGCCCTTAGGCACGACCCCTCTAATGGCCGGTGCGCTGTGTGTAATGAAATTGAAGATGCCTCGCATGTTTTCTTCTCGTGTTCTCTAGCTAAGCTTGGGTGGAGTGTGGTTCGGCAACTACTTGGGTGTAGTTGGTGCCCGGCCAACTTTCCCCAGTTTCATGCTATTCTTCAATCACTCCTTGATTGCCAAAGCCGAACTAGCTGGGTGTTGGTTTCAGTTATGTTTTGGGTGCTTTGGTTGACTAGAAATAAACTTTCGATTGAAGGTGTTGTGCCACGCCACCCCTCTGACCTAATCTTTAAAATGTGCATGTTTATCCAGATGTGGGCAAGCCTCTCAAAAGAGCAAGACAAGGTCGTTCTTCTGGAGATGGCAAGCGAGCTGAAGGCGATCTTCTCCTCTCTCGCACATGTCCAAGCTTAGCGCCGCTGCCTAGTTATCTTCCGGTCTGTTAGCGGGGAGGCCGGCCCCTTGTTTCTTTTCTCTTGAACCTTGGCAAGATGTACGCCATCAGCATTGTATTACTGTATCGTGTGAACTTGTCAGCTTTATTAAGTTAAATCTAGGCATTTATGCCTTTCATCTAAAAAATAAAAATTACATCTAAAAATATACAAAAAAAATTAAGTTGCTCCCCTAAAGTCACTATAAGAAAGTGGCACTTAAGAATATCTTCACATGTCAATCAACAAAAAATGGATAACATGCTTCAAACAAACGATCTCTTCAAGATGCTCATCTTATTCTTACACTTCTTAAACTTGACGACGATCACCACTTGTTGCCGTCCTATCATAATTGACGCGTGGAAATGTATCTATGAATTTTGTAGTATATTATACCTTTATAAATCACATTTGCATATTATCGTGCCATTAGACCACTATTTTCAATTATTTGCGGGAGTGCCCACAAAATTCCATTATTTGCATTTAACTCTAAAAGCCAGGAAACCTTGTTTTCGTACAATTAGCTAGCCACACTTTTCAGACATCAGTTAGATATAAAGTTATTGGCACGTCATCTTTTCGGGAAAAAGAAGATTTTGACACATAGACGGTAAAAGGTTGTAGATAGCCCCCTTGGTGCGAACTTGCCCTAGCGCGCCAAGAAGGTGATCTAGCCCCTCAAATCATCCGAATTGTCACCTCTTTTGTTTTTTAGAGACATTTTGCTAGTCAGGGGGGTGTGTGCGCACCCCTGTCTGCCGTTTGATCTAAGCTGAGATGTGTGTTCTGCGCTGCATGTAGCCTTGACCGAAACAGTAGATGATCTTCTTTAACTCGAGTAATTTTGGCGGGAGTTGTTTGCGTCTGTGAAAAGAAGACGGCCCCCGATGAAAGACATAGGGAACAGTAGAGCAGTATGCCTAGGTACACGCGCGGAATCCATTCATGCACGAAAAGTGCAATCTTGTTTTGCTTTTCGCCTCGTGGTAACAAAGGCTTTTTAGCCATGCACCCTGATAGCAGCCGTGTTCCTTCCCTAGAAGAAACTGCAATTAAAAAACTTGCTCACGTCGATGTGTACACGACCGCATGCACGAAAAGTGCAATCTTGCTTCACTTTTTGCCTCGTTTATTGACTCGATCGGTTGATAGATCAGTTAGCTTGCCAGATAATTAGCAGAACATTTAGACATTAGCTCGGTTTGACCAAAACGGACAAGTGTAAGACACGGGAGGGGTGAGCACACACACCCCTGACTACCAAGTCATTTCCGTTTGTTTTTCCCTAATGTCATTTATAAAGGCAAGGTGTCACGAATACCGAGAGGGAAATACCGAAAATAGAGCAATAGGAGATCACGCCGATGAAGATTGGAGAGGAAAACAATGTCAAACGCCTTTGATTGCCTCTTCGGCCTCTCCAACGACTTCGCCTTCGCCTCCCCGATGAGAAGGGAGTAGTCCACCGCCGGACTATAGGTTTGTGTTAGTAGTTTGATTATTTGTCTATGTACTCTCAAATGTAGAACTATTTGAGCTCCTTCTGGTGAAGGTCATCACTAGCAGCTTCATTATTAGCGTGGCTACCTCTCCTTCTTCTTCCTCCCTTCTTCGTTTCAAAACGTAAAACTGAGAGACATGGTGAAAGAATGAGGATGTCACCTAGAGGGGGGGTGAATAGGCGTTTTAAAATAATTACGGTTTAGTCTTGAATAAATGCCGAATAAAACTAGCATTTAATTTATCAAGCACAAAACATAAACAACCTAGATTCACCTATTGAAAGAACATTTTGTAATCCCCTAGTTTTGTGTGTTAGTTAACAACACTTGTGATATTTTACTTTTGTGTTAAGTGATGCAGGTCTAACTGTGTACAACATGTGTGCATCTACACCAAAAAGCAAAAAGAAGATTCTGGAGATTTTCAGGCCAGAGTCTCCGGTCTCCTGGACCAGAGTCTCTGGACTCAGGGGAACTTCATCGAAGCTGCAATGTGGTTCAGCCCCTGGCCTAGGCCGGAGTCTCCGGTCTGCAGGACCGGAGTCTCCGCCCTTGGCCGGAGTCTCCGGCCCTTGAGACCGGAGTCTCTACCCGGGCTGCACCGTGTCTGCAAAGGGGTTCACCCCCTGGTCTAGGTCGGAGTCTCCGGTCACTTAGACCGGAGTCTCTGGTGTGAAACTGTCTGCAACGGATAGAATTTTTGGGAGGGGTATAAATACCCCTCCACCTACCTCTAGCCAAGCAGCTCGCCCAGACTTGAAAATACCATTATTGCAAGCTCAAGAATCACTAGATCTCTCAATCCCTCCACCCAAACTCGTTGATCTTTGGAGGATTGAAGGAGAAGGCCCCTGTCGCAGCAGTGGAACATGGGGTTCCCCTAGTGCTGCCAAAGTGGGTCCACCGCATGTGGGCCACCGCGAAGATGGACATGACCAAGACTTGACGAAAGACTGGCGGGTACCACGCGCCAGCCAAGGCCCCCGGGTGCGAAGGACCCCCGGGTCCCCCGCACCCCCGGGAGCGAAGAAGGACCCCGAGAGTCCGAGTCCCCGGCAGGGCTGGGCTCCCTCTCAAGCGCTGATCCGTACAAGCTGTGTATAAGACCTCCAGAAGATGGACGAAGAACCTAGAAGGCTTGGGAAGCAAGACACGGGCAGGGAACATTGCCCACGGCGTGTCAGTCCTTGTCTGCCCCGCTTTCCCCAAAAGGTGGACGCTCCCACCAAACCCGCGGATGATACTTGGAGGAGGAGAGGCGACGTCTCCACCTCAATCATGGAAAGGGGTTCTTTCCGCCAAGACCCCTCACACTCCTCGCATGACCCATGTGGTATCCCTTGTTGGAGATATGCCCTAGAGACAATAATAATTAAGTTTATTATTTATCTATGTTTATTATTAATGTGTGTATCTTTATGCTACAACTGTATTGGGTACTTGTATAGCAAATACAACGTATGCAAGAGGAAAACCTCCGATACACGTGTAGAGATATGAACGGAAAAAGAGTTCCTGGTCTTGTCTCTAAGACTAGCCTATCTTGTTGTTCGATGATCGTGTTTTCCTGATCATGGACTTTGTATAAGTCATTTAACTATAGGAGTGGATTATCGGAATGATAATAGCACTGAACCGACCCACCGTATGATCTTGCTATGAGACAAATCGTCGACAATGAAATAGCGATTGATCATCTATTTAGTTATCATTATCTAGATCCCTATGCTATGAGAATATCTTGTGACCGCTTATTCGACATTCGAGCTTTGATTTCCATCGAACGTCTTGCAGTAACATGGGACTATGATAGGTGGCTTTTGGGCTTGAACTAGAATAATGTATTGGAACAGAGATCGTTCAAGAATGGCACTTACTCCTCCAGACGATGGAGAGATACATCCTCTAGGCCATCTCAAGTATTATTGTTGTCACCCAATCGTCTGGCCAGACACAAGCGTGATTTATCACGGGACAACATATATACGGAATGAGAAAAGAGAATGATATTGGTACGAGAATAATATGTGTTATGATCAAAGGGTTTGATCACACTAGAGCACATTGTCTCAATATCGAGATACCATTGGTATCGTGTACATAAGGGGATTAAGCGTAATGAGTAACGCACAGGTTCTGTTGTTCATTCACAACACAAGGGTGCCAGTACGAATGCCTAACCCACTGCTGGTTATTGTTTGGTAAGCTCCCAAACAATACTTTGTGATTGTTGAACCTTTCGGGTCACACACTTAAGCTGTAGGTCAATCTTTGATTGAGAATAAAGATGTAGTTTTAGTGGGAATGAGATTGTGTCGGAGTAGCTCCGAGTTCACTGGGACTTGTTCCGGTGAATTATAAGTTAGAGAGAATGTCGACATCTAATGACCCGGGATGATAGGAATGGTTTATATCATTAGCGGATTTAATCCGGGTGCTTATAAAGAACGAAATATTGTTCCGATAGTTTTGTCGGCGGATACTGGGTATTCCGGTTCATATAAATATGAGTTATATGATAAGTAATTAATTCCGGGAATTTTCTGTAAAAGGAAATATTCATTTAGTAATTAATTAGACGAAACAATTAATTATATTGGAAAATATAAATAAAGGATTTTATTTGGAGCCCAATAAAAGGGGGCTGCCAAGTGGACCCATGGGGCCCACAAGGCAGCCGCACCCACATGGTATGTGGGGGAGGGGCCGAGTCCGAGTTGGGGGGACTCCTCCTCCCCGGCGGCAAGGGCGGTGGCCTAGGGCGGGCCCCACAGGGGGCGACGGCCAGGGCGGGCCCCACAAGGCAGCAGGCGGGTGGGAGGGTCTCCCCTCCAACCCGAGTTGGAGTGGGGGAGGGTTTCCTCCCCCCTTCCTTGTGTGGGAAAGGCAGGTTTCGAGGGAGGAGTCCTACTCCTCCCTCCAATCCGAGTTGGGGAAGGGGAGGGACTCCTCCCTTCCTTGGCCGGCCGGCCCAAAGGGGAAGGGCTTGGCCCCTTCCCCAAGTCCCTCCACCCCTTGGCCCCTTTATAAGCACCCCAAGCCCCTAGGGTTTGACATAAGAAACACAAGCAAGTTCTCTCTCTCTCTGTAGATCTCATGTGTTGAGAATTAGACTCTCTAATCTTCTCATATAGATCTAATCTAGTTGATTAGATCTACCACCTAAACTACGCCGCAAGGCTGACTCTCTTCACCACGTGCTAGTAGCTAGGCGGTGAACGCACGGGGTGGGTTGACACGGTGTATGTGGATACCGCTAGAGCGGGATTTGCGCAAGTAAGTTCCTTGGACAACGGAACAACTTCATCAAGGTCTACATCAACGATGACGTACGGCAACAATCTCACCTCCCGGCGTGGACGTGAGATTCTTCATCAGGCTTCACCGACATCTACTTCGACAAACACAAGATCTTCCGCAAGCGTGTTTGTAAGTATTCTGGATCATCGCATTATGGGGTGCAACGTACCTTCATAGAATAGATCTTGGCGGAAGGTTACGGATAAATTTTAAAGTTTTCCCGCAACCCAATAGTGGTATCAGAGCCGATCTATGCGTTGGTATGATTTGATCTAGAGCACCAGTTGGTGTGAGCATTGCATGGTTCTTGCATTAAGTTTATTTTAGTTGCTTCCCAAGAAGTTGTGCATCATATTCCATGGCAGTATTGGCAAGATCTTTACGAACTTCTGGCTATCCGCGGACCTTCCGGCTGCTCCTAGTATGCTTGTTGGCGCCAACGATGTGCTTCAGTAGCTTCGGGTCTATACCCTTAGTTGTGGACGTTGATGTATATACGGACTGGGCCTGAGGGTTGGACGCCTCACGGGGGTCACGCGCACATGTGATCATTTAGATTGGGGTTCTGCAACGTTTTCGTAATGTTGGGATCTCAATCACCCCGCAATGTTAATCTAGCAACTAGCCTAAACGTGCTTCAATACGTAGGTAGTGACGGTAACTCCGTAGAGCCTACAAAGCCACGTAAAACATGCAAACAAAGCGTTAGATACGTCTAACTTGGTTTTGCAGGATTGTGTGCATGTGTTTTGGTATAGCTATTTTGTTACGGTGTCTTAACATGATGGTGGGAGCCAAAACAATTGATCGAGTTCGTCATCGACAATCAAGCGAAGAAGAGTTCGTCGTGGAGACCGGGAGGAGGCGCCGGCATTGGGTCGGCGACGTGTACTTGGCGAGTTTCGGATATGGTAATTTTCCTTCGGGAATTTTGCCGTGACCGGGAACAATGAAGATGGTGATCCTCAAGGACGAGCGCCAAGGACTTCGAGAAATAACAAAGGCTATACCAAAGCACATGAATTATTATTAATTGCCTGTGATGTTTATCCTTTGTTGTTTGCACCTTGATTGCGCAGTAGTCGTTTATTAGGGTGAATCCTCATACAAAATCAAGGAGATCGTGTTCTTACCAACCGTGGCACCGTCAAACCGGATGCTTGTTGCGTACGACCTGTATCCAGGAGTAATGTGTACCAAGGGTTCGGGAGGCGGGCGCGAACCGTTCCAGCAGCCAGTGTCGGTTGGTTGTCTTGACGTCCAGCATACACAATATGAGTTCGGAACACATCCGTCGAAAGACGAACATGAGTTGTAGCTGCTGCAATTAGCATAGTGCTTACCGTTGGCCGACGGACATGACATGTATCCATGCTTGCTTCGTAGGGCAATCGGTCCTGAATCACTTAGTGCCAATCAAGAGGATTATTGGACTTAGTGGGAGCATATCTTAGATTCATGTTTGATTGAATTAAAGTAGTGCATTAAAATTAGTAATAAACTAGAAGTCTAAATAAACTTGTTTTGTTGTAGATAATGGACCACTTTGAAAAGTTCCATTTCAATCAGATGTTGAGTCGTACACCATTAGCTGCAAATGGAAACAACTTTGGAGAATGGTTTCACCACATGGTCGGTGCTCTCAAGAGCGCAGGAAAAGTTGATGTTCTGACTCCCATAGATTCACATGATGAAAATCATGGTGGACCTCACATGTTTGTGATGAGTGCATTGTCAAGGAGCTCATGCATGCTTGTATTGAACCACAGCTGGGCGGTCTTTTCGAAGACATGCGTCCCTTCCGGTTGATGGAAGTATTGAAAGCTAGGTTCATACATCAAGTACGCGCTGAGCGTTACAATCTAAGAAGGGAACTGATAAACATTCATCTTGAGTTGGGTGAACCCATTCAAATGTTTGAAATCAGAGTTACCAAATTAGAGGAAAACTTAGACAAATTGGATCTCCAGTTGGTCATGAGTTTCTCTGTGACATTGTGCTAGCGGCACTACCACCTGCATATCATGCCTTCGTGGCGATGTACAATCGCATGGCGGATGAGTGGCCGGTTCAGATGTTGTTTGCCTTGCTTAAGGAAGCAGAAGCTGATATTCAGAATGGGGATCTTAACTGGACCAAGACAGGTATAAGAGTTATACATATTGACATAATTTCAGCAATTATGATCATTGGTATTGGATACTAATGAATGCTCGAACTTGCACCAGTGGCAGGTACTTTGGAAGGAGCTAATGCTGGAAAGAAGAGGAAATTCTGGGAAGACGTAGAAGTTACGATTGTAGTGTAACTTTGCATCCTAGAAGAAGCACAGTGGAAGATCGCATTTTATGCAAAGTGACCACTATGTCTTCAATCCAAGTCAATGAAGAAGATTTACACTAGAACTTTAAATAAGAGTTATTTTCAGTTTGATCATTATGTAATGAATATTTTGTATTCTGGAACAAGTCATTGTTCGAATTATAAAGTATGTGTGGGAATTCCAAGTTTGGAAATTCAAAGTTTATATCTTCTTTATTGTGTTATGTCATTAATTATTTGTTTGTTAAGTCTTTATTGTTTTGATTCAAGTTATTGCTTAAAGTTTTAAGTAATAAATAAAGTTAGTTTAATCTTTAATTTGGAGTTATACTTTTCGTTGGTTCTCTTTGAGACTCTTAAAGTTATCTCTAAATTAAATGGATAAAACTAAAATCACAAAGTGTCATACACTTGGAGAAATTCGAAATTCATAAAGTGCTAGGCATTTGATGAAAATCGAAATCCACAAAATGCTAGGCATTTAGTAGACTCGAATTTGGCAAAGTGCTAGGCACTAGTAAATTTCGAGATTTACATAAAGGAGTGGAATCTACCCATTAATTCAATTCTATTGAGGAATTAATATGAAGTTGCATATTAATGAAATAGAGTTAATGAAATTATTGAAGTTTCAATGTTTCATATAATTCAGTGGGAGAGTGTGAGAATCAAAATAAAGGAATCAAAGGAATTTGATTAAAGTTAAAGAAAGGACTTAATAAAATATTGTAACATTATTGACAAAGGAAAGTTATTTCTTAGTCAAATTACTTGTGATGGATTTTGGTAACTCGAAATCATCATGGTAATAAAATCTTTTGCAAGATAAAGATTAAAAGGAAATGTTACAAAGTCTTGCTTAATGTGTTGTGAAATTAGAATTCCAAATTACCCACTAAAGTAAATAGATTATTTTGTTTGATTCGGGATATGTCAATTTAACTTAGAGTTATTTTGATAGTAAGTTCCAATTTTCAATTTAAATTTAATTCGAATTGAAAATGTTTTGCAAAAGTCCAAAATTGTTATTTTGGCAAGTGACTTCCACACATAATTCTAAATGCTTGTTGACTTTAGAATTGGAGAAAAGTGTCTTCTCATGAAAGAGAGTGGAAATCATAATACTAAATTAAGGCTGAGAGTCTTTGGGCAAGTGTTAGAATGAGAAGGGAAAACATGCAAATGTTTCCATATCATTACTTTGTCCAGGAATACATGTGGTTATACATGATTCGAATTAAGTATTAAAGGTCATGTGAGGAATTTGATGATTAAATCACTAGGTGATTGAAATCATTTAAATGTCCAGGAACATGATATAAGCAAAACAATTACAACAGAATAATGAACATTCATTAATGACGGCATTTGTCATAAAAGGAGTTCAAGAAAAATTCATGAGACTCTAAGATCCAATCTTGAGAGTTGTTGGATGTGATGTAAAATCATGTGCATGAATATTTCATAAAGAAAGGACAGATATGAATATCTAATATTCATAGAGCTAGTCTTGAATAAAATTGTTTTATCAAGGACGAATAACTGATAGTGAGAAGTTGCAATACTTTTCATATCAATTGCTTGATGCTGTTATTGAACTAAAGTAGCAATATATTGCTAAGGATAATTAGTTTGGATTATGAAAATAATCTAGATAATTATATTATGAATGTTTGAAGTCAGTCGTATTAATGAGTAAGAATTCTATTCTTTTCATTATATAAATCGAAGGGACTTAAAAGACAGTGGGAGCTGATATTATATTTATTGAATAAGGCTAGGCCGAATTAAAAATATATAAATCTCGTGATTTAAAGAGTTTAAATAAAAGGTCGGAAAATGTCTTATTAAAGTTTTGTCTCTAAGATAGAATTTAATAAACATGAGTATGAATGTGCTAAAGTGCAATTCTGAAAGGTAATTTCGAATTGTGTCTTGAGTCAAAGAAATTTGATCAAGAATTCATAGCGTGATATTTGCAAGATACCTTGACCTTCGTAGTCCTGGATGAGCGAATAGAGAGGAATAAGATCAAATCATATTTAATGTGATTTTGCTTATCTCATTGCTATATATAGTACATAAAGCCGGAAAGTTTCCAAAGTGCTAAACTTTTATAAAGTTTTGCCACCGGCGTTAATGAGAAATTCTTAATAAGGATATTCTCATAAAAGTTAATTAAGATTGTAATTGATCATATAAAGGTTTGGTAAAAGAACCTGATGGTGAGATTACAAAAGGAAAAACCAACAAGGTAGATTTTGTAAAGCTTCAAATAGTGTGTATAGAGAAGTTACTCGTATACATATTTGTGGTGGAATTATGAAATCAAATTTATTCTGATAAATGTTTTTTCAAATGATAAATACTAAGTGTTTTGATTTTATCAAATACACGTGTATCTTATGAGTGGATTCTACAACAAAGATAGTTTATCTATCGAGGATAGTTGCGTCATTGATGTGAGACGTCATGATAAGCAAGTTATTGGATGAGTCATTACTCAGGTGAGGTTTCTATAAAGATGGTATGATAATATCAACCGGGTATTATTAATGCTACTACGGAACCGGAAACCCATATCCAATTCCTAATATATCCGACTTACATAGTCAAGTTTGGCATGTGAGGTGATAAATAAAGTTTATGAACTTTGGTTGGATCAAAGTGCGGACACAGTTTCAGATCCGCATGCGAAAGCGTGAGTGGCACCTTAGTTCCATTTGGTGTCATGTCATCATGCTAACTAGAATCATTATTGTTTCTAGTGCAAGTGGGAGACTGTTGGAGATATGCCCTAGAGACAATAATAATTAAGTTTATTATTTATCTCCATGTTTATTATTAATGTTTGTATCTTTATGCTACAACTGTATTGGGTACTTGTATAGCAAATACAACGTATGCAAGAGGAAAACCTCCGATACACGTGTAGAGATATGAACAAAAAGAGTTCCTGGTCTTGTCTCTAAGACTAGCCTATCTTGTTGCTCGATGATCGTGTTTTCCTGATCATGGACTTTGTATAAGTCATTCAACTATAGGAGTGGATTATCGGAATGATAATCGCACTGAACGACCCACCATATGATCTTGCTATGAGACAAATCGTCGACGATGAAATAGCGATTGATCATCTATTTAGTTATCATTAGCTAGATCCCTATGCTATGAGAATATCTTGTGACCGCTTATTCGACATTCGAGCTTTGATTTCCATCAAACGTCTTGCAGTAACATGGGACTATGATAGGTGGCTTTTGGGCTTGAACTAGAATAATGTATTGGAACAGAGATCGTTCAAGAATGGCACTTACTCCTCCAGACGATGGAGAGATACATCCTTAGGCCATCTCAAGTATTATTGTTGTCACCCAATCGTCTGGCCAGACACAAGCGTGATTTATCACGGGACAACATATATACGGAATGAGAAAAGAGAATGATATTGGTACGAGAATAATATGTGTTATGATCAAAGGGTTTGATCACACTAGAGCACATTGTCTCAATCTCGAGATATCATTGGTATCGTGTACGTAAGGGGATTAAGCGTAATGAGTAACGCACATCTGTTGTTCATTCACAACACAAGGGTGCCAGTACGAATGCCTAACCCACTGCTGGTTATTGTTTGGTAAGCTCCCAAACAATACTTTGTGATTGCTGAACCTTTCGGGTCACACACTTAAGCTGTAGGTCAATCTTTGATTGAGAGTAAAGATGTAGTTTTAGTGGGAATGAGATTGTGTCGGAGTAGCTCCGATGTCACTGGACTTGTTCCGGTGAATTATAAGTTAGAGAGAATGCGGACATCTAATGTCCCGGTGATAGGAATGGTTTCTATCATCAGCGGATTTAATCCGAGTGCTTATAAAGAAGGAAATATTGTTCCGATAGTTTTGTCGGCGGATACTAGGTATCCCGGTTCATATAATATGAGTTATATGATAAGTAATTAATTCCGGAATTTTCTGTAAAAGGAAATATTCATTTAGGAATTAATTAGACGAAACAATTATTTATTTATTTATTTAATTATATTGGAAAATATAAATAAAGGATTTTATTTGGAGCCCAATAAAAGGGGGCTGCCAAGTGGGCCCATGGGTCCCACAAGGCAGCCGCACCCACATGGTGTGTGGGAGAGGGGCCGAGTCCGAGTTGGGGGGACTCCCCCTCCCCGGCGGCAAGGGCAGCGGCCTAGGGCGGGCCCCACAGGGGGCGGCGGCCAGGGCGGGCCCCACAAGGCAGGAGGCGGGTGGGAGGGGCCTTCCCTCCAACCCGAGTTGGAGTGGGGAGGGTTTCCTCCCCCCTTCCTTGTTTGGGAAAGGCAGGTTTGGAGGGAGGAGTCTTACTCCTCCCCCCCAATCCGTGTTGGGGAAGGGGAGGGACTCCTCCCTCCCTTGGCTGGCCGGCCCAAAGGGGAAGGGCTTGGCCCCTTCCCCAAGTCCCTCCACCCAGCAGCCCCAAGCCCCTAGGGTTTGACATAAGAAACACAAGCAAGTTCTCTCTCTCTGGTAGATCTCATGTGTTGAGAATTAGACGTCTCTAATCTTCTCATATAGATCTAATCTAGTTGATTAGATCTACCACCTAAACTACGCCGCAAGGCTGACTCTCTTCACCACGTGCTAGTAGCTAGGCGGTGAACGCACGGAGTGGGTTGACACGGTGTATGTGTGGATACCGCTAGAGCGGGATTTGCGCAAGTAAGTTCCTTGGACAACGGAACAACTTCATCGAGGTCTACATCAACGACGACGTACGGCAACAATCTCACCTCCCGGCGTGGACGTGAGATTCTTCATCAGGCTTCACCGACATCTACTTCGACAAACACAAGATCTTCCGCAAGCGTGTTTGTAAGTATTCTGGATCATCGCATTATGGGGTGCAACGTACCTTCATAGAATAGATCTTGGCGGTAAGGTTACAGATAAATTTTAAAGTTTTCCCCGCAACCCAATATCCCTTGGCTATAGAAGGAGGACCAAGGCATGGAGGAGAGGAGGACAAGCAACAAGGAGAAACCTAAGCTAGAGCCAAGCAACAGCAAGCCGAAGCTAGACTGGGCTAGGAGAGAAGGAACGTGATCTCCTCCGGGCAAGGATCTATCCTTCTCCTACCTCTAGCCAAAAGCCCTTCCGGGTACCTCGCCGGAGAACTCCTTGTAGCCACACCATGATTTTGCCATCTATCCAGACATGCAGGAGTAGGGCTTCGGGATGCCAGAACCTGGGTAGATCGTTGTGTCCTCTTGCTTGTTTGCCTTACACGTCGAGAGAGAGAGAGAGAGGAAGAGAGAACTTGTCAGCGAACCTCTCCGGGAGACGTCCATCAGTGTCCTTCGCGCCCCATACCGAATCTACAAAGGGGGTGTCTGTTGATAACCCACAAGTATAGGGGATCGCAACAATCTTCGAGGGAAGTAAAACCCAAATTTATTGATTCGACACAACGGGAGACAAAGAATACTTATAAGCCTTAACAGCGGAGTTGTCAATTCAGCTGCACCTGGAAAAGCACTTGTAACAGGGGTGATGTGAAAGCAGCAGTAATATGAGAGTAATAGTAATAGTAACACAGCGGCAGTAGCAGTAACACAGAGGCAATGGCACCAGAAAATAGTTGATACTACTTCTAATGGCATATAGGACCGAATGAGTATTTGATGATGACAGATGGGCCGGGGTTCCCAGCTATCTACACTAGTGGTAACTCTCCAATAACAAGTGTTGGGTGAACAAATTACAGTTGGGCAATTGATAGAATTGAAATAACATTAAGACATAACATCTAGTCTATTAATCATACATATGCATGTTTTCCATATATAGGCATACGTGCTCGTAATGAGAAACTTGCACAACATCTTTTGTCCTACCAGCCCGTTTGCAGCGGGGCCTCAAGGGAATCTACTGGTAATTAAGGTACTCCTTTTAATAGAGCATCGGAGCAAAGCATTAGCACTTAGTGAAAACATGTGCTCCTCACATCTAAACCATCCCCTCCAGTTATCCCAGTTGCTGTCACTCTGGGGCCTAGGGTTCCGGACAGAGACATGTGCAAACAACTTGTAGATACAATCTAAGCAATAATTATAGAGCTTAAATCTAAGATCATGCCACTCGTGCACTAGTGACAAGCATTAAACACAACAAGATTGCAGCAACAATAATTTCACAAACTTTATAGATAGACTTATCATAATGTAACAATTCATCGGATCCCAACAAACACAACACGATTACATCAGATGGATCTCAATCATGTAAGGCAGCTCATGAGATCATTGTATTGAAGTACATGGGAGAGAGAGTACCAACTAGCTACAGCTAGAACCCGTAGTCCATGGGGCAACTACTCACGGAGCATGATGGAGGCGGTGGCATCGATGGAGAAGGCTCCGGGGGTCAATCCCCGTCCTGGCAAGGTGCCGGAACAGGACCTTCTGACCACCGAAACTAGGTTTCGATGGCGGCGGTGCTCTGGGAGTTCTTCTGGAATATGATCGATTATTTTTAGGGTTTTCGCGTCTGGGGGAATAAATAGGCGAAGGGGCGACGTCGGTGGAGGCGCAGGGCCCACTCCCCATAGGGTGGCGCAGCAGGGGGCCCACCTGCACCGTGGTGTGGGGACGGCGCCCTGCTGCCCCCCCCTTCGTCTCTCCTTCGGACTTCGTGAACGTGTCGGGAAAATAGGCATCTGGGATTTTGTTTCGTCCAATTCCGAGAATATTTCCAGAACAGCTTTTCTGAAATCAAAAACAGCAGAAAACAGGAACTGGCACTGTGGCATCTTGTTAATAGGTTAGTCCAGAAAATGCATAAAATGATATTAGTGTATATAAAACATGTGAATTGATATATAAAACAAGCATGAAACATCAGAAATTATAGATACGTTTGAGACGTATCAAGCATCCCCAAGCTTAGTTCCTACTCGTCCTCGAGTAGGTAAACGATAAAAACAAATAATTTCTGAAGTGACATGCTACCAACATAATCTTGATCCAATAATGATGTAAGGCATGTGAGCTGAGATCAAATCATTCAAAGCAAATGTCTATAATTGATATAAGAGATAATAAAGCAAGTTAGTTAAACAAGCTAAAAGTTTTCATGAATATTGCTTTAAAGACATGAAACCGTACAAGGTTCATTAAAGATGTTTAAGTATCCATGTAGGAGTTCTATCCTTCAATTCCAAGCATCAAGCAAATTTTCATAACATAGAAGGATTCAGTCAAGTAAAATAAACATGAACGTCATGAATCAACTGTTTCGAAGTCTACTCAACCGGTGAGCGTAAGCATTTGGTATTGGCACCAGGATGTTATGGCTAAGAGAACATTAATGGGGGTTTGGAAGGCCAATGGAAGAAAGTCTCACAAAGCTATAAGTGATCATTAGACAAGAGGAAGTCTTATAATCGAAGCTATGTAAGGAGTAGTGATTGCCATGCAACGGATGCACATAGAGCTATATGTGTATGAAAGCTCTCCAATGGAACTAGTGGGGGTGCATCCAACTTGGTTGCTCATGAAGACCTAGAGCACTTTTGAGGAAGCTCATCATTGGAATATACAACCCAAGTTCTATAGTGTAAATTCCCCACATAGTTATACTAGTAAAACATGAAAACTCTCTCACATGGAGTATAGGTGCTAAACATGAGCACAAATGATGACTATGAATACTGCAGGTGCTGAAACATGAGCACAAGTGTGGATAAAGGATAGTAATGTTGCCCCCTTTTTCTTTATTCTTTTTTTTTTCTTTTTTTTCTATTTTTTTCTTTTTCTGTTTCTCTTTTCGATGGCCTCCATGGCTCTTTTCACTTTTAGGGGCAACATTCTAATATGACAACACACTTTTTGGTACAAATAACTCATAATGAACAAAACATGATGTATGAAACTGTATGCCTCTGCCAGTGTAGCAGGATATGCAATGATCTAGCGTAACATGGGTAAACCACACATCAGCTGTATAGAATCATGCAAAGCAATATATAAATGATAAATGACAACAAGTCATGTAATGTAAGATGGAAGTTGCATGGCAATATATCTCGGAACAGCTATGGAAATGCTGTGGTAGGTAGGTATGGTGGCTGTTTTGAGGAAGATGTATGGGCTTATGTGTAGGAGAACAAGAGAAAGTCCTCCCACGGGTTTGGATGTACTGGCGAAGTATGCACAACTCTCAATGTGAGCAGAAGGCAATGCACAGCACCGAAGAGGCTAGCAAATTTGGATGGTGGAAGTGCCAAAAACCGTAGCTTAACATTAGTCAAAAAGAACTCACAAGCTTATTGCAAACAACTAGCAGGTTCAACATTAAGAGCATGATTAAAATTCACTCCAAGAAGGGCCGTTCACGGCGGCACAAGTACCCCGTTAGATCCCTCGACCTTCAGCACAACTTAGTTATTACGAATTACCTTCAGACATGGAAAGCTATCAAGTCCAACTACACCTTCAACAATTTTAGTAGAGTTTGTAGTACGGTACAAGCTTAAAGACAACAATCCACTAATGATTTTAACTTAATTAACCAGCAAGCTTTACCATCTAAATACCTCAAAACGTTTGCAAAGAATCAGATTATCAAAGTTCAATGATCTACAAGATTATGCAAGTTTTTCATTATACCACTACCACATGCAACATTTTCTGAACCAACACATCAACCAAGCAACTCTCCAAACAAATATAAGTGAAGTAAGAGAGTACTTTCTATAAAAGAACTAATAGCTCTGAACAAGAGATACATGAAAACCAAGAGCTAGAAGCTAAACAGTGCGAAAACGAATACTCAACAGATATAAGTGAAGAATAGGAGTATTCAAATGAAAAAGCGGAGCGTGTCTCTCTCCCAAACAAGATAGATAGGATCCGACATTGATATGATCAAAATAAAAATAACAAACTAAAAATAAAAGCACACAGACGCTCCAAGAACAGCACATATGATGTGAAAGAATTAAAATATAGTTTCACTAGAGATGACCTGATAAGTTGTTGATGAAGAAGGGGATGCCTTGGGCATCCCCAAGCTTAGACGCTTGAGTCTTCTTGAAATATGCTTGGGTGACCCACGGGGGCATCCCCAAGCTTAGGCTCTTCACTCTTCTTGATCACATTATATCATCCTTCTCTCTTGACCCTTGAAAACTTCGCCACACCAAACTTCTCATAAACTTCATTAGAGGGGTTAGTACTCAAAAACATTAATCCACTTTGGTTCTGTTGTGACACATTGCAAGAACTCAATAAAACATTAGCTACAGCCCTCCACGTCTAGAAAGCCTTACTTAAAGTCCACAAGAGACAATGCAAAAAACAGAGACATAATCTGTCAAAACAGAACAGCCAGTAAAGATGAATTTTTTCGAGGCACTTCCGTTGCTCAAATCGAAAAATGAAACTAATGAAAGATGCGTACATATATGAGGATCACGCGTGAATTTTTTCAGAATTTTTCAATTTTTCTGGAGTGTTACAGCTCAAAACGGTGGACAGCAAAAATCTGTCCCTGCGCAGAAATCCAAATCTAGCATCATCTTCATTAGAGACTCTTCTTGGCACAACAATTCGAAAAAGTAAAGATACAAAGGAGTTGTTACAGAAGTAAGCAGCTCCTTGACTCAAAAAGCAAAGAAAAATTTCAGAAATAAAACATGGGTTGTCTCCCAAGAGCGCTTTTCTTTAATGCCTTTTAGCTAGGCTTGATAGTTTTAATGATGCTCTCATGAAAATAGAAAATGAAGCAAAAGGAGCATCAAGAAGCAAATTCAAAACACATTTAAGTCTAACCCACTTCCTATGCATAGGAATCTTGTACACAAATAAATTCAAAAGAACAAAGTGACAAGCATAGGAAGATAAAACAAGAGTAACTTCAAAACTTTCAGCATATAGAGAGGTGTTTTAATACCATGAAAATTTCTACAACCATATTTTCCTCTCTCATAATAATTTTCAGTAGCATCATGAATAAACTCAACAATATAACTATCACATAAAGCATGCTTTTCATGATCTACAAAACATAATTTTTATCAAGCTCAAAAATAGTGGGATTAAAATTTCAAACCCACTTTTAACATTTTATAACAAGATGATTGATCAATCTCAAAAGATATGGGAATCATAGATAAAGTCAAGACCTCTCCAATCCCATTTTCATTAGTAGTACAATTAATATTATCAAGTAACATAGGACCATCATCTAGAGCTTTATCATAAACATTTTCTAAGCAAAACTTTTAGTACCATGCATTTCGATATCAGCCACAAATAAAGGATTATCATAAGATTTTTGAAATAGCATGGATTATCATAAATAACAGTAGCATAATTATTCTCACAAGTTTTACTCATAGGAAATATTTCAAGAGAATCCACAGGAACATAACATTCATCCTCCTTTGGTAAGCATGGGGGCAATCAAATAGTGTAAGAGATAAAGAGTTACTCTCATTAGAAGGTTGGCATGGGTAGCTAATCCATTCTTCCTCCTTTTGTTCATCACTCTCCTCTCTTTTTCATCTAATGAGCTTTCAGCTTCAGCAATTTCTTCTTCCACAGGTTCCTGCAATTGTGAGTACATTCTTGTGCATGAATGAGTCTCTCTTTATAATCAATGATATAAGAATTATTGCTGAAATTTTCTAGACAATAATCAAGGATAGAAGAGACATAATCTTTAAGGTCCTTACAAGCAACAAGTTTCATAATTTTTAGCCATGAAGGATTCTATTTCAGAAGCTCCCATAAATAAAACAAATTGTTCTACTTCTTCAGCTCCCAGATAAGCATAGTTATAACAATGATAGCTCATAATTATATCTTCTTTACTAAAGCCACATTGAAATTTAAGATGTTTAGTATCCTGTTCAGAGCAACAATTTATATCATGGCGTTTAAGCAAAATTTTAGCAATTTGATTCAACTTTTTAACACGCCTCTCATGACTTTCCTTTCTTGATTCTCTATACTTCATATATAATTCTTTAACTTCCATAGAGGTTGTAGCATGTTCTTCCATAACAACAGTTTTTAGATTTTCGGTTTTTCAAATTTTTATGGATTTTGGGTATATAGAAAAATAAAACAAGACAAAAATAAACTAGACAAAAGTAAACTAAGCAAAACACAACTAACAGAAATAAACTAAGCACAAATAAACTAGACAAAAGTAAACTAGACAAGACAAAATAAAATAAAAAGAGAGAGAGAGGTAGAGTGTACTCCCCAGGTGAACTTATGAGTAGAGCTATGCTCCCCGGCAACGGCGCCAGAAAATAGTCTTGATAACCCACAAGTATAGGGGATCGCAACAGTCTTCGAGGGAAGTAAAACCCAAATTTATTGATTCGACACAAGGGGAGACAAAGAATACTTATAAGCCTTAACAGCGGAGTTGTCAATTCAGCTGCACCTGGAAAAGCACTAGTAACAGGGGTGATGTGAAAGCAGCAGTAATATGAGAGCAATAGTAATAGTAACACAGCAGCAGTAGCAGTAACACAGAGGCAATGGCACCAGAAAATAGTTGATACTACTTCTAATGGCATATAGGACCGAATGAGTATTTGATGATGAAGATGGACCGGGGTTCCCAGCTATCTACACTAGTGGTAACTCTCCAATAACAAGTGTTGGGTGAACAAATTACAGTTGGGCAATTGATAGAATTGAAATAGCATTAAGACAGAACATCTAGTCTATTAATCATACGTAGGCATGTTTTCCATATATAGTCATACGTGCTCGCAATGAGAAACTTGCACAACATCTTTTGTCCTACCAGCCCGTTTGCAGCGGGGCCTCAAGGGAATCTACTGGTAATTAAGGTACTCCTTTTAATAGAGCACCGGAGCAAAGCATTAGCACTTAGTGAAAACATGTGATCCTCATATCTAAACCATCCCCTCCAGTTATCCAGTTGCTGTCACTCTGGGCCTCGGGTTCCGGACAAGACATGTGCAAACAACTTGTAGATACAATCTAAGCAATAATTATAGAGCTTAAATCTAAGATCATGCCACTCGTGCACTAGTGACAAGCATTAAACACAACAAGATTGCAGCAACAATAACTTCACAAACTTTATAGATAGACTGATCATAATGTAACAATTCATCGGATCCCAACAAACACAACACCGATTACATCAGATGGATCTCAATCATGTAAGGCAGCTCATGAGATCATTGTATTGAAGTACATGGGAGAGAGAGTACCAACTAGCTACAGCTAGAACCCGTAGTCCATGGGGGAACTACTCACGGAGCATGATGGAGGCGGTGGCGTCGATGGAGAAGGCTCCGGGGGTCAATCCCCATCCCGGCAAGGTGCCGGAACAGGACCTTCTGACCCCCGAAACTAGGTTTTGATGGCGGCAGCGCTCCGGGAGTTCTTCTGGAATATGATTGATTATTTTTAGGGTTTTCACGTCTGGGGGAATAAATAGGCGAAGGGGCGACGTCGGTGGAGGCGCAGGGCCCGCTCCCCATAGGGTGGCGCGGCAGGGGGGCCACCCGCGCCGTGGTGTGGGGACGGCGCCCTGCTGCCCCCCTTCGTCTCTCCTTCGGACTTCGTGAACGTGTCGGGAAAATAGGCATCTGGGATTTTGTTTCGTCCAATTCCGAGAATATTTCCAGAACAGCTTTTCTGAAACCAAAAACAGCAGAAAACAGGAACTGGCACTGTGGCATCTTATTAATAGGTTAGTCCCAGAAAATGCATAAAAATGATATTGAGTGTATATGAAACATGTGATATTGATATATAAAACAAGCATGAAACATCAGAAATTATAGATATATTTGAGACGTATCATCTGTCATCCCCGGTGTCCGTCCTTCGAGACACGACAGCTCCGATCCACATCTTCACCAAGTCGTTCTTCATTTCCCACTCATTCACTTGAGGGACCATTTGGTAGGTTTTCCATTGGGAAAGCCTAGCCCTTTGTTGTACTTCCTTGTTTGTCTTTGTGACAGATTGTAGCTGTTCGGGAGCCCCCAATCAATTTGTGGGTTGTGCCCGGATCATTGTTGTAAAGGCTCCGGATTCCGCCTTGAAGGATTCCAATAGTGGAAGGTGAACCAATCCATTATGGTGCGGTTCATCGTAGAATAGGGTGAGCCTTTGTGGCGTTGAGGTTTGACCTTTGTGGTGCCTCACACCTCTCCAACGAGACGTACTCCATTAACAAGGAGGAAATTGGGATTACATCTGTGTCTCCGCGTGCTTTCACTTCGGGTACTTCTATCCTTGTTTACCGCCTTTACTTTGTGTACCGTGCTTAGTTGCTATGATATGGGCACGACGGAGGAGGTGCAGCCTAATTTTAGGACTCCTCCATTGTTATGTAATAAATCGGATTATCCGAGTCACCCATGCCCGGATAATCCGATGTAAGTCATGTGTTTTTATTTCGTGTGAGTTTTTGGCTTTGTTTGGGCCTGTCCAACCAAGTCAGGTCGGGGCCCATTAGTGGGGCGCCCCAGCCTCCATATGAGGGGCTGGCTGAGTTAGGGTTATTGGAGTTCAATCGTTTAGTCAAAATACTATCTTGTGCTCCACGTGTATCATCCCTCCGGGGACGGCGTTGCCGTATTCTCTAATATAGATTGCTGTGAGGGTTCTTGTGTTCATCAAGGATTATCGAGCTGTGGTTTGAGGCGTGGTGATCTCCATCACGTTGCTTGCCGGATTCGTTCCTCGTCTTCAGGTGACGTTCATCGCGTTATTGGAAGATTCGTTATCTATTTGTCTTGCGGTGAAAGATCGGGCAAAACTATAGGATCGTCGGTTGTGATCCTTATCATGTGGTATCAGCCCACTCAACGGTACAACATCCTCAGGGATAACCACCTTGTCCAGCCCTGTGGATCTCTCCAAGAATCTAGAGCGTAGAAATTGTTTGAAATCTTCCCAACTAGATGTTCCACCTTTAATGCCTTTCGCAGACCTCTCGTCTCTCCACCAACTAGCCACTTGCTCATCCACACGCCTAAGTGCAAGAACATATTTAGTATGACCACCAAACTTGCGGTCGAGTGTACGACATCTCTCGAAACCACGGTCCATGTCTTTCTCCCAACTCTGATATTCCGTGCGTGTCGCGGAGACATCCAACACCCACTCGATCTTGGTAGACTCCAATGCGAGGCCTACTATGAGAGTAGTGTAGTCACGATACACATCGTCGGACTTCTCCCGAACAGTCATCGAAGAACCCATCTAGCGCAACACAATCGGGGAAGAAAAATAGTTCTGTACTAAACCGGAATATCCGGTGCAATTCTGACTGGAATATCCGGTTGGGGCGGAATATCCGGTCTCCCGTGGATTGGAATATCCGTTTCCTGACGGAAACCTGTGCGAACTCGATGAAACTGACGATCCGTCGAGCGAAACTAGCGATCCGTAACCTTCAAGGACTCGCGGCAGAAAAAACTGCGGAAAACTGTGCCACGGCAGCGCGCGTCTGCAGAAACCCGACGAAACTGGCGATCCGTCGAACGAAACACCAGCGAAAGCTGCAATTTGGCCGGACGGCACTGGAAACAGATCTGGACCAGCAAACTGACCTCAATGGAACAAACTCGCGGTGATCAACTTGGCGCTCTGATACCACATGATAAGGATCACAACCGACGATCCTATAGTTTGGCCCGATCTTTCACCGCAAGACAAACAGATAACAAATCTTCCAATAACGCGATGAATGTCACCTGAAGACGAGGAACGAATCTAGCACGCAACGTGATGGAGATCACCACGCCTCAAACCACAGCTCGATAATCCTTGATGAACACAAGAACCCTCACAGCAATCTATATTAGATAATACGGCAACGCCGTCCCCGGAGGGATGATAGACGTGGAGCACAAGATAGTATTTTGACTAAACGATTGAACTCCAATAACCCTAACTCGGCCAGCCCCTCATATGGAGGCTGGGGCGCCCCACTAATGGGCCCCGACCTGACTTGGTTGGACAGGACCAAACCAAGCCAAAAACTCACGCGAAATAAAAACACATGACTTACATCGGATTATCCGGGCATGGGTGACTCGGATAATCCGATTTATTACAGAACTGTGGAGGAGTCCTAAAATTAGGCTGCACCTCCTCCGTCGTGCCCATATCATCCTCCCCCCCTTCAATAAGCGTTGTCCTCAACGCTTGAGGGTTGGCTCGAAAAGGTGGCGTGATAGCAATAACAACATCACGCGTCTTGGCCATCTTCAAGTCTTGCCTGCCTTCCTCACCACATCCTCCCGCTGGGCCTGCTCGACTTGATACAGTCCTCGGCACCTGCACCTCTTTTCTTCTCCACATGAGCTTGGACCTAGGTGCCACCATCTTCGTCTTCTCAACTCTTGCTGGAACCTTGCGTTGCTGAACATGAACATGCTTTGCACGACCCGGCAAAAGATGAGTAATACCCGGGCCACACAACTGACGAACATGTCCGTCTTCGCCTGTGTGCATCCGTACTGCTGCTCCAACAAAACATCTCCGAGGTGTTCTAACAGAACGGTGGCTGACTACCCACGGCTCCATATGCACCGGAACACGATCAGCACCACCGTCATCGGTCTGAACACCCATGTCAACATGAACTGGAAGTGAAACAAACGGAACACATGCTGACATATCCTTCGCTTCAACAATAAGAGGCTTGACTTCAACTAGCTTGTCACTAACAAGAACAATTGGCTTGTCATCTACAAGCTTGGCTGAAACATTGTCACCACTAACGCTCTTCGCATCATGCTCCTTATGCTGCAGCTTAGCTAGCCCAGATTTTGGCTTAGCTTTGTGCAACTTCTCCTTGCGAACCACCAGCACCACATCAGACTTGATTTGTTCATCTCTCATAGGCTTCAAAGTCCGCTTCTTACCATCATGCAGGAAAGAATATGTATTTGCCCTCCCAGCATGTAAAGCATTACGATCATACTTCCATGGACGTCCAAGTAACAGTCCACACACCTCCAATGGCAACACATCGCATTCCACCTCATCAACATAGTCATCAACTGTAAATGGCACACGCACCTTATGAGTAATCTTCATCATACCGCAACTATTCACCCACTCAACATGCCTAGGTTCTGGAATTCGCCATGTGGATAAACCCAAAATCTCCACAACCGCCTTGCTAATGCCATTACAGTAACTACCACTGTCAATCATCAACTTGCACGCTTTGCCCTTGATCATGCACTGCGCCTGAAATAAATTCCATCGCTGGCATCTATCCACTGTCATACAAGTATCCCCATGTACTCTCTTGAGTTGCATATTCAGCCCACTCAATGGTACAACATCCTCCATGACGACATCCTTGTTAGCATCAGCCTTGACAACATCAACCGCTGACACTTCAGAAATTGTGGCTGTCGCCTTGTTAACTGTCGACAATGGCACAGCTGTCAACATCTCAAGAGTAGTCACAGGCTCACAGCTGTTGTGAACTTCGGTATCGGAGCTATGCTCTTGCCAACATCCACTGTCTCATGCACAACCTTGGGTGGCTGCTCTATTTCCTCCATATACGGTTCTACAAAACTAGCACGGAGAAAAGTTTTGAAGTCCCCCCAAGTACCAGCAAACTCACCTCGTTTAACCGCAACACACCACCAACTGTTTACTGCAGGGTCCACACGCCTGAAAGCAAGTCGATAAGCGTCATCTCCGCTAAACTTGCCATTGTATGTGCGGCATCGACGGAAACCATGTTGCATATGCTTTTCCCAATCTTCGTACTCCGCAATTGTCGCTAGTTCCTGTAAGCGCCAACTAGGCTTGGATGGCTGCATTCCCTTCTTGACATCAAGATAGTCATTGAAAACATCACTTGACTTCAAACCAAGATAACACTTCTTGCCCAAAACATCTCCTGGAAATGAACTCATCTATGCAACACAATCGTGGAAGAAAAATAGTTCTGTAATAGACCGGAATATCCGGTGCAATCCGGACCGGAATATCCGGTTGGGCGGAATATCCGATGTCCCGTGAGTCAGAATTTCCGGTTGCTGACGGAAACCTGTGTGAACTCGACGAAACTGGCGATCCGTCAAGCGAAACTGGTGATCCGTAACCTTCACGGACTCGCGGCAGAAAAACTGCGGAAAAACTATGCCACGGACGTGCGCGTCTGCGGACGATCCGCCAAAACTGGCGATCCGTCGAGCGAAACACCAGCGAAAACTGCGAATCGGCCGGACGGCAGTGGAAACAGATCTGGACCAGCAAACTGACCTCAATGGAACAAACTCGCGGTGATCAACTTGGCGCTCTGATACCACATGATAAGGATCACAACCGACGATCCTAAAGTTTGGCCCGATCTTTCACCGCAAGACAAACAGATAACGAATCTTCCAATAACGCGATGAACGTCACCTGAAGACGAGGAACGAATCCAGCAAGCAACGTGATGGAGATCACCACGCCTCAAACCACAACTTGATAATCCTTGATGAACACAAGAACCCTCACAGCAATCTATATTAGATAATATGGCAACGCCGTCCCCGGAGGGATGATACACTGTGGGGACCCCGGACTAGCTGTCCGAAATACCCGATTATGCTTAACACAACGATCCCGTGATCAGTCTGTCGTTGCACATAATCCGAATTGGGTACCAAAGTTTACATCCATTACAATACCGAATTAAAAGTCTTACATAAGTGGTCATTTAGACCAAGTCTTACATAGGTGCCTTCTTGGGCCAAACCAAAATAATCAGCGGAAGCTAAGGCGTAGTAGACCACAAATCCTAACGAAGACGACCCGACAGGCAGCTGACTTGTGGAGATCCTTAGTTCGCGTAGAAGTCGCCATACTCCTGCTCGGCGTAGTGCTCCTCCTCGTAGTCTGGCTAGGACAATAGCCAGGGACGAAACCAATATGAGTACATTTGAATGTACTCGCAAACTACCCCAACATGAGTATGCACTAGTTTTATTTTAATTTCCAACTTTTATTTATTTAAAACATCTCTATATCTTTATTGAAAAAGGTAAGAAGAGTTTTATAACTATCTTTAAAGTAGCCACCATTTTATCTGTTTCTCCAAAACTCCTCCTTTTTCCGACCATAGCCCGTCATGGTCCACTTCCTCCAACAACCTCATACCGATCCGTTGGTATAGGTGTATGGAACATTCTCCACTTCCATTTCTTTTTAAAACTCAAAGTCTTTCAAAAACTTGCACATGGTCAAAGTAGGGCCTCCCAACTGTCCATATCCGAGGACTCGACTATTCGAATAGTTTTAACCCTCTGCAGAGGTAGCACGCTTTTAGCCCATACCCATCCGGTAACTCATCGTGTCAGCCACGTCCCGTCATACCAGGTGTATGCGAAGTTGAGCCACCGACCATAGCCTCTCATTTGCTCATGCTAGTATATGATCCTTCCCATATGACACTTTCCATCGACACCCAGTCCAATTTCCCGTCAGAAACCCTAAGTGTGAGGACTCATAGTTTTATCCGGCGGTTTATGGTGGAACATTCTATCCTCCCCCACCAACTTGTGTGAGGACCCGGGTCAGGGGGTAGGTCCTCGAACCATCCCCTCATGCATAACGGAGTCATCTCCGTCGATGAGGTATCCCATACTAATAAGAGCAAACTACATGACTAAGCCCCGTTCCCATATGGGGGTAAATGTGGTCGCACAGGGTAATATTGGTCGTCAAGTACTAGGACACTGTGCATTTTTCATAAACATCACCATTTTCCATGTCTCCACTTCCACACCGACATCTCGGCGTTTCACATCCACGCAAGTATTTTCAAAGGAGTTTTGAATAAACAACATTGTTTCCCATCCTATAGTTTTATATAAACTATCTCATATTTCTACATAGGGTGGCAAAATAATTTTTCATATACTTTTAAAAAGGGTTTTATAAATCTTTGCCTTAAGAGTAAAACATGTTTATTAAAGTAGATGCATATATTTGGGGTGCAAGCTCAGAGAGTAGCTTGCCTTGCTCGGTAAAGTGGCCTTGGTCTTGATCTTCAGATTCAACAAACTCTCCTTCCTCGATAAATCCGACAGCGTTCTCGTCTAATTAATAAATAAACAAACAAATACAAACAATCACTAAACTACTCAAGCAATCATCTCAACATATCAATCATAAACATCACAAATAGCTACTGCACACATCAAACAATACAATTTGGCTTCAATTTAATTGAATTAAACATTATTTATTTATGTCTAAATTATGGCAGAAACTTGTTGAACATGTTTAATTGCATAACTTGGGTTCTGCTGGTCACAAAAATACAAACTAAATTTCTATAGAAAGCTACTGATGTGTAGAAGACAACACAATTGAGTTTGGATTAATTGGAGTTACCAAACTCCCTACACAAATGTTTTAATCCAGTAGCTTAATAATCAAGTTTTGGCTACCAAATAAGTTCTGTTGATCCTAAAATTAAATCCTTTTAGGGGTAACTAAACATGAATAACTGTGATCTAACAAAATTGGTCCTAATTCATTTGGGTTAACCATTAAACATATTTAATTATTTTAGTGCAGAAGGGTTCTCTAACTTCAACTTTATACTAAACAATTACCACTGCACAATTAATTCTACCAAAATTAGGGAAGCTAACACATGGCAGTACTAAGCTAAAAAAATTGGTTTGGAATTATTTGGCTTAACAGAGTATCAGAAACAAACAAGTTTAGATTTTAAACCTTCTGTGGTATTTTTAATACTACTCTTTTATTATTTATCTAAATGAATTGAATCCACATGGGTTGGTTAAACATTTTCATAAGCTTTCCAGAACAATTGGATTTTATTTATTTGGATGTTTAGATCTCAAGTTATTGAATTTTGAAGTTAGGTCCAGTACTGATTTCACAGAGAAGTTTAAATTCAAAAAGTTTACTATTCTGGATAATGCTGAAAAATCTGACGGGTGGGGTCCACTCGTCAGCGACTCAGCGGAAAACGTCTGCGTGCTGGAAATGTTTAAAATCTGACGTGTGGGTTCCACTTGCCAGTGGCTCTATTAAACGAAACGGTACGCGACCGTTGATCAACGATCTAACGGCTCAGGATCGAGTCCATCGGCGACGACCCAGAACGGGCGGTGCCGTGGCTCCGGCGATGGCGAGGCGCTCGAATAGCTCACCTAGGGGGCTCGGGAGGACGCGGCGATGACGCAGATCGACGGTGGAGGCTCGGGCGAACCTCTGGGCGGACTTGTGCTTGCTGGGACGGCTCCTAGCTCCGGCGGCGAGCGGTTCTGCTTCCACGGCAACTTCTCGAAACTCCGGCGAGCTCCTGCCAGCGATTCTGTGCACGATCCAGAGGGAAAAAGATGTGGGTGAGTGCGGTGTCAAAGGGGAAGAGAGTACGGGCCAGAGGGGAGGGAATAGGAGGCCAGCACGGCGTGGCCATGGTCGTCGTCTACCTCGGGCACGGCGGGGCGCAGAGCACGGCAGAGGGCAGCAGCGGCCTAGCGGCTGCGGTTCCGCCCTCCTGGCGGTGTACTGAAGAGAGGGGAGTGAGTAGAAGAGGCTGCGATGGTGTGAGGAGTTGCCAAGGCTCGGGGGCGCTATATATAGCGGAGCTCGGGTCCATGGTGGACATGGTGCGGGGAGGGGTTACAGGGGCGAGATAGCTCGCCGTAGGGGGCGGCTACGGTGTTCGAGGTGCAGAGGACTAGCTCGGCGGCGTGGCGACGAGCTGTGCGTGCGCGAGGAACGGGACGGCCTAGGAGCGTTTGGACGGCGAGAGCGTGCACTGGCACGGCCGTCTCGGGCGGGTGTGGCCTCTGCGTGGCGCGAAACGGCGATGGGGGTCCCCTTCTGGGCTGGCTGCGGCGTTGAGAGGAAGCAAAGGAGCAAGGGAGAGAGGGGGGCACGGTGTTGGGCTGCTGTGGCGTCGACACCACGGCGACCATGGCGCACGGCGGCTCTCCCCTGGTCGTGTCCACGGTACACGGCCTCCCTCGACGATTTCTTCTGCTCCCACGGTGCGCTGAGAGGAGAGCGAGCAAATGACGCCAGGGATTCGAAGAATTGCTCCCGAATTCGATCAAATTGCTTCGGATTGAAATTGAATTGGAGATGAACACAGTGGTGTTCACCACGTGTTCGACAAAATGTGTGCACCATTTCTTCATTTGAATTTCTGAAATTTGATTTCATATTTTGCTTCACAAATGTGTATATGGATTTGTGGTGCTGTGTTGCATTTTATTTGTCAAGTGCAACATAGCACATTTTGTGATTTGAATTTAATAAAGAAAGTAATAGAATTTTAATTTGAGATTTTTGGAAATAGTTTTTGAAGAGGGAAAAGTGTAGGAATAATAATGGGAGTGATATGTCATCACTTTACTGAAATTATTTTGAAAGAAAATAATTTCTTCACTTGGAGAATTTTGTGTGACACTTGTCACATTATTTTTATTGCTTTGCTTTTTATTTTACTTCTCTTCTTTTCTTCATGTTTTTATTTAGAGCAAGCAACACACAATTAGCAAGAACTAAATAACACAAGCAACAATATGAGATCAACACATATAATTTAGCAAAAGTTTTTGTTGGCTCTCATTTTTGGAATAATAATACTTATAATATTTTTGGGATGTTACATACACGTGGAGCACAAGATAGTATTTTGACTAAACGATTGAACTCCAATAACCCTAACTCGGCCAGCCCCTCATATGGAGGCTGGGGCGCCCCACTAATGGGACCCGGCCTGACTTGGTTGGACAGGCCCAAACCAAGCCAAAAACTCACACGAAATAAAAACACATGACTTACATCGGATTATCCGGGCATGGGTGACTCGGATAATCTGATTTATTACAGAACTGTGGAGGAGTCCTAAAATTAGGTTGCACCTCCTCCGTCATGCCCATATCATGCTAGCTTGTCATATAGGTAAATTCACCATAGTTGCATATCTAGAGAATATACCTTTTGTGTCAAGCCTAACTGAAAAAGAACTAAATTTTGGAGTAGCACCTATTCACCCCCCCCCTCTAGGTGTCATACCTATCCTTTCACCTATGTGCACCAACCATATATGCTAAGCAAGATAACCATTAAATGATAGCAAGATAGATAACTTCAAGCACGATGGGTATCACAAAGGTAAATGCTTAAGTAAATGATTTGAGTAACGAAGTATCCGCAAAGTGGACACGAGGAGATGTCTCCCGTAGTTCCTTCCCAATGGAAGTACGTAGACGATTGCTTACCATACCCCCACATGGTACAACATGTAGCTTTGTGTGTTGATGACTTGAATCCATCATTTCCACTTAGCCTTGATCAACTTTGTATCTTTTCTTCTTTCTTGATCAATGATGATGTCTTGAAGGTGAGCATGAATATCCACGGTATTTTATTCTTCAAGACATACTTGCAATATTCTCAAAGCAAACATTAGTCCATAGGATTGTCATGAATTATCATGCTCTTTCACATGGGAGAGAGATGGGTTGTTTCCAATTGAAATTCGGTCCACATCTCTTTCAAGGGGTTATTGCTCTATTTATAGGAATGTTTTGACACATGCCATGCCGCTATGCAAGTTTATAATTATGCCATTCCTCCACATTTCAAAGGGGTAATATGGTAATATACACAAGGTATAACCTTAGAGCATCTAGAAATTTTTCCTCCTCTCCAATTGCTAGTTAGACTTCCAATGCTAAATATTGGGGAATGAGATGAAATTATTTGTAATTAAATTATGTCATCGGAGGGCCTCTCTCTCCCCTCCCTCTTTTTTTTAAAGATAAAAGGCTTGAAGACACAGATTTAAATTAATAAGCTAGCAGAGTAACCGAGGTTTAATACACGCTGAGATATACAACTTAGCCAAATAACACGAAAGTCAGGCGCGCAGGCCCGGAACTAAGCAACTATACCACAAGAGGCAGCCTTTCCCCTAGGGTTGACAATCTTGTTGGCCGCATGAAGTTGCTTAAGCGCCTCCACCATGGGCTCCAGCTTGCCCTTGTCCTGGGCCTTTGAGTTTAGCGTCCATAACTCCAAGAAAATCATGGTTTTTGTATACGACGCTAGCCGGCTGGTTGATAAGAATAGCCTCAATAATAGCAAGTTTGGGAAAGAGCCGTGAACTTTTTGAAGCTTAGATATCACCTACATTGGTGCGAAGACTTACCCCTAGTAGTTGGGCATAGACTTTGTTTCCTGACTCAATGATGTATAGGTCATAAGTGGGTCTTTGTGACTAGGAATAGTGTGTCCTTACGATTTTGTTTACGATTGCCATGCTTACATTCTTAGCATTGCATGAGTAGAAGGCAAGAAGTAAAAATAACTTTATAGAAGTGATATCTGCATGTGTGTAAGGGGCAATCTTTTTTATCAATTCAAAGGTAAGGGAAATCCCTGATACTCGGCTAACTTATTAGCTTCCGTGGTTTCAAAACACCCAGCATCACACAGGCTAGCTAAGCTAGCTCAATCTTTAGTCATACCTGCACAAGTAAAAAGGGGCGAGCCCTTGATAACAGGTAAAGTGCTCTCCTTCCCGACCCCTCTCCCTCCCGACCCCGTGCGGCCGCCGTCAGAGCCTCCTCTCGGCCTTCCTCCAGGTCTCCTGCATCCCGCCGCCGCTGGGGACGTCGTCGGGCATGGCCCGCGCGGCGCGGCGGCGACGGATCTCCTCGAAAGTTGATCTGCAGGGTGAGGCGGCGGCGCTCCGATCCAGCCTTCTCCGGCGACGGTGCTGTGTGGGGGTGGCGGCGACCATGGCGTAGCTGCGACGGCCAGAGGCGGCGGCGCTAGAGGGTGGCGGCGGCGGCAACCGGGCCCGATCTGGGCCTTTGGGCCGGGCGGGCTTCGGAAACCAAACTGCCCCTGAAGGTGCTCCGGTGACGGCACGCGGAGGCGAACGTGGGCTACTCCTGCAGCACGAGGACGCCTAGGGCAGCAGCCCTAGGCATGGTGGTGGCGGCCTTCTTCTTCGCTGAAGGTGGTCGGCCATGGCTGGTTGTGGTCTCGATCCCACATCTAATCCCGCCGACGAGTTGGGGAGGCGTGGTTGCCGGTGAAAACCGAGCTCCGACTCCGGTCATGGCGAGCGGGCGATGGCGGCGTCTCCGCGCCGTTACCTTGTTGAAGGCATCGCCTTTGCACCATCGTCTAACCACTCGTCCTGCTCCGGGGGAAACCCCAATGATGGCGGCGCTCCGGTGTCGTTCTCCCTCTTGAGGGCATCGTTAATGGAGCAGTGCTGGACGGAAGAGGCAAGAGGTGGAGCGGGGTTCAAGCTATCACGTCAACGTCAGCGAGAATCGGTTGCATGGCGCAACGGGTCTCGGCAACGAGCATGTGATGATGGACTCGCGCAGTACGGTGGAGCTGTCTGGCATCGTGGTGATGCCGACAGCAGGCTTTGCAATGTCATTGTGTTGATCGCTGTTGAAGATGGGATGGCGGAAGATGGTGGCAGCATTCTGAGTGTGCGCATGCGGCGTTCACTGAGAATCGGCTGGACCGGTTTGTGCTTCCGGCGCGCTATCGGGCGGCCTGTTGAAGCCTCCGGTTTTAGATGATGTGCGTAGGTGTGTGAAGTCAGAGAATCGGCTCCGATTGGTCCACCCCCTTCATCAAGTTTATAGGTGTAGCGTGTTTTCGCGGTACGGTGGTTCTTCTGTTCGATCGATGTATTTTTTTGTAAAAGCCTAGTACTTACTGTTTTTCCATGTTAATAAAGCTCGGCTGTGTGCATCCTTTGGATGCAGAGGCTAGGGGCACACCCTCCATTTCGAAAAAAAAACAAGTAAACAAAAACAGTTATTTCTTTCTCTACCATATTCCAGAATGTAAATCACGCAGCTTGGAAAATTACAAGTGGAGTGTGTATCGTAACTACAAAAAATGTTTAACAAAACACCAACAACCAGAGCACAATATATGCATTTAGCGCAGGCACACATAGCTCAGCTCACTCACGAACTTGGTCATCTGCGTTTTCTGCTGGGACAGCAGCGGCATCCGCCTTATCAAAGTCCTCGAAGCTGAGGCTAAGCGTTTGCAGTTTGAAACCAACTCCCTGGATGGCTTCCACCAGGTTTGAGGCGACTCCAGTAGCTTGCACTGTCGTCTCCTTCGTTAACTGCAGTTGCAGCGGCAAGAAAAAACATACATAAAAAACAACAATATAGCAAATTAACCCGCAAAGAAAACAATAAACCAAACTAGCATTGTGACGGGCACGTTTGCGTGGCTAGAGTACCAACATACTCTGACAGTCCGCAGTAGACAATTGTTTACATTGTTTCGATATACTTACTTTTTTTTTGTAATACTATGACAAAATATGTGAAAAACTTAATTGTATATGCATTAATAGTCGATATACAGATTAGTGCAACTGCACATATTCTTCTCAATCTACAGTTGTGTTCTTCAATTGTCAATATATAGGTAAATGTGGCCCCGACCCGCTCATGTTGGGCAGATCAGTCTAAGAGACAGTCGTGGTGCACAAAGTAAAACAGGCGGTAAACAGTAAACGAATAAGGCATTGATCCGTAGGATGGACATGGACTAGGAGAGTGTCGCTAAATAAGGTTGATAAGTTAAGGCGTGGCAATCAATACACATGGAACACAAACAAAGATAAGTAGCAGAAGCACATAGCGGAGGAACACAATCATTTGCAGAACAGGTGATAGCTTTTGCATAGAGCAGTGTAAAAGGTAGCAGAAGCACGTTAGGATGAACATGGTAGAGCGGCAGGTTTTGGGCGGCCGAGCTTGGCCCCGATATGTGAGACATGACTTTCAGTAGTTATGGATCTAATGTGAGAATTGTTTCTAGCAAATGCTTAGCGCTTAAAACTTGTACTAGTCTCTGCTTATTGTTTTCCAATGTGGTAGAAAACCTGTCCACAGTTAACTGATATATTTTTGCTGTACTTTATTCAGGGGGACTTGAGCATAGAACCCTTGCAAGGGGCTTTTGTTGTCATCACCACAATATATATACCAGCGTTTTGGTTTGTTTAGTGCTGTTATTAATCGCTTTATAAGTAATTAACAAAAGAACATACCTCTCCTGGTCGGATGATCATATATCCATGTTTATACTTAATTTTCTATTAACATATGGTCTGATTCAGATCTTGCATGCAGTAATCTCTATAGCTAATAGTGAATCGCTAACAACGTTAATGCTTTCCCGCTTCAAAAAACAACGTTAATGCTTTCGAATTACTGAGTACCAGAAAGAATAAATTTTAGACATTTGTAACCAGTCATTTGAGGGTTAGAATTAAGAGATAACTATCTGACGAGGTCATCCTCTCCGGTTTTCTTTTTTTCTATAATACACCGAGCAGTCTAGCATGCATTATAGAAGGAAAGTTCTGCAGAAGCAGTTACAACCCTCTTGTGTTTTAAGGCAGGGTATTCTTCTGCATGCAGAGAGTACACTTATCAGAAAAGTGATGTATTCCATGAACAGATCAATCACACGGACACGGGTACTCATGTTTACAAAATTGGGATAATACTGAGTATATTACTGCATAAATATGTGCAAAGGAAATGCATATATGCGCTCACACTAGCTACTCCAGACGAGCAGCTGACGTGTGTTAACTTTTCTTTGGAAGATTGGAGGTGTGTTAACTTTTCTTTGGAAGATTGGAGGTGTGTTAACTAGAAGAGGGGGGGACTTATTACCACAACACTTCCGATGCCTTCTTCGATGAGCACCTCCAGGTCAGTGACGCCCTCCACTCCCTACAAAACACACATATACTCGTTTATCCCTGAAATGATGGTTGATTTACTGGCCGGTGTTGATTTTTATCCCAATGCAGCGCAAATTGATAAATAAAAGACAGTTGTGCACCTCGAGAGCTTGGGTGATCTTGGGAATGGCCCTCTCCTCCATGGTGCCCTCGGCCTTGAAGTAGAGGATGAGGGACTCGGTAGTGTAGGGCGTGGCAGCGGCGGGCTCGGCCACCTCCGCACTGGCCGCGCGGACGACCTCCAGCCGGCCGCTCCGTCTCCCATTCCTCGCCACGGCTCCGTTGCCGGCGCATGAGAGCTGTACGAGGGCGCGGCGAGGGAGGAGGGGAACCGCGGCGGTGGAGCGGAGGAGGTGGGTGGAGGCCGGCGACGACATCTTCTCCTTGCTTCAGCGGCTCTTCCTCCTCTTCTTATCCTTGCGTCCTTCGCTCCTAGCTAAAGCTTGTTATTTGTAGATTGGGATGCGCGGTCGACTCTGTTTGGGATTTTGGGTTTCTTAGTTGGAATGGATAGGGTAGCCGAATTTTTTTTGGGGGGGGGGGGGCTTCGGCATAAAAATATGGGACAGCTGGATGGATAGGTGAATAGGGAGTGCGACGTTTTGCAGGCCGAGCTCCATGGAGTCCGCTCTTTAAAAAGTTTAAGCATTTGAATTTTTTAATCTTTTTGGAAAAAGAACTAGGTATGGATAATGTTGAATTCTATAGGTGTGCAAAATCTCAATGCAAAATTCATTGTGGTTTATTTCATGAAAAATGACAAATGCATGGCGTGCACATTTTAAAAACTTCGAAATTAGTCAGATTTTGTATTTGCCACTCTAAATTTTAACCTTTTTCTTGTGCCCCATTTTTGCCACTAAGAGGCAAAACCGAAAGCAAAACAAAACAAAAATGGGCATAAATAAATCAAAGTTTCACCATTTTCATTTCGTTTTTGCCCCACATAGGGGAAAATGATGTATTACAAAGCAAAATGTAAAAATAGAACTACCAATGTCGATCTTATACTGGCTTGTGTTCATTGAGATACCCGTCATCACCACACTAGGATGATCTAGAATCATGTTTCTAATTTGTAATTGGTAATCTTGGGAAACAAGTAGTTTGTTCAAGTATTTCTAATGGTATCATGTGGGGGGGAGGTGGGCACCACTCTTAGTAATGTAAACAAGAATCTTTATAATTCATATGGTAAGCAATGTGATGTTTAATTTGGGATTTAACGGGTCGGCTTATACTTAAAAAAACTTGCATTTTTCATTCAAAACGTATCTTGACAACGCTTGATCATTGTCTTGCAAGTGTTGAATGGTGTGTCCTTTCTTTTAACTACTAAATTCAGTTTTGTATGCCCAAATTTCATTTTAAATTTGATAACCAGCGGATTTTTGGAAATGACTATCAAGAAGTTGCTAAAAATGTTTAACACTCATCTATCAGTAAACGTTTCACGCTACAATCGCTAACCTTGTAGGAGCCTTAAAATATGGTGCAAGAAGAAAAAAGACACTTGAACAACAACTTGACTCAATTCAATATCAGATCAACAATTTTCAAATGCAACTGATACAGCTCCAGGACCGTTACTTGAGGACAAGTTAATCTCCCAGTATGAAGAATAACTAACTAAGCTCCATGAATATTTTCATCAACAAGGAAAAAGAATAGGCTACTCAAGGCGATAAAACACGACATTCTTCCATAATGTTGTTCAAAAGCGTAAATGTCAGCGCTGTAGATTATCTATTAGAGACAATGATGGTAACAATCGCTTTGATCATGAGGTATTCCAAATGAGTTTCGAAAGTATTTTAGAAAAAAATTATCCTTGCTTGCTATCAATGGCAGGCCCAACATGGATACACCACCAAATCCATCCATCCCGATCTTACCTCCCTCTCCTCTCCTCTCCTCTCCCTCCCCGTTTGAGAGTCCACCGTCTGCTTCCTCCAGATCCGGCCGCTCTCGCCGTCGGCGCTCGCGCCGGCTGGTGTAGAGATGAGCTAGGGTGCCGGCCCGCCTTGTACTAGGTAGTTTTAGGTTTAGTTTTTCCCGTTGTGGAGTCTGGCGCATGCCGTCTTTCTCCCCCTCATGCTTCTGCGGGTCGCCGGCGTCGAGCTGCGCTGGTGATGCGCCTTCCCGTGCTGGTGGTATCCGACCTTGGTCGTCGGTGCTGCGAGCTGCGGCTATGGGCGGCAGAGGCTTCAATAAGGCGAGGCTCAAGGTAGGGGATCTCCTCCTCTTCTGCTCCTTGACTGCGATTTCTCTCCCTTTGGCTGGCCGTGGTGGCGAGGGGATGGGCTGGGAAGTTGCGGTGGGGAGCGGATCTGGTGGATCCTGCGGTGGCCGTGCTGAATCCGGGAGGTTTCTTCCTCCCCATCTTCTAGCCGAAGGGCGGCTTTTTTGGAGCTTATCATCGTCGGCCTTGGGTGCAAGCTGCTGTCTTGCCGTGCCGGTGATTCTTCTGGTTGAAGGGCGGCCTTGCGTGGCCAAGCTTGTTGTTGGCCACAATCTTCAACCTCCTGGCCTGGTGCCATGTCAGAGGCCCTGCTGCTCGAGAGTCGTGGTCGTGAGCCATGGCGCCCTCACCGTTCCAAGTGGTTTCGTTCCTGGCGACGGCGAGGTTGACTTCGAGTTTCCCAAAGGACTTGATTGCGTTCCAAAATCTGTTGTGGAGGTCCTCCTTGCAATTGTTCAGGGACCTGATTGTAATTTATTTCCTTGTGTGGGTCCTGGTGTAAGCCGCGTTGTATCCCTTGCCAAATTTTAATACAGCGCCTTTTAATGTTCAGAAGAAAAAACATTGATACACCACCACCGCAAGATAGCAATGACTTTACCAACTAGATGCCTAGACAAGCAGAAGATTTGGGAAACTGTCAATACTATTAGGAAGAACGCATCTCCTATAACCGATTGATTCAATTATGGTTTCTACCTCTCGTCGTGCAATTGGCTAAGAGATGATAGCATCAATCTCTTGTAATGAATTTCTACATCACAGGTACAATCCCCCACATCTCAATGATACTCAAATTTCTCTCATTCAAAAGAAGTATGTTTGACATATGCCTTCTTATTTTAGACCCATAATCTTGTGCAATGGTGTTTACAAAGTTATGACTAAATATCTAGCCAACATACCGAAGGAGATCTTACCCAAATCCCTATCAACAAGCTTTTAATGAAGGAAAACATATTAGAAAAAATAATAATTTTTGCTTAGGAGATTTCTAGCTTGCACTTTTAAATCCTAGGATAGGCATGACTTCATGCTAAAACTGACCTAGCTATTTTTTTTGATAGATTAGAGTGCCATTTCATTGTATCGGCTCTTATGTAATAAAAGGTTGTGCATGCTTGCATTTCGTTACTCCGACATCATTTGGATTATTAATGGAAAATCGTTTGCGAGTTTCAGAAGTGGAAGATCGGTGAGTCAAGGATGTCCTTTGTCTCCCTATCTTTTTATTTTTGAAGTTAATGAACTATCGTTTGGGTTGTAGGAAGCACTGTTGGCCAATCACCTTATCGGTATTTCTTTCTAATCAAATTGCCATCTTAGCCACTTTTCCTTTTGAACTGTAATTCACAAATTTACCTCCATTATATCAATTTGTTGATGGAAGCAACTCGGTCTGCAGCTCTCCCTGGTTTATAGATTGGGAAACCATATGCGATCATGTTATTATTTTATACCAACATTTTGTATATCATGCCCATGTTAAGTATCTTTGAGCACCTGGTTAAAAATTTGAGATGCTACCTTAATCAATTCTTTTTAGTCTAGAAATTAGTAATGCAATTCCTTAGAACCCAATAACGACTCTACTGGTTAGGATTCTTTGGTTTGGACACTAGTCCTACAGGTTGTTGCTCATCCAAAAGCGCATAAAAGCACAACTTCAACAACCTACAACTCCCTCTGAGGTAGTATCCAAATACAGTCCCTCAGTCAAACAATTTATCTTCTTAATCAACTTTGGTAGGACAAACAAAAGACACCACGAGTTCCGACATTTGAAGGAAATCTCTTCCTACCAGTAAGATGGTAAGTAAGTTCTCTATCAACATTCATGATAATTACTCTAGGTGTAACATTGCTCAAGATGAAATGGATATTTTCGCCACCTCCCCCTTTCTAAATATGCTCGGTTCTATCCACCTTGACTTATTAAATCCGCATTTGTAGGTGTATCTCATCACAATGTACCTAACAGGATTCAAGAACTCCTTAGTTTCTATGCTTTCTCATGGTGTCTTTCGAAAGCTCGTAGCAATGCACTCTTAGGAAAGGAAGTATCACAATGTACTTAGACCGTAACCCACGTTAAAGGTGTCACTCCAGCTCCACCTAAGATCACCTTTCAGAGTTGAACATCGCTAGCAGTGACCGTAAACTGCGGATTCAGAAATGTGGTTTACGGTTCGTGTTTGGGTGTTTACGGATTGAAAACCGCATGATGGGGAACGCACGGTGGGATCCCATCTCGCGAGAGTTGATCAGTTCTTAGGCACCTTAGGCATGTATATACAATGGGTTGTCAGCATTTTCTTAACGTTGACACATATGATATTTCGATCAGAAAAGGATAATTTCTAACAAAGTTTTCTCTTGTCTAGTTGGACGAGAGATGAAGAACAATGAGTCTTAGATAGGAGATGATCTCTTACGCAATAAGTGAAGGCTATATTCACCATTATACCATTTGTTTCCCTTAGAACTATAATTTTCTTCTAAAATATAATGATAAATGCATTCTCAAGTCGAGCGTGTGAATTCCTCAACGGCTATAAAAGGTTTAAGGTTTTGACAATTTTTATAGACTCTATTCTTGACGGTTTTTTTTTCAACAAAAACTGAAAACTTATGAATTTGACCAGTTTTATGGTTACTGTTAGAGATGCTGAGTGTAAACTAAGCGAACGAACTTAATGGAAATACCTGTAAAACCAAAAACTTTTTCAAATTTGAAAATTGGTAGCTTAAGGAGCAAGACTTCCAATCTTATGCCAAAACCTGCTGGACAAATACTTCTAATTCTGCTTTTCATAATCGCACTAATAAGCTTGCTAGACAACTCAAGATTTGGTGCAGGAAAAAGAAGCCCTTGCAGGATGAGATGCAGGATTTGGAGCAGCAAATTAAAGAAATTCAGACTAAGCCCCTTGCGATGCAGGATCACAATCAAGAAGAGCGATTAATTCAAAGGTATGAGCAAACGGTTACCAAGCTAAATGACTATCAAATGTAGCGAGCTAAGAAAAATTGGGTCAAGAATGGAGACAGGAACACTGCCTTTTTCCACAGGGCCATAGCAAAACGCAAGAGGAGAAATACCATACTCTCGGTTAAAGATGAAAACAATGTTATCCAATTCATGCCGGATCAGATAGCAAACACTTTTGTTTCCTATTTTAGATCCATTTTCTCCTCTTTTTCTTTGCATCAGAGTGACCATATTTTTGCAGATGATCGTGCCTTACCTGATGATCCCACTTACTCTATTCCCTCAAAGCAAGAGATTTTGGAAGTTCTTAAAGAAATGAAAAGGAATGCCTCTCCTGGGCCTGACGGTTTTAACGTGGAATTCTATCTGGCCACTTGGGAGTGGATAGGGGACGATGTTACGGCTCTTATTTCCAATTTCTTTGCTACTGGTTTACTTCCTGCTCATATAAATGACACGCATATTGCTCTAATCCCGAAAAAAACTAGTAGCTACTGTTCCTACTGACTATCGTCCTATAAGTCTTTGCAATGTAGTCTATAAGATAATTGCCAAATGCTTAGCAAATAGACTCAAACCTCATCTCCCTGATTATATTCATCCTTCCCAACAAGCTTTCATTGAAGGTCGTAGGATAAGCAACAACATTATTATTGCTCAGGAAATCACTCACTCTTTTCAACTCTCTTCTTGGAAGGATAAGGCTTTTCTTTTAAAAATTGATTTGGCGAAAGCTTTTGATAGATTGGAGTGGGACTTTATTATTCAGGCACTTGCACGTAAAGGGCTGCATGGTCATTTCATCAAACTTGTGCACGCGTGCATTTCCTCGCCCACCTTTTCTGTTATTATTAACTAGCTGTGTGGCCCGCGCATTTGCGCGGCTAGATTTCCTTTTTTGTGTGTGAATTGTCTTGTATAGTTTTCTTCCTTTTGATTTCTTTCCTCCCTAAGCAAAGCTTTTGACGTATGTGCTGGTTGTAAACTTCAAGGGGAAAATCTCTGATTTTTTCCTATTAATAAAAATCTACACCGTAGCGTAAAAAAAAATTGTCTTGTATATTTGTTTGACTATTTAGGAATGTATCATTATTTATATTTCTTATCAAATTATACATTTGAGATTCTTGAATACCATGAAAGCATATCAAAGGTAATTGCTTGAACATATGTGTGAGAAAGTGACCAATGTGTATATATTTAACATCGTGTTGTTTTAATCTCATTTATTATGAACTGAAATACAAAAATAAGATTATTATGAAACTATTGTAAATATATATGTAATCGACAACAGAATACAATGCATTAATGTCAAAGCCAAGCAAGCTGACTTTTGCATCTTCCAGTTCATCTCTTCCGTTGCTCTCCTTGCGTCTGTATGTTTGTAGAGTTTAAATTTACTATAATTCAAACACTGGGTCTAGATAAACCATGTGTGTTGTTCTACCACCCGTCTCATGGCCATTGCTTCATTTTTTTTACGAAAAGCAGACAGCGCTGCTTTCTTTTGGATAGAAGAAGAAATAATAGTGTTTACGGTTACAGTGAGGTATAAAATCTGTACAGCTATAAATTGAAAAACAACAGCAGCTTAACAGAAGGCATCCTAAAAGAAGCCGAGATGGCCTAGTCTGTGCAGGCTCATTTTAATTTACTCCGTTGCTTGGCCACCTAAGTCATTACCTTTCCTGCACGGCCATCATACTGGTATGAACTCTACGATCTCTTTTTGTCCAAGTTCGTGCATGTTTGAATCTGCTCAATCAACTACTTATTTCTTGCTTCAAGCCATCGTGTGTGATGACCGTCCACTCATGCATGGCATCACTCACCTTAGTTATGTACATGGAGATCGTCCTGTTATCGAGCATATGCATGTTTATACATCAAAGTATTCTGTGTTCTACAGTGGTCATTCTTCTCTATATATGTCCCATCGGAAATAAAAATTCACTTTACATTTGAATTTATTTTAAGCTAATTTTATTTGAGGGTTAGTTTACAAAACATACATGTGGAGAGATCGATCGAGTTCCCCACTGCTCATTGTGTTTTCTTTTAACTACTCCACAATATTAGATAGGTAACTTATATTATAGGAAAACATAAAACTCGAACTATTAATTTTACGAAAAACTTCTATTGAAAATTTGTGTAACCTCTGAGGTATTTGTGAAATTACACTTTAGTTCTTTTTACATATAAATCAACAAATTAGTAGGCCAACATCCTGAAGGTTCAGTCTCATACAACTACATGGCAATAGACAATTAAATATGGAATATTGGAGGGTTGTTTACATAGTGAAACTAATTGCTGATGAGCGGATATAATTCTCACCGAAGTATGTAGCAATATCCTTGCTAAGTTGCTGTCTTAGAGTCTTTTCTGCCAGCTTCTCTTGCTTAAGTGTTTTCGAGCCAACAAAGAGATCGAGATCAGGAAGAGACTGCATTTGTAATCTACGTACCTTATCTCTTCGATCAGGATGAGTGGAGTTGGGGACCGAGTAGACACTCCTCCGTGGATGTGGACAGAATGGACTGACGCTAGGATTGCATGGATAAGCCACGGTACATGCTGAAGAAACAATACTCATCACGTATTTTCCTTGGTGTGCCCGGCGCTAGTATCAGTATAGCTTGATACCTAAGGTGTCGTGGAGTTGGAGACAACTACTGTGGATTGCGGAAGATGTTGAGAATGTCGCAGAGTTCAGCCCTTGCTGCCGCGTGGAGACGGATGAGCACATGAATACTTTCCTGGAGAATTTACAGTGGCGATGGATTACGGCCTTGTACCGGCCGTCGATTCTCTTTTCGTGGGGAGATATGTGTTCTACAGGTTGTGCTTCGCGTGTCTGATGATCATTACTTTTATTATCCTGCGTCCATGGAGATATCTGCCATCAATTAATGTGCTGCTGCTCGCCGCCGGCTGTGGTCAATCAAAGAATTGATCGTTCATGGATCCATGTAAACATTCTCCATCAATTCATCGTGTCGCGACGGAGATCGATGAATCTAAAAATCTATGGCCGATCGATGGTACATTGTTCGTCGCATCCCTACGGCAATCGATCAATCTGGATGGCGATCAATCAATCTGCAGATGTACGGCCGATTCGAAGTGCCGGAACCCAGCAGGCCGAGCTCCTTCATGTTTCTACGCTCCGTCGCCGGAGACATTGGCGTTGCTGGCTGGCGTGGTCCGGCAGCCTATCTGCCGCAGTTCAGATTCGATTTGAAGGTAGGTGCCTGGTCGTCGCCGGAGACATTGGCGTTGCTGGCTGGGGCGTCGTCCCGTAGCCTATCAGCCGCAGCTCAGATTTGTTTCGAGCTAGGTGCCTTCGTTCGGCATAGCTTCGATTAGCCGACGACGTATTTGGTGTTGTCCAGGGTGCATGTTCTTTTGGGCCTATGCTCGTACATGTGCTTATATAAACTAAACGATTAATTGAGTCCACATTGGGTACGTTTGCTTCTACAGATCCATGTACGTGGTCAGGGCACACACCTATCCGTGTATTTTGTCTCACGAACAAACCTATCCGTGTACTTCTTAAACTGAGTCTTTTGCTTTCCAGAATATTTGAACGTGTTGAGGAGGGACATCTATCCGCAGCATGTAGCTTCCATGTGGAACCTCGTGGGTCTATATCCTGTCCTGGTAAATCTCAACCGTTTATATATCATAGTTACGTGGTGACAAATCTTAACCGTTGATTGTCTTGTGTTTTAATTATATAATAGATGGTCAACCGTTTTCGAGATTCGTTTCAGATAGGGGAATACGACAAGGATGTCCTTTATCGCCTTATCTATTTGTCCTTGCTATCAATGAGCTGTCTCTTGTTTTACAGGAAGCTTTATCGGCTAACAGACTTCATGGGATTGTTCTTGGACCTGCATGCCCACCAATTCACTCGCTTTTATTTGCAGATGATTTAATTATTTGTGGTGCAGCTACTGTTCATGAAGCCCAAACAATGAAACAAATTCTAAACATCTTCTGCCAAGCCTCGGGACAACTACCAAACTGGAATAAATCAGGTATTCTTTTTAGTAAACATGTATCTCTTGCCGATAGAGAAGGAATTTTGAATGTTTTCCCTGTCCCCAATATCGATGATTCTTTTATTCATTTGGGACACCCTTTGGTTCTTCCTTCGAAAAATAGATCAGAGGCTTACAATTTTGTCCTAGACAAATTTAGCACTAAACTTGGCACTTACAAAGCTAATTCTTTATCCCATGCGGCAAGGTTAGAGCTAATAAATTCGGTGTTCTCTTCTATTCCTTTCTACTACATGTCAAACATTATTTTCTCCAAAAAGTTTATTGCAAAGATCACGGCTATCATTAGAACTTTTTGGTGGTCTGGTGTCAACACTGATACTCCTACTAAGCCTCTTTGTCTCAAAGCTTGGAAAGACATTTGTGCGCCAAAAAGAGAAGGTGGACTAGGAATTCGAAATTTGCAGGCCGTCAATTACAGTCTCATTCTTTCTGGCCTTTGGAGAATAGCTTCTCAGCCCAATAGCCAGCTCTATCGCATTCTGCAGTCCAAGTACTTCTATGACACCTCCATTTGGAGACCCAAATCGAATGTTCCAAAATCTGCTTTCTGGTCTGCAGCCCTAAAAGTTATTCCTCTTCTTCAAAATAATTCTTTCTATCAAGTTGTAAAGGGGGAAATCTCCATCTGGGGCACACCTTGGTACTCAGCCTGGCAAAATATCTACAACGATCTTTTAATTCAGTCTCCTTCCTTCACATATCCTGCCTCTGTCAAACAACTCATGATGGACAATAGTAGCAAATGGAATGAAGCTCTTGTGGATCAACTCTTCTCTCAATCTGCTGCTACCATTATCAAGGCTACTCCTATTATTCCTTCCAATCATGATGCCGTACTTTGTTGGAAACTAACCCCTAATGGAAAATACAATTCCAAATCTGGATATCGCCTTTGTTTGCAATTTTTGCAGGATGCAGGTATGCCGAAGCCAAGGAAACCAGATGAGCTAACTCAGCAGCTACTAAACTCGGTTTGGAAGTGCAAAGAAATGATCCCGAGAGTTAAGACGTTTGCTTGGAGGATTCTAAGACGAGCTCTCCCATCGGGTGCAAGAGTTGCAGCTAGATCAAAGCACATATTATCACTCTGTTCCAGATGTGGACTGACTGAAGACGATAAACATATCCTTTTTCTATGTCCATTTGCGAGAGCAGCATGGTTTCATGCACCATGGTTTATTAGATCTGATACCCTTGCCCAAAACTGCAATTCCATTTCTACAATCATCAAAAATCTTTTGCAGAACAACCATCCGTATGCACATATAAATACAGTATTTACTTTCCTTTGGTGCATATGGAAATCTAGGAACGACCATTTGTTTGGCAGGAAACAAAACATGCCTTATCAAGTTGCAATTGCCACCAATGCTTTGTTACAGGATCAAGAAATGTCGACAGAACTGGGTCCCCTGCATCAGGCGACGACACAATCATCCGAATCCTTCCGAGACAATGATTTTCGTTTTCTTGCAGGGCCAAGATTTTATGTAGACGCAGCTTGGAAACCTTCTGTTCATGGAGGAGCTTCTGTGGCCGGGTTAGGCATTTTTGCAACCTGGCCAGAGCAGCATGGCCGCACTGATATCTTTGTTTTTGCGGCAGCCCACAACATTCCATCAGTTCCTATTGCAGAGAGCACATCACTTATGCTTGCGGCGGACATGGCGGCACATTTGGGAATTTTATCTGCAGGTTTCTTCACAGATAATAGCAATGTGGCTAGCTTAGTCCGAGTTCCCGACATTGCTCATTCTTCTGTGCTTTGGGAGATCAGACCCTTGGTGATGCAAATCAAGGACAGCCTCCAACCTCTTCAAGCATCTGTTTGCCACATTTCTAGGAACACCAACAGAATAGCTCACAACTGTGCACATCAGGCGTTGCGATCTTTTGATTCGCACCCTACATTTTCTTGCAGGAATCTAGCTCATAGCAACATAGCTTGTCCTGTTTTGAATCATTTTGCAAATTTGAACAAACAAGACATTATAATTATCTCTGTACTATGCTTTTGAGCTAATGAAATGAGGGCACGAGTGTGCCCACCCCCTTGTTCAAAAAAAAAAAAGGAGCCCACGAGAAAGTGGAAGAATGGCGATGAGTGGAGAGATATAATTCGAGTGCCCTTGTCGCATAGAGTCGATTTGGACTCGGATCCCGGTTCCGGTTTGGCTCGAGTTTAAAACCCTGGCGGCTGTTTAAAACCGCGTGCACTACGGCCAAAGTGCGTGTTGTAGGCGCCAGGCAACTTGCAGAGAACGGCAAAAACAAATTACAGAAAAGCCCCTAATCCGTTTCCTATTGTATTTCTCGTCTCCTCGCGCCTCCCCTGTTTTCTCCTCTGTTCTCCGACTCCCTTCTTCTCCCCAACGCGGCGGCTGCGGTGGTTCTACCCGACAAATTAGACCCCAAACATCGCCGCCGACCAGCTCGCATCGACCGTCGCAGGAGGAAGCAGCCTCATGGAGGGCGTCAACGGCTCGCCGGCCGATGAAGGGAGGAAACCGCTGTCTGAGATGGTGGACGACTGCGTGCAGCGCTGGTTCCAGGACACGCTCAAAGAGGCGCGCCGCGGCGACACGGCCATGCAGGTGCTCGTCGCGCAGATGTATAACTCCGGCTACGGCATCCCCAGGAACGAGCACAAGGTATTATACTCTGCTCCGCTACCCCTTCTGCTTTCTCCCTCCTCCACCGGTCCACCCTCACGCCTGACGCGGTGACGCCTGCGAACGTCTTTCATGCTTGGGCTAAGTGTATATGTGGGCTTGTTGTGCTGGTTACTGGTGTGCTCAAAGGTGGGAGGATTAGGCTGTTCGACTGTGCGAGATGCAATTTGTTGTTTGATACTGCTGCCTGATCTAATCTGTTTTGTCGGATCCAATTTTATGCGGACCCTTAGACTTTTCTAGTTCGATCCAGCAGTTAGATGTTCTTGGCGCTGCACACAATCCTTTCATGGAGAATTCTTCCTTAGAGGGTTAGGATGCAAGAATCCTTCCTTGACATTATAATTTTTTCAAGGGAATTTTTACTTATTTCTGGTTGTATCAAGCTATCAACCATGCTGTTTCATGGTGCTTAAGAAAGTTAAAATCGATAGAGGCTACTGGCAAGGATTTGTGCTGTTATTCTCCGGTATTAATCTTGCTCTCTTGCCTACAAGAACTAACACACTTTTTTTTTTAGAAAATGAATTTTATTACTCCCAGCCTCTGCATCGAGTGATGCACACAGCCGATTATTACAAAGCATCAAGTGTCAATTATTCAAACGTTTACATGTCCAGAAATCACGAAAGATCAAGGCGCAGCTCAACCGACAAAAATAACAGGAATAAAAGACTACAAAAGTCTACAAGAACTAATACACAGTAGTTCCTTTGCTTGGGATTTAGAGTAAATAACTTTGGAATTGCCAATTCTCATCTAGCAACAAAGCTTGAATTTAGAGCTCAATCACGCCCGAGCCATTGGATCAAGGGTGCCAAGATTTGTTCTCTTGAATTTAATAAACCGAAAAAAATTATAAACTCCCTCCGTCTAAAATAAGTGTCTTAGATTGGTCAAAATATGAATGTATCTAGACATGAAACAAGTCTAGATGCATCCATATTTGGACAAATCTAAGACACTTGTTTTGGAACGGAAGGAGTATTAAAAAATATTTTTAACGAGATATATTCAGAAAGTTGTAAAAAAACTGCATATAGTTAGAAAAATTGTTCACGAGGTTTAAAAAGATGTTCGTACATTAAAAAAAAAAATATGTGGGACCACTTTATCTTAGTTTTGCTAAAGGAGCAACCCCTCGTTTTCTTCTTGTTCCCAGTTCACTACTAAGCAAATTCTAACAAATTGACTGTTTATGTGATAAATTCTTTGAGTAGGTTAAAAAATGCTCTTATGAGAGAAAATGTCACGTAGTACAAAATATCAGGAGGTTCACAAAAGGTTCACGTGTTACACAACAAATGTTCATGTGAATATATGCTGAGCGCTAGCTGCATCTAATAACTTGTTTCGTGGAGAGATGCGATCCTAGCGGTTTAGCTTGCAAAAAAAGGTACTCTTTCCTTGTTTTTGTTCTTCTATATACATCTAGATACTGTTGATCCGAACTTTGACATAACGTATGTGGTTCCTTACTTTCAGTTTTCAAAACAATAGCGACATGTTCTGGATTTTTGGCCTTTTGGAATTAATTATTCAATGATTATGTGCCTAAGGTTGATTCCTTCTCCATACACAAGCACACACTTTATTTTTCTGCTTTTTTTATTCTTGTATTTAGTATTTTAGGAGTTGAGGTAGGTTGAGACGTTGAGTGCATTTTTTATCTATTAGGCATGCTGATCTGCTGCAGCAAAAGCATACCTGCATACATTTTAAAACACATTGTTAGCTGAGAGGGTGATTCCTACCAACTCTTGTGAGTGGTGATCACATCTGCTTTAAGAGTTGTGATTTTATTTGTGGATGATTATTTGAGCAAGATAAATGACTATTTGTTGCTGAGGCAGTGAAATGAAAAATAGTCTAGATAATAGGCGTATTCACCATGGCATTTCAACTTTTGTTAAGTAACAATTAAGTCTGCCCTATTGCAGGATTTCATCTCATTATATCAATATTATGTGAATGTATAATCAATCAATTTGGTACTTGCTTTGTTCGTTATTTTCGAATAGTCAGCAGGACCTGGTTAAAGTAGTGAAATTTAACTTGGTGAACATTGCTTTTGGTGTTTATACCCACTAGTGGGGGCTGTGGGGTTATTTTACGATAATTGATTTTGTTTGTTTTTGCTACTCAAGCGCATGCACAAGATTCCAGTGTTGGACATGCCCTCATAGTTCACGTGTCGTATTTGAAGATGACTTCTCTCATGACGCATCCCCTGGAACAGTTCCCGATAATTATTGAACCTAAATCCTAAGGATTTGGATGCAAATACCCCTGCTAATTTATGCTTTATATTTTTTTTCTGCTATTCGAATTCTCTCTCTCTCTTGTTATCTAATTAGAAATGCTGTGAAGTATAAACTGCAACATCACCTACCAAACTATATGTTCTGATTCTACTTTATTCTTCTGTTCCATTTCTTAAGGGAAGACAATGGATGGAGAAGGCATCAAGATTCAGGTCTTCGGTCTGGAGGGTTGGCACAAAACGTCCAGGTATTTTTCAATAATTTTTTTATGATTATCATGTGGAGCTGTTTGTGCTAGGCAAACATGTTTAGTAATTATTTTTTGTCTTTTCAGGATATAATGCTAGCGACTCTGATTCTGATGAAGGAAATGATGATACCAAGCAATAACAATCAATTGCGATTAAGTGCGTCGTTAGAAGAATGACAGGGTAAGAAGTTTGGCATGCGTTATTTCTGTTTATAGTTTAAACTAAACTATGTGAAGTTGCCCCAGGGTATGTTTTCCTGGAGTTGAAGCCCCATTATCTTAGAGGCTACATAGCTCTTCTATATGTTAAGTGGAACTCCTACTAAGCTTGGGGTGCTTAATTTACCTGAGCTTGATTGCACAAACTAAGATGAGCTTAATCATATCAGAATGGATCGTTGGTTTTGTGGCCTGTATATGGTCTCACGGAAACTAATATGTATCACTTTAGGCATCCGACATATGTAGTTTGGTTTGTTACCTTTCTCGCCTTCTGTTTTTTTTGTGTATGTGGGCATGCTACATTTATCACGTAACCTATGATATTCAGTTTACTTGGAAACTGTTTTGTAGTTCAGTAGAGGTTCCAACATGTTTTAATGACTTCATTTCTCATTTCAGGCAATGATAGCACTAGCGACTTGCCTAAGATTGGGACTGCTTTTGATTGGACTCTGCCGTGTGGAGTAGATTAGGTTTTGTAATCTTCTTTGGATAACTGAAGGATACAATGTACTCAACACCTGCTTAGAAGAAACAGAAACTCTATTCATTTTAGTTATGTTTCCGTATGCATGCTCATTCTTTTGTTCATTTCCTAGTAAAAGACAACTTTTAACTTGTTCAAATATCCTTCTTAAGAGTTTTGGGAGAGAGTTCCGCTTCCTTTTCCCTCTCTGCTACAGTTCCGAGCGGCGGAAAGGAGGCGATTTCCAGAGTTCCGCCGGCGATTCCGATGGATCCCTCCGCCTCCGGCGCCGTCGCGGCGTCGTGAGGTGGGGGGATCTGCTGGATCCGCCGTGCGGCAGTAGATTAGGTTTTTAGTTAGCTGTCCTCCCTCGTCGGCTTCGCTCTCGTGGTGATGCCGTCGGTGGTGAGTAGTAGTTGTGATTATGTCCTCCCGGCGGCGGCGGTGGGGTGGAGCCGGCGTCGTGGCTGTGGAATAAGGTGGCTGCTGCACGTCTTCCGCCTAGGCTTCGTCCTCTGCGGCGGCGCCGGCGTGCTGTCGGCTTTTCGTGCCCGTCGATCTTCGGATCTGGCGGGTTCCAGTTGGTGCTTTTGTGCTTCGTCGCCGCCAGGAGTCTAGAGCTGGCGGTGGCCGTGAAGCCTTGGTTCTCTACTCCCTCCTTCCGTTTCGGCGAGATCTTCGTCAGGGAGGTGGTGGAGCGGTGTGTAGTCTCTTCCTCCGTGCAGGTGGTCGTCAAGGCGACGTTGATGGCCGCGTGTGGTGGAGTCCCTGTCCTCGTGCTCGTCGTCGTCTCTGCAGCATCCTCTCCAGTGCTGTTGCTGAGTTCGGAGGTGCTGTGATGGAGATCGTGGTGTGGAAAATCTGAAAAAGAAGATGGAAGTGGTGTTTCCAGGCTCTGCGTCGTCGGCGACGTCTTCGGCGGTTTGCTCGGCGACTTCCCGCTGGCCAGGAGGCTGTCTCCGATTGAAGATGCGTCAAGGAGCAGCGGCAGCGGCGCGCCACCGACGGCCTCCGTGCGTCGGCGTCGGCGAGTTCCAGAAGAAGAAGATGAGGACCTTATTGTAATTTTGATTTCTTTCTGGACCTTTCTGTAAGAGCAGAGTTTTAATGCCACTTTTATTCTCCGCAAAAAAAAAAATCCTTTCTTTAATTCTTCTTGGTTCGAGGGTTCAGTTTTTTCGTACGCATCTTAATGGATTTTTTTTTTTTTTGCGCTTGGGGCCATTCATAGGCACTCGAGAGTTTACAAAAACGCGACATCCTCAACGATCTCGAAACTGACTTGAACACATAGAGCGTGTTTGATTTCTCGCATCTTTTTTCTGGCTCCATGGAACATGACACCATGGAGCTAATCTGAGTTGATACAAGTTTTGGACCATACTATGAGCCTTGTTTGCTTTCTGAATCCGGGATAAACAGAAGGACCGATATTTGGTTTATGTGTGCGCTTTCTAGATGCAAACACCGGTTATTTAGTCATGTGCACACACATCTGTTTATACTCTCTCTGTTTTTTAATATAAGATGTTTTAGCTATTCTACATGTTGTCTAAATGCATACTAAATGAATGCACAATGCACATTAAAATGTGTCTGGATACATTTGTATGCATGTGGACAAATACTAAAACATCTTATATTAAAAAACGGAGGAAGTAGCAGTTTAAGAGACACTCTCGACAGAGATATAGTTCAGACGACACACACACTATAAGCGAGGTTCAGGACAAATATCATTCGACATTGATCATCATCAGTGCTACGCACTTCTATTCTTGACGCATGTGTAGTTCAAGATGGTGAATTGGTGACCATGTTGACATCCGTCTACAACAGGTCAACAGCTTAAAGGTCAAGAAGTCTGATCTTAATCTGTTGAGCGATGGCAAAGCATGGCCAGGCTTGATCTATTGCAGATGTTCCATTGACATCAACGACCCTCACATTCCAATTGCATTTTTTTTTTTGTACAAGGGTTGGGGCCACAAGGACCCCGATGCTGCTATTATCATTCCACGTGGTGGGTACAACTTTGCAAAGAGGCCCTTTGCATCACTCGCACTAAGAACCTAAAATTTGAAGATAAGGCCTCCGCAATTACAAAAACACGCCTAGCACAAAAGCGAAGAAAGCAATCAGGTGCCTGGGCATCTCCACCACCAGTCGCCGGCGATCTCCAGGCGCTGGGCACGCCGAGATCATAGAGGAGAAAGCCCGAACACTCTCTTCCGGCGAAGAGCCACTGCTGCCGGCAAGCTCGCCGTCGCCGGGGACGAACCACTTGGCAACCACGAGCCGTCGAGCTCCGGGGCAGAGGTCGAAGAGCCTCCAGAACCAAGGTTGAATAAAGGCTGCCCAACGGGCCAGAGATCACGGCGGCAAGCTTGTCCGCCATGTGTGTCGCTCAAAGAGACAGCAGCAACAGACCTTCAAGCCGAGCAAGCACCCGACATCGTCATCCATCTTCCTCGCCACCACGGCCGGTCAAGAAGAAGGAAGACATCAGAGGCGTACCAAGACGAAGGTCGCAGCGCTTGATGAAGGAGTTTGCTGCCGGCGCCACCTGCTTCGGCCTCCACCTTGGAAGCCCGCCGGGGACGCACAGAAGCAACTGTCCTGCGCCGCGCTCGAACGCAAGGACAGCTCCCACAACCACCATCCTCCACCTGCTCTCTTCTTCTCTCCTCGCCACCAAGGCCGGCCAGGAAAAGCAGAGCAGCTAGCAGAGCAATGATGCAGGGGCTATTGAAGAAGGTCGCCTTCGATTCGACCTCCCCGTCTCTCCTCCACCCTGGAGGCTTGACGGAGCACGAGACGAAGACTTGCTCGGCGCCGCGCCGATACGCCCGAGCTGAAAACCTCCGGGAAAAGGAAGAGGGCATCGCGCCATCCACCCGCGAGGAAAACTCGACGAACCCTAACCTAGAACCTAAACTACTGCTATACAAAGGGGGCCGGCACCCTAAAGCATCTCCACGCCAGCCAGCGCAAGCGCCGGCGGCGGGGAGCGGCCGGATCTGGGCGGATCCGGTGGTTGACTTTCAAGGAGGAGAAGAGGAGGAAGGAGAGGAAGGAGATGGGTTGTCCAACCACTTCCAATTGCATTTAGTGTTGGTCTTCAGGCCAATGCTCCTTGGGCCTAGATGTTGATGGAAGGCGGAGGGATGAGAAGCAACTCCAACCCACGTAGGACGATAAACTTAGGAAAGGGTTGCAAAAACTTCCTCATGTAAGTGGCCAGCCTTCGGAGGCCTCCCCTACGCCTCTTGGAGGCGCTGCCGTCAAATGTCCTTCTAATCTCTTTGGAGCAGCTAGTCCCACCATTTTCTCTAAGGATCGGCTTCCCTTTTTTTATGAACAACGGAGCGCCCTGAAAGGGTAGAAACCTTACATTAATCCATACGGTGGGTGTACATAGATTTTACAAAGAACACCATAACAATAGGGATTAGCACATAGGTCCCTAACATAAGCAAAAAGGACCCTGTAAAAGATGAAAATCACACTTAAGTCCTTCTCTTTACTCGCCATCGAGCAGAATCAGGAAGTCTTGCCATCGCCTAACACCATCCGGGGAAGCCTATCGATTACAACAAAACACACCATTTTAAATAGTAATGCAAGCCTATCGATTACATCAAAACACACCATCGCGGGGAATCCTATCGAGCTGAATCAGGAAGTCTTGCCATCACCTAGCACCATCGTAAACTTAGCGAAATGCTGGTGTGGCGTCATAGAAAAAAAAAATAGTTAGCCCAAAATCATTAAATACAAGCTTTGTTGAATTCTTTTTCTTGGAAATACACCACTGATTAAGATATAAGCAAAGGAAATATCTTCGAGAAGCCCCGCCAAGAAAAGATGACGTGGAATCATAGGAAAGAAGTTAGTTAGCCTAAAACAATTAAACACAAGCTTAGTTGAATTTAAAATACACCACTGATAAAGATAAAGGCGCTAAAAATAAATAGCTTCGAGAAGCCCCAAAACGAGAAAAGCTGAGGCTCGAGCGCGAACAAAACATGGGAACACGCCTAAACTCAAGCGGGACCCACGCGGCCTCGCCTTCCGGAAACGCCCTCATCCCCTCCTCGAAACCACGCCGCCCTGGCTGACCGGTCAAAGCCGCACGAGCTTTGGACCTTCCCGGCCGCCTCCTTCGCGGAAACACCCCCAAAAACCACGTTCACATCTGAGCTCCACCACCACTGACACCCTGACCCCACGCTATCGGCGAGCAGAAGCTCTTCACACTCCTCCTCACAAGTGGCTAGTGCTTCTTGCCCACGACCGGCAGCTACTTAAGCCAACTACTCCTGTCCTGAGTCCTCCATTCACATCACACCAGCTCCCCCCTCGATTCCTCCCCACCTCCGATCGCCATGGCGTCTTCCGCAGGGAGCCTGGACCACGCATCAGCGTTCACGTTCACGCCGCCGACCTTCATCACCTCCTTCACCGAGCTTCTGTCCGGTTCCGGTCCCGCCGGCGACCGGGCCGGCAGGGGTGGCGGGGTGCCCAAGTTCAAGTCCGCGCAGCCGCCCAGCCTGCCCATCTCGCCGCCGCCGCCGGGCTCGCCCTTCTCCTACTTCTCCATCCCCGCGGGCCTCAGCCCCGCCGAGCTGCTCGACTCCCCTGTCCTCCTCAACTACTCTAATGTACGCGCCTCCTCCCTTTTCTTGCTGTTCTTGATTAGTAACTGTTTGTAGTGGCATGCGAGCTGATTTTAGCTGCTCCCTTTGTGCGTCTTACCAGATCTTGGCGTCCCCGACCACCGGTGCGATCCCTGCGCAGAGATACGACTGGAAGGCGAGCGCTGATCTGATCACCTCTCAGCAAGAGGAGCTCAGCAGAGGAGGCAACGACTTTGCTGACTTCTCCTTCCACGCGGTCAACTCCGACGCCGCCGATTCCCAAACAAATTCCTTCCCTTCCTTCAAGGTACATACACACATAATCCTCATTATTTATCTGATTTTAATTGTTGTTACAGTATGCAGTAGCTCACACGAGAGGGATAAATTGTGCAGGAACAGCAGCAACAGCAAGTGGTAGAAGTGAGCAAGAGCGTCGTCGCAGTGAGCAACAAGAGCAGCGGCGGCGGCAACAGGAGCAGCAACAACAACAACAACAAGCAGCTCGAGGACGGGTACAACTGGAGGAAGTACGGCAGAAGCAGGTCAAGGGGAGCGAGAACCCCGGAGCTACTACAAGTGCACCTACACCAACTGCTCCATGAAGAAGAAGGTCGAGCGCTCCCTGGCCGACGGCCGCGTCACGCAGATCGTCTACAAGGGCGCGCACGACCACCCCAAGCCGCTCTCCACGCGCCGCAACTCCTCATCAGGCTGTGCGGCCGTCGTCGCGGCAGAGGATCATGCTAACGGCCCCGAGCACTCTGGCGCGACGGCCGAGCACTCCTCTGTCACCTTCGGCGACGACGAGGCCGACAACGGGTCGCAGCGCAGCGACGGCGCCGAGCCTCAAGCCAAGCGCTGGAAGGAGGATGCTGATAATGAAGGCAGCTCTGGCGGCGCGGGCGCCGGCGGCAAGCCGGTACGCGAGCCGAGGCTCGTGGTACAGACGCTGAGCGACATAGACATACTCGACGACGGCTTCAGGTGGAGGAAGTACGGGCAGAAGGTTGTCAAGGGGAACCCCAACCCGAGGAGCTACTACAAGTGCACGACGGTGGGTTGCCCGGTGCGGAAGCACGTGGAGCGGGCGGCGCAGGACAACCGCGCGGTGGTCACCACCTACGAGGGGAAGCACAACCACGACGTGCCGGTCGGCCGCGGCGCCGGTGCCAGCCGCGCCCTGCCGACGTCGTCGTCGTCCGAAAGCTCGGGGGCCATCCGTGGGCAGGGCCCCTACACCCTGGAGATGCTCACCAACCCCTCGGCCGGGTACGGCGGCGCGTTCCAGCGCACCAAGGACGAGCCCCGGGACGACCTGTTCGTCGAGTCGCTCCTCTGCTAAGCTCAGCTCTGCTATAGCGCTGCTCTTTTGCTCCACCATGGCGTAGACGTGTACGTGCACGCGGCCGTAGCGTATATCTGTACGCTTTGCCTTGTATAATACGTACATGTCTTTTGCCGCATATACGGACAGATATACGCGGTAGTACATTAGTTTTTGGAATAGCTAATTAGCTAGGAAGAGAGATCGATTGATGCGTTTGTTTATTTGTTGAATGAATGCCCCTCCCGACAAAACACGGGCATGTGACTGCTGTACGTACACGTATATGCTGGTATATACTACTCCCTCCTTTGCATAATTCGAGATGTTATAGCTCTTTTTCTTATTTATATGTAATACATGTTTTTAATGTATATGTCCACTTATTTTAGTTCGAATATTATATAATATGTAGAACATTTAAAATATTTTAGCTGCCTAGCTAAAGTAGAAAGAGTCAATAAGACTCATGAATTGCAAAAAAATGAATTGGTTTCTTGTACCGGTGTAAATTATATATGTGTCTCTAGCATGAAATGCTGAGTTTTCTTTATAGTTTTTCGAACATTTGAAGTTTTTTTTATAGAAATGATGCATTTGAAGAACTAGTTGGATTTTTGCTGCAGATCACAACCTTTTCCAGCTCGTGCCTCGCATATACGTGATCTGATTGCTGCTCTTTTTTTTGTTATATAGCTATGGATGGAGTAGTTGATAATCCATAGTATCACGTTTGCCAAATAATAATAAAAAGATGATGTTTATCGCACCCAACAGTGCACGCACCTCTCACATTCTCTCTCCCCGCATATTAAGTGCTAGTTTATCTGGTTGACGTGTTCACTGCGTCTTCTTTTTTTGTTTGTAAATAAACCTTTCTAGACGCAGACGCAGACGATGACGATAGCGACGACGCGTTGCAGGCCCTCTCACGGCAAATAATCTAGTCACAAGTAGTCGTTGTTACACAGTTGTTAGCCAACTCGCGGCCTAGTGGAGTCTTTTGATTGCTCAGTGGTGTGGACACGCATGTCTCAAGTGAGAACGCATGTCGATTTTGTGGAAATCATGCGAACCTTGGAATATGATATTTGTGCCGTACGCCGTAGCAGTAGTGGACATTGGATTTAACGGTCAGGGTGGGAGCAAAGTGTTTATAATATTCAAAGAAAAATGTGGATTTTGAATTTTAAAAACTTTGAGGTTTTAGGTTTTAGCAAAAAGTGTAGTAGTATTTAAAAAATGTACTAATTTTTCCTTTGAGGTTTAAAAGCAGTCGTTCTAATGTTCGATTAATAGAGTAGACTGTTAATTACAATGGAGAGTTTTTAAAGTACAAGCGGATCACCGCTGTGAACAAAAGAACATCACACTTAGTCTCCTAGGTCTTGTGAGTGGGCATACACCCGCTGTTGAATCTCCTCCCAAACAAGATGTGCCACCGCATCCGATGAGGAAGCCGTGTTTCTAAAAATCTGTCGGTTCCGTTCCTTCCAAACTCCCCACATGGATTAGATTATAGCTCCGCTCGCCTCCCTTCTGAGGTGCTTTGGGAGCCCCAGAATCGTATTGTCCCACCAACCATTGATGGATCGCCCCACACACCGGTGGTGGAGCGCCAAAGGATCCTTTCCATGAAAATGTACTAATTTTGAAGCACACAACCTCTCCTTTGAAACAGAAGTATTTGTTGGTCATGCATGCCAATGATGTAATTTTCAAATGCCTTGGTTTTACATAAAGCTTTACAACCAAATTAGACATCATGTTTATACTCTAAATATCATTTATATGAATTTTTAACACATGTAATACACACATAATATCTTATTGCCTACAACAAGATTAATAAATGTGATTGATAGCGAGAAACCATGCATGAAACTATGGGAGGATGGATGGGCTCTCTGGTACGTTGGAGCTCAAAGCGTACGTACTATGCAAGTACTTGCGATCAGAGATGGGGTCAAGTTTGCAGCCGAGCTGGATTATCACCGAAGTGGACATTTCCAAAAACTTCAAATTTGAGAACGGGGCAGTGGCCTAGCGGTTAGGGGCGCAGTGGCAAACATAGAAACCTAAGTTCGAGTCACGTTGAGGCAGACTTTGGGGAATTCCCACAAACGCAGATTTCTACTATATCATTGCCACAAGGGTTAGTCGTTTAAAAACTTCAAATTTAGTGTAGGCTCAAATACAAAAAAACTCACATGCGTGTTTTTAAACAGTTCTAGAAGACGTAGCATGTCAGACTTTCATTCACCTCTCTCATTTCTCCTACTCACCCTAGCTATGCTTGAGAGTCCTCTTTGTCGCCCCGGCTCTCTCCCTCCCCCCTTACCCCTCCTCGGCGGTTTGCCGGTCTGATTGGATGTAGGTGAGAAGGCCGGTCCCTCTTGTCCATAGTACTAGTTAGGTTTAGATTAGCGTTTCTCAGGCTGATCATCTGGCGTCATGCCGACGGGGTGGTTCTGGCCAAACTTGTAGGTAAATTCTCGCGGCTGGCGATGGTTATACTGCATTACCAATACCTGGTGCATGGGTGAACGACGGTACCCCTCCTCCTCCCCTACCGATAAAACCTGGTGCAATGCCTCTAGATCTAGGGGTACTTCGTTGTTCTACTCATGTGGGGTGGACTGTGTTCATATGCATCTATGAGAATCGGGCGGAGAAGGAATGGACGAACACTAGAATTGGACTTTCGAAAACCGTGGAAAACTAGAGCCAAGTTGGAATTTTCTTTATTTCTGACGTCCTTTATGTAAAATGTATGCAATCATTGATGGTTTAATGCAAAATAAATTTGAATGGAAACGTTCGGGCTTTATTCAGCAACAGCTCCTGCATCATTAGCAATCACGTTGTCGACGAGGAAACTAGGTGGAATTCCATCCAACAACGGTAACATTCAGTGCGCAAGCATGCTAAGCGCAAAGGTGTGCCGGCACATTGGTTGATCTCATTACATGCTTAATAACAAAAGAAATATGGTAGTAAACAATCATTTGCATTTATTTTGGTGAGTAGGACAAGAAAAATGTTAAAATAATTGGCAACTATCATAATTCATCTAACAAAATGATCTATGTTAACTATCGTGGACATGCAACAGAACAGTAAGAAATAACCTGCCAAATCTACCTCACTGCATAAGCATTAACAATATCGAGAATTAACAGTAGTAAAAAGAATCATGTACGAGTAGACCGATGGAATAATCAACGGCGATATCATAGTAGCCGTGGTCTTGCCGGAGATAGTAGCATCAACGTGCTTGGCGGTTTTGACAGACATGGTGATGAAGTCAAAGGAGTCAATGACAATGAATGTGAACACAAGCAGTCGCCTTCCAAAATTCTTATCGCCTCTCTCCATGTGCAGGATCAGACGAGGTTGGGTTCCAAAGGCTACTTCCTGGACGGTCACACACGGGTCAACGGGATGGAGTAACTAGAATAAGTCTCCTCTCCGGATGGTCGCGCACTGGGCTCACAGGATGGAGTAACTACAGAACAGTATACCGCATTACCACTGCAGCGCGCTTTAAGCAGGAAAAGTCTACTGATCACCCGGGGGATCGGTGCGTTGCATCCTCCTCCTTCTCTGCGCGCCACGCGTCCTCCAACGGACCCGCAGCACGCCATATCTGTTCGTCCTCGCATACGCACTGCACCACACGTCATCCCCTTCGTCCTCCTCCGTTCCTTCCCCTTGCGCCCTCTTCCTCCTCAAAACCTTGTGATAACCCGAATTTTTCGAGTTATCGTTTAATTTGGTTAAATTTAAATTTAGCTTCTAAATATTTTGTTTTGGATAACTTTGCTTTGGTAATTAAATTTTGCATACGCATGATTGAGCTAACTAGCAGTAGTAGTGCATGTACGATCAGCTAAGTCGTAATTTTTTTGAGGATAACGTGGTCGTACCACCCTCGAATAGATAGAAAAGAATTGACCCAGTTTATAAGGAGGACCGGGTCCAAAAACCATATAAATGCCCTGTTTATAAGGAAAACAGTGCCAAAAAACCGCACAAGCGAGACGACCCGCCGCCCACACGACACAAGTCAACCAAACGCAACAAAACACACCACCGTTTCCGGACCGCCGTCCCGGCGAAGCAACCAGATCGACCCTCGCATTGGCCGAAAGTGATCCAGTCATGGTCGACGAACCCTCTGCCCGCGCAGTCTTCATCCAGGTTGCCACCAAAACCACCATGTACCGGGGCCGCCGCCCTAGAGTAACAACCAGATCGACCTTCGCATTGGCCGAAGGTGATTCAGTCAGGTCGACGAACCCTCTGCCCACGCAGTCTCCATCCAGGTCGCCACCGAGACCCCCGCTGCATAACGGCTCTGCCTCATAGAACCGGCGTAGCGTGGGAGTCCGAGGCCGCTGCCTCGGCGCACCACCACCATCCGGGGCCGCCACCCCAGCATCCACCTCCCCTGACCACATCGCCATCCGCCAAGAACCCGCCGCACCACGAGAGCCGATGACTCCAAGGCGACGCCTTCAACAAGGTAATGACGCGTTCGTCATCGTCGCCCGCTCCCGACGGAGCTTAAGCTTTCACCGGAGACCATCGCACCACTCCCGTCGGGCCGGTTGTCGAAACTCCACGACGATGCCTTCAAGAAGGAGAACGACGCCCAAGGGCGCCGCCATCGTCGCCACCGACCGGAGCCGGTGCAAGCTTTCGCCCGGAGTTCGAGCCGCCCACGAAGCTTAGCGAGCTGCGAGATGCATCCGTGGCCTGCCGCCGAGCACCACCACTTGCCGAAATCCCGTAGCACCTCACGCCATGGAAGCCGGCAAGCAAGCCGCACCACCACTGCACGGCCAAAGATCCGGGGCCGCCGCCCCGGCTTCCACCATCCCAAGCCTCCTCCTCACCCGCGAGCAACCTCCTGCACGCCCGCGCGCCCGGAGAGCTCGCCGCCCGCACGGCCCGCCAGGCCCAGATGGAGCCCGACGGAGCCCAGATCCGAGCCCTGGCGCCTACGCAACGACAACCTCGGCACGGTGGCGCCCAACACGCCGCACCGCCGCCGGAAGGTTCCGCCGCCACGATCTCTGTCCGAGCCCGCCGGCTCGGCTTCCCCCAGCCCCGACCGCCGCCGCCCCCCACGGGCCGGTCCTCCACCCGAACGAGCACGCGAGGACGACCCCCCTGACCATCTTTTGACAGCAGGGGGCGCCGCCACCACCGCGGACAAGGCCGGCGGCGTCAGGAGCGCGCCGGATGGGGAGGGACTCGCCGGCGCAAGCTAGGTCCCCTGGCGCCGCCGGGGGAGCAGCGCGAGGGGTTGGGTGGTGGGGATATGCTAAGTCGTATTAGCAGTCGTGGATTGCAAGTGCAAGTTTACCCATGAAGGAATGAAGAAGCTACGGGAGCTGATTGACTATGAAGAGATGCTACGTGGCATGCTAGGATAGAGCACTAGCTGAGTCATAACGATGCTGTGGCGTGGACTTCTGCTTGGTGTCCAGGCTTCTGGAGCTGACGTACTTGCTGACTTCTAGATGTCGGCAGATATTTTCAAGTCAGCGGCAAGGCGGTCAGATATTCCTCACCTGCTCACACACCGATCAGTTCCTATAAATAGCTGCCGTTGCTGCTCTACTCTCTTCACCCCACATACGATCCATCGATAGAGTACGATCAGAGAGGATGAGAGAAGGCCGGCGAGGAGCTACGTTACCATGATGCCAAGATGCCGAGAAGGAGTACCGAGAGGAAGATGCTGCCCCGACCAATAGGAGAGCCGATCGTATACGTCGGATATAAACATCCGAGTGCGACGACATGGTTCATTGATCGATCGGAGCACTGCTCAGATGGTTATAATCTCATTGCCGAGGCAAGTGGTTACTTTGCTAATCCTTTGTTTTCTGCTAGTAGTAGTTTCATTACTACTCCCTCCGTTTTTTAATATAAGATGCTTTAGCTAACTCACATGTTGACTATGTACACATCTAAATAAGTGTACATACATATTAAAACATGTCTATATACATGTGAATATGGACAAAAGGTAAAACATCTTATATTTATGAACGGAGGGAGTAGTTCTTATCTTATTGATTCATCTCCGTTGAGGTGCTTGTACTTCTACATGCACTACTTTCGTTGATTTCCTTAGTGATCATTGTGGTATTGGAGAGACATGGTTCTGTCAGTCTTGATTGAATCGGCATGAATTGACAGGCTCTGCGGAGGCATGAGCATATGTTATTAGCTGAGCTCACGCGGAGGCGTTCTTGATATTTTGGCTTGATCTCTTATTGTCTCCGCAATATAAATCATTTTCTGTGTATTGGTGTCACGACATGTATTGGTGTCACGACGGCAAACGTATTGTACCGGTCGCAGTTCTGGTATGACACAGTCTGAGCTCTCCGTGAGGGGCGGCCCTTGAATGGAAAGTGTCGGTAATGGATCCGTAGGAGCGACCGACATCGAGTAGCTCAAGGTGTTCGGTGTCTGAGCGGGTAAAAGAGTTCTGCTCGTTCTGGAGCCTGTGTGGTTCTGGTCGAGGCTGTTGACGTCGGAGTACCTCTCTTAAGAGTGTAAAAGCGTGAATATTCACCCCTGTGAGTCCCGGGTAAGGGAACCTTGCTGTCATGTGTGATACCTCTCTTAAGAGTGTAAAAGCGTGAATATTCACCCCTGTGAGTCCCGGGTAAGGGAACCTTGCTGTCATGTGTGATACCGATACATTGTCATTCACCATCCTTAACTCTATATTCCTCGGTGGATGATTTGTTCTTCTTAATCAAGTTCCGTTGATGCTTTGTTTATCTTGTTTATTGATATCTGACTAAAATACAGTAAGGCCGTTAATAATGTATTGTTTATTGATATCTGACTAAAATATAGTAAGGCCGTTAATACTATATTCGATACTCTGATCTTTATTGTTTAGTAAAGTATTTACTTGCTGAGTACGACTTGTTTGTACTCACCTTGTTTTCCATGTTTTTCTTATGTTATCAGAGTGCGCTGCCGAAGTCGTCGTATCCGAGGAGTAGGCTGAACCAGTTGGGTGGGACACAACTAGAGAATCTTTTATCCTTGTAAATGTAAATAATCTTCTAATATGATTAGTTGAGCTGCTTGAGATCCACTGTGCTGGTTTATCTAGCCTTGCACGTGTATAGATTTTCGGGTCTATAGGCGCGCGCGGCTGTCATTCTACCGGGCCGGGTCTCGAGGCGTGACAAACCTGCGCCGCCTACCCTCTCCGCCGCTCGCTGGTGGCGCAGCCCATTCGGCCTCCACCTACCTGATTCCGGTCTCCACCCACCTGATTACGGTCCCCACCCACCCGATTCCAGCCCCGAGCCCGCCGCCCCTCTCGCCGGCGTCGACGCACAGCCAGCCTCACACCTCCGCCGCCGCCTACCTGGTCTAGGGCCCCCGCTGCGGACCTCCTGCCCGTCTACCCTGACCTCCTTCCGTGCGTGCCGTCGGCGTCGCGAGGTCGTCCGACTTCTCCGAGGTCAAGCGCATGGACGAGCCACACGGCCGGTGAAGCAATGTTGCTGCAAGGAGCTCGTGCGCAAATCTGAGAGCTTTTTTCTTCTTCTCTTGCTATTTGTGATGCAAATATTTTCACGATTTGTAGCAATTTTGTTTGTCCTTTGTCGAAAATCCACCGAATGATTGTAGCATTTTTGTCCTCAGATTATGCATTTTTTTGTGATGCAAATTCTCGAAAGGTTTGTAGCAACAAAATTCCTGTCTGGATACAAATCCACATGTATCACATGCTGCAATTTTTGGTTCACAAATTTTCAGTGAGGTGCAAATTCTGGAAATGTTTGTAGCAAAAACCTCCCTGGATGCAAATCCACTTAAATTTTTGTAGCAATTTTTCTATCTTCACTTGCTGCAATTTTTTCTTTCCATGAGGTGCATTGTAGCAATTTTTCCTTCTTTTTTTCTACTTGCTGCAATCTGTTTTCACTAGGCGATTTTTTGCTACTACTAATTTGTTTTTTGCATCAGATTTTTGTTACTCCCGTTCTTTGTTTTTTGCGTCATAAGGAGAATAAATTTGCTACAAATGTTTTTTTTATTTTGCATCATAGGAGAAATTTGCTAATACCATTTTTGTTTTGCATCAGAGAAGGAAAATTAGCTACCCATGTTCATCTGTTTTGCATCATAGGAAGGATAAATTTTGCTACCTACGATTTTTCTGTTTTGCATCATAGGAGAGAAATTTGCTATTGATGTTTTTGTGTTTTGCATCACACGGAGGAGAAATTGCAACATGGTGGAGGGCAATGCTCCAACCGGTGATTCCAGCGGGAAAACGAGGATGCTGTAAGATTTGGGTGGTGGCCGGCGAGGTCGGGCCGGAGCGAAGGGCGATGGGGCGCACCGCTGTTGCCAGCGAAACAGAGAAGTTGTGAATGCGTCTTCTCCGGCGACGGCGTCTTATCGGACGACAGGCACCGGAATACGGCGGAGCGATGAGGATGGACGCCGCCGGAATACGCCCGAGCGATGAGGACGGGCGGTTCTGCCCACGGCCATCGGCAGATCGGCCAGCGTTGTCGAGCGGGGATTTTTTTTGTTTTTGTCTTTTTCTGTGGGGAAACTATGTGCGCGGGTCCGTCGCTAGTTGACTGGTGAAAGGGCATACTTGCCCGTAATCTTATTTTGGTGATTATGACAACACAAGCACCTTTTAACTGTATGTTAAGCTTGTGACAGGTACAAAGTACACAAACAAAGAAGACATGTTCTTATGGAAATGCAGGAATTTTACACTGGCCGGAAGTTCCGGGTTTGGCCGGAAGTTCCGGCCCCAAGGGCGGAAGTTCCGGCCTGAAACTTCCGGCCGACAAATTTTCGAAGGAAAAGTGTTCTGTGACCGGCCGGAGGTTTGCCCGGAGATTTGCCCGGAAGTTCCGGCCCGGCCGGAAGTTCCGGCCCAAGTGAAATCTGTGCGGAATTGAAGGCAACGGCTAGAATTTCTGGAGGGGTATAAATACCCCTCCACCTACCTCCAGCCAAGGAGCTCGCCCAGAATTGAAGATCCCCATTGTTGCAAGCTCAAGAATCACTAGATCTCCCAATCCCTCTACCCAAACTCGTTGATCTTTGGAGGATTGAAGGAGAAGGCCCCGATCTACATCTTCACCAAGCCGTTTTTCATTTCCCCCTCATTCACTTGAGGGACCATTAGCCCATTGTTGTACTTACTTGATTGTCTTTGTGACAGATTATAGCTATTTGGGAGCCCCCAATCCTTTGTGGGTTGTGCCCCAAATCGTTGTTGTAAAGGCTTCGGACTCCGCCTTGAAGGTTTCCGATAGTTGAAGTGAACCAATCCTTTGTGGTGCGGTTCACCGGAGAAGAGGGTGAGGCCTTTGTGGCCATTGAACCATTGTGTTGGTTCACACCTCTCCAACGAGACGTACTCCCCTAAAAAGGAGGAACTCAGGAATACATCCGTGTCTCCGCGTGCTTTGACTTTCGGTTACCTCTATCCTTGTTTATCGCCTTACTTATATGTATCATGCTTAGTTGTTAGCTTGTCATATAGGTAAATTCACCGTAGTTGCATATCTATAGAATTTACCTTTTGTGTCAAGCCTAATTTGAAAAAGACTAAAATTTGGAGTAGCACCTATTCACCCCCCTCTAGGTGTCATACCGATCCTTTCAATTGGTATCAGAGCCTAGGCTCTCTTGTTTTGGGCTTAACCGCCTAAGAGAAGTATGACACAAAGTGAGGATGAGGCCGATCATACCAAGGCCAAAGAGACCATGGCATCCATGGCTGATATCAAAACGTTGGAAACAACATTGACATCGTCCATGAATGTCAAATTTGATGAGTTGCGTGACTTGCTCATGAAACTCACAAATGTCAAGGTTTCGGAACTCATCCCACTAGAGGGTGTCTCTAACTCCGATGAAGGTGATTCCGAGGAGGGTAAAGAGAAAAATAAGAAGGGGGTGGAAACCACCTCCGGATCTAAACCACCTCCTACCAAGCATGTAGATGGGAAGGATGAGTTCCATGCCGTTCCGGGATGGTACCCTATCGACCCACCTATCACCACCCGCATAAACCCCATTGGTCCTCCACCTAAGCTTAATGCATTAGCTTTTGCTAGTTGGCAACGCTCAATGAAATCTCATATCAACAGTGCCTCTATCGAGCTTTGGAGGATCATTGAAGATGGATACAAGGTCGCGGATCCAAGCAATATGACAAGAAGAGAGTTTTCCGAAAAGCAACTAAATGCCTCCGCAATCCACATGATTGAACTTTCATTGAGTGAAAGTGACAAGCATTATGTTCTTAATGCCACCACTGCCAAGGAAGCTTGGAATTATCTTGAGGTTGCATTCCTTGGGAATGAAAGCATGAAGAGAAACCGATATGATTCTTTGAGCAATGATGCCGAAGGCTTCTACATGTTTGACAATGAGAATCATGAAGACATGTATGGAAGACTCAAGACTCTTGCAAATGCCTTCTATGATGTGGGGGCAACCTATGTGGATGATGCTTGGGTCAAGAGGAAGTATGTGAATGCTCTCTTGCCGTTCGAGCCCATCGAGTTGAAGTCCATTCAAGGAAGACACAACTACAACGAAATGACATCCAATGAAGTTACGCAAGAAGTGCAAGCCTCCAAGGTTGCCACCAAGAATGCCGAAGATAACCGTGCTAGGGCCATGGGGATGAAACAAGGCCCCTCACTTGCTTTGAAGGCCAAGTGGTATGTCTTGATGAGAATGATGAGGTTGAAGCGTGCCCAAGCAACATTGCTCCCAATGAACTTGAACCAGCTCTAAATGGTCATATAGCTCTTGCCACTAGAGTGTTTTGGGAAGACCCGGCAAAAGCTAAAGCCCATGTTGATAAAGAGAACAACTCAAGTGGGAAGAAAGAGCTAGCCTCAAGGATGAAGACTTGCTACAATTGTCATGACAAGAACCACTACATAAGAGAGTGTCCTTATGAGAACCGAGAGCAAAATGGTGGGAAGCTCATCCCCAAGGACCACTCAAGGTTGATCCAAAAGAAGCCCGCAAGACCAAGGAAGCCCTTCTTCAAGAAGGCACCAAGAATTGTGTTGGTGGCACATGAAGAATATGCCACAAGTGGTTCCGAAGATGAAGATGCACCTACTAAAGAGGTAGCCGCATTGGCTATTGTATCAACTTCATCATCTTCTCTCTTTGAATCCCCCAATGAGAACATCTCCACCAACAACGCTCGTTGCCTCATGGCTCATGTCACCGAGGTATCATCTCCTTCTCCCAAGACTATGCATGAAATGAGTGATCAATCTAGTCTTATGATTAAGAAGGAACTTGTTGCCTTCGATACTTTCATGACTAACTTGCAAGGTGAAGCTAAGGAACATGTTGAGTCTCTCATGAGACAACTATGTGCGGCCGAAGAACTTCTTCAAGAAAAGAGTAAGATTGAGAGAGAGGATTCTCTCACCATTGCCTCTTTGAATGCTTCCATAGCATCCTTGAATGCCTCTCTTGATGAAGAGAGTGAAGAAAGATGTTCTCTTGAGGAAAGACTTGATTTTCTTGATGCTAAAAATGATGATATCATTAATAAAAATCATTAAGGATAGAGATCATGTCTTTGCTAAATATAAAGTGCTTAAAAAGGAGAAAGTTGAACTTGGGGTTGCTAATGCTAGACTTCTTGAGGATATGGAGAAGCTTGACAAGGCTCACAAGGCCTTGGAAACGACTCACTCCCTTTTAGTCAAGTCTCATGAGCAACTTCAAACTCAACTTTCTAAATCTAACTCAACTGGCATATCTATTCTTCCTCGTGTTCATGAAAATCTTATTGAAGAAAATGCTAGGTTGGAGGTGGATCTTGCCAAGGCCACTAGTGCCAAGACCTCTATTCCCAAAGGTAAAGATAAGGGTATTGCTTACTTATTTGAGCAAAAACCACACAAAGGGAAGGAGGGCCTTGGTTATGTAGCCGAGCCCAAGAAGAAAGTGAGCAACAACAAGAAGATCAAGACCAAGCCCGCACAAGCCAAGACTTCCATTGCGGGTGGTAGTGCCACAAGGGGCAAGACCACTCGTAGTGACTTTGCGGGGAATAACAACCCCAACTATATTCTTTATGTTGATTATTATGGGGATGTTTATGCACAATATGTTGGTCCCTATGATGGTTACATTGATTACTCTATTTGGGTTCCTAAGACCCTTGTTGCTAACCAAAGAGGACCCATTGAGAAATGGGTACCTAAATCCAAGCAATGATCTCTTGTAGGACTATGCTTCCGGTGGATCGAAATGGGTGGTTGATAGTGGATGCACTAGTCATATGACCGGAAGCAAGGAGATTATGACGGAGTTGAGACCAAATCTAAATCACTCAACCGTCTCTCATGGTGACAAGTCAAAGGCCGAGGTAAAGAGTCTCGGCAAGGTGGTAGTTGCAAAGGATGTCACCCTTGTAAATTTCATGCTTGTCGAGTCTATAGGTTACAATCTTATGTCCGTTCGTGCACTCAATAAGATGAACTTTGATGTCCATTTTACTATTGATATGGTGGTACTCTTGAGGAGCAAGACTCTAAAGGTCATGTTCGTTGGGTATGTTGAAAATGAGTTGTTTGTGGTAGACTTTTCGGGGTAAACCAACACTCAAGCAATATGCCTATTCGAAAAGGCCGACGTGGGGTGGTTGTGGCATCGCCGCTTGTCCCATGTCAACATGAGAACTTTGCAAAGTCTTCACAAGGGTGGCCACATTCTTGGACTAAAAGAGAATGTTTCTTTTTCTAGAGATCGTCTTTGTAGGGCTTGTGTTGAAGGAAAGATGCATGATTCTCCCCACCCAAGCAACACCATCATCTCATCAAAGAGGATATTGGAACTTCTTCATATTGATCTCTTTGGTGCCGTGCCGCAACCGAGTCTTGGTGGGAAGAAGTATTGTTTGGTGATTATTTATGACTATTCAAGATTCACTTGGGTTTTCTTCTTCAAGACGAAGGATGAAACTCAACAAACCGTCATCGACTTCTCCAATGAAGTTCAACGTCAACACAATGTTCCCATATTGGCCATTAGAATTGACAATGGCTCCGAGTTCAAGAACTACACATTGAATGAGTTTCATAGTGAAGAGGGAATTCGTCATCAATATTCCGCTGCGTATACCCCTCAACAAAACGGTGTAGCCGAGAGGAAGAACCGGACACTTATGGATATGGCTAGGTTCATGTTAGCGGAGTTTAAGTCTCCACTCTTCTTGTGGGCCGAAGCTATCTCCACGGCGTGTCACTCCTCCAACCGGTTATTCTTTCGCAAAGGGAAGAAGGAAACTCCATATGAAATGCTTACCAGCAACAAGCCTAATGTCTCCTACTACCGTGTGTTTGGTTGTAAGTGTTTCTACAAAATCAAAGGTGTTCATTTATCTAAATTTGAAGCTAAAGCTTTAGAGGGTGTTTTTGTTGGGTACGGTGCGAACTCTCACACTTATAGAGTCTACGACAAATCCTTAGGGAGAGTTGTGGAATCTTGTAGTGTGAGGTTCGATGAGAATGACGGCTCCCAAGTGGCGCAATTTCATATTTGTGATGTAGATAATGAGGAACCTCAAGATGTAATAAGAAGAATGGGTGTCGGGGGACTACCCCCGGGTAGGGTAAGTTGTGGTGTAAAGAGCTCTAAAGAGTGGACCAGGTCAAGGTCAAACCGGTCAACCAAGTCCCGGAAGGACCGAGGCGTGGTGTAGTTACAAACCGGCTTATGACGGCCGGGTCATTTAGGCCGGGTCATGTTATCTGAGTCATCCTAACCGACATACCAAGGTCGGTCTACTCGTGTTTATTCTTATGTGCAGGAAAGAGACGAAGAGGATCCGCATAGCCTTGCCGGGTCAAAGAAGGGAATCCGGCATATCCATGCCGGGTTAAGGAAGGGAAGAAACTTTACCTCGGACAGGAAGTCAAAGGCTTTTGTCCTTTGGCCTAGCAGAGGAGCACGCCTGGCCGGAGAACCCGGAGCTTGGCAGACCGACATCCCGGGATGGGACAGCCCGGATAAGCTGGGACAAGACAGAAAGGGTCCTGTCATGGCAGAGATGACCCGAGATCCCGGAGGCGTGAGTCTCCTGCAGGAATCCCAGAGATCTCTGCAGGAGCACGTGGAGCCGCCGTGGAGGAGAGAGCCGTTGTCTTTTGGACAGCTATAAGTACCCCTGTACCTCCTCCTGCGTGAGGGACGGAAGAGGAGAGAACTCATTTGCCCCCTTTGTACTTAGCTTCATCTTCTACCTCGTACCATAACTCCATAGTCTAGCAATACAACTCAAGGAGCAGATCTTGTACTTGTGCTTGTGCTCCACCCATATACATCGAGAGATAGGCAGGAGTAGGGGTGTTACCTCCTCACGAGGGCCCCGAACCTGGGTAAATTGTGTGTGTGTGTGTGTGCTTGTGTGTTCTTGGTTCGATGTCCGTCCGTGCGCGCTTCTCAGCGCGCAAGCCCTCCCCGGATACCTCCAGCGCCCTATCGGCCCCGCACTTAGCCATACCTATGGCATCTGCCGTGACACCACCACGACAGTTGGCGCCCACCGTGGGACAGGCAGCGGCGCTGGCTGGAGTCTTCATCCGGACGGGTTCCATCACCACCTCCGGTGAGCGTGTGCTCAGCGGTTGGTGTGCAAGCTCGGCGACATGCACTTCATCAGCGACAACGCTGGTTGCTTCGGCGGCAGGTGAAAGGGCAAGTCCCTAATTGTATTTTGGTTAAGATGACACACGAATTAGGGAGGACTAATATTATCTCTAAGTGAATACTCAGGTTTTAGTCCGCCCATGTTGATGTTGGTTATTGGATGGAGGCCCCTCTTTTTTGGATGATCAAGTCGCGGTGGTTTGTTTTTATGTTCTCTATTTACTTTCTTGAGTCGATAGGATCACCACACGATTAAGAGGGGTACCTCGTTGTTCTCGTGGGGGATGAACTCTTGATCACATGCCATACATCCTAGTTCCAACACCCATCCCACTCATACACGAAATAAGAGAGAAAGATATATGATTCACTTGGAATATTGATCATTGTTCAGAAAATGACCATCCGGTATAGAATCCGGAATATTCCGGATCTGGCACCGGATCAACCCGGAAAGATTTCTGGGTCATTTCCGGTGTGTTCCAGGTGAGGTCGAGGCAATCCAGTAGTCCCTGGCTAAGCCCGGAATCGGCCCGGTATCAGACCCGGAATCAGTTCCGGATGGATCCGGTAGCAGACCCGGAAAATTCCGGAATCCATACCGATTACCCAGTTTCTATGTAACGGTCAGTTTTCTAAGTGCCTAGTATATAAGCCCACCTCTTCTTCTTCAAGAGGTAAGTCAACCAGCTCCAAACACGAAAAAGGCAAAGCTCACTCTTCCATTGTTGTTGACCACAAAAGCTTCAAGATCTCTCTAGCCCTCCAACCAAACTCAAATCCCTTTTGGGAAAAACAAGAGGAGGTATATGTCGTGGTGGGAATCACGCAGATGCCACGGGGTGGCTTATTCTGGGCCGAACGGGTGCTTGTGGATTCGGGAGGGATTACGCGATGGAGTTGCACACGAAGAACACGAAGAACAAGCAAGAACAAGAACAAGAACCACAAGAACACAAAGCACACACGATGTACCCTGCTTCGGGGCCCTCGTGAGGAGGTAAAACCCCTACTGAAGCACTAGCCTACTTGATGTATTCTCCTCTTTGTATACGGTGGGCTACAAGTGCTCCTCGAGCTGTTTGATCCAACAATGGTGGGAAAGTCTAGGAAGAAGAAGGGGCAAGGGAGAAGAGCCTCTGGCTGCGCGTACCCGCGCGTCTCCTCCTTTCAGCTCTCCCCCTGGTGATCCTTATAAAGGGGAACCCAGGGGACAAGGAGCACTGTACGAACACTGTTGATGAGTTGACTCCTTTGTCTTCTAGCGTTTGTCTCCGGCATCTCCGGGAGATGCCGTCCTTTCCTTTGTCTTCTAGCCGTTGTCTCCGGAATCTCCACGTCCTCTTCTTATCCTCTCCCGAAGATATTTTGTGATGATTCGGATAAGGATGTCTCGGCATCGGCGGATATGATCCGGTTCGGGATGGAGACGTCGGCGTCTGTCGAAGTAGACTCGGATTGGAGGAGATGATCCGGTTGAATTAGAGTTGGTGGAGATGTCGGGTAGCAATGTCCTCGGGTGACGGTCGAGGTGTAGATATCCAGGTCCAGCCGAGTTTGGAGCCCAGCCGAGTCAAGTACTAACTCGGATTGTACATGCTAATAATGATCGACTGAAGAATCCGAGGTGACTCGGAGCTGACCGAAGCTGTTGCTGGGTGGATACCTCGGTCAAAGAAACGGCCTCGGATGACAATGTAACGAGCGACGGATCCTTCCCAGCGATCCGGCCTGGAGGCAACTCAGCCCAAGCCGAGGTGAGAAGAAGACGGGCTACCCGGGGTGTGCAGGACGCGGCCCAACCGAGATGCAGCGTTGTGTCGGCCTGCTCCGGACTACGCAGCAGTTGGCAGTGAGGAAAACCCGTCCTGCTTGCTTGGCACAGGCCAGAGGATTTGGCGCAGGGAAGAAGGACCGAGGTGGCGGCCCAATACCGGCCTGGGAGTCTCGGTCTCGCTCTGAACTAGCTGCTGGGAAGCTTGGCCTAGGATGACTCGGTCCACTCTGAGTGAAGAGGAGATTCGGCCCTGCTAAGACCCGGCCTGAGATGATTCGGCCAGCGGGATCGACCGATCCATCAACGAAGACTCGGCCTGGGAATAGCATATCTCTTCTTTTGTCCTTTTCTTTATCGTTTACTCATTAAATCCTGCTTCTATTTCTTTTAACAAACCGGTTAACACAACCACTTTGGGGTACCCGGGGATTACATCCCCGACAGTCTAGATCTTCGATTCCACCGAGTCAAAAGTGATTCCCTCTTGAGTTCTTCAAGTTGCTTGTTACTCTTGGGTTTGTTGGGAAACCCTAGGCGACTAGGGTCGCCCGGAAGCTTCCGGTTTGTGGATTGTGCTTCGGGAAAGTTTGTAAAGGTTCGGAGGTCACCTCAAGATCTACCAATAGTGGATTGAGCTCTTTCTTCGTGGAAGAGGCTCAAGGAGAAGAAGGTGAGCCTTCGTGGCGTCGGGTAACCTTCGTGGTATCCCGCACCTCTCCAACGTGACGTACTTCTCTCCCAAGAGAAGGAACATGGGTTACATCTTTGTCTCTGCGTGCCTCGGTTATTTCTATCCGAGCTCTTTCATTATTGTTATTACTCTTGTGATAGCCTTCGTGCTTGAAGTATTGAATTGCATCATATAGGTTGTTTCACCTAGTTGTTAGGCACACTTCATTTATCCGCATAGCCTAAAACTTGTGAAAAGAAAAGTAAAATTTGTAGAAACCTATTCACCCCCTCTAGGTTACCATCTCTATCCTTTCAGCAGGCCTCTCCCGGCCAACGGCTGCCTCATCGCCTTCGGCTCCCTCCACACCTACGTCGCCACCGAGCTCCTCTTTCCGACATTAGCGATAGTGTCGACAAGAGGCCTAAGGAAGGCACTGCTCTCAAGCCTAAGGAGAACCCCTCGTATAACTCTGTTGGAAATACCTACACTCCACCACCTATCACATTGCCGCATATGATACCCGGAGGTCCACCTCCCATATATGATGGAACTCACTTTTCCTTTTGGAAATCTTCTATGGAATCTTATCTTCGCAGCATGTGCGAGGAGCTTTGGGACATTGTGGAGCAAGGCTATCTACCTGAGGATCCAAGTAGCTTGTCGCCTCATGAGCGGGTGCTTCGGCAACTCAACTCCACGGCCCGTGACAAGATTCGTGTTGCTCTTCCTAAGGGCCTCTACAATCAAGTTCATCGCATTGAATCCACCAAAGATTTATGGGATAGAATCATCATTCTTCAAGAAGGAACATCCCTCACTCAAAAGACCAACTATGAGTGTGCCAAGAGGGAGATGGATTTGTTTGTGATCATGGATGGTGAGAATCTCAAGGATGCCTACTCAAGACTTGATGTTCTTCGTGTGAGAATCCAAGGTCTTGGTTGTGAGAAGTACAATGATGGGTTCGATGTGAATGATGAGTTCATCAAGAACAAGATTATTCAAATTGTTGCTCCCGACGACAAGCAAATGGCTCTCATCATGAAATTCTTGGACACCAAGAAGGATATGTCTCCGGATGAGCTAGTCTCATTTTTCACCGCAAACCAAAGTATGGTGGAGCAAGGAAATCGAACGAAGCAACTCGTCCGTGCCATGAACTCTCCCAACCTTGCATTGAAGGCCAAGGGAATTCGTGTGTTTGAAGAGGAACAAGATGAAGAACATGATGAACGAGTAGAGATGACTTCAACGAGTGAGCTAGATATGGATCTTGCTTTCTTCAGAAAGAAGTGGGGCAAATCTTTCATGAAGAACTCGAGGATCCAAAAAGAAATTGTTACAATTGTGATCAACCGGGGCACTTCTCCGATAAGTGCCCATACGAGAAGAGAGAAGACAAGCCCAAGTATGACAAAGGAGCAAGAAAGAAGCTCATTCCGAATCCTCTCAACAAGAGAAGAGAAGCCAAGGCCTTTGTTGGTGTCGAGTACATGTCCGATGATGAAACGGAAGAGGAGGATGCTCAAGTTGGAGTAGCCGGTTTGGCTCACGCCGAACCCGGCTCTCTATTCACGTACGACTACACCAAGGACTACGCTCCTACCACCAAGATCCTTCCCAAGTGTCTCATGGCAAGGGTAGTAAAGGAGGATGAGAGTGCTCAAGATGAAGAGGCCGAGTTGACATGTGGCGAACCCGGCTCTCTACTCTCCTATGATTACACCAAGGACTATGTCCCCTCCTCCAACATGACCTTTCCCATGTGCCTCATGGCAAAGGGAGCTAAGGTGCTTACTCCTTCCAAACCTTCCTTACTTGATGCTTGTCCACCCTTACCTTCACTTGAAGTGGATAATAATGATGATGGAAGTGCTAAAATGATGTGTTGCATAGAGTTATGTGCTCTCTACGTGGTGAAGCTCGAGATCTATTCGAGTACTTAATGGATACCGTCAATTCACAGGACGATACCATTGAGGAACTTGAATCCCATATTGAAGATGGGAGACGAAGATTCAATCTTCTTAAGCAAGAGCTCACTAATGAGAAGCATAACTCTTTTACTCTCTCGCAACAAATTGAAACCTTTGAACTTGACAAAGTTAAAGATGTTGATTCTATTGATAGAGCACTTGAGATGTCTCAAGTCCTTGATGCATCTAAGAAAAAGCTTGAGGTTGATCATGCCTCTCTCACTAAGGACCTTGAACACCTTGAGAAAGCCCACAAGCTTATCAAGGATGAATTCATGAATCTTGAGGAGAAGTATGATCAATTCGGGCTACTTATGACAAGTCTCTTGGCTCTTCAAGTGCTCCCGTTAATGTTGAAAATATTTCTTGTGCTTCTAACCCTTTGAATGGTCAAGCCTCACTTGTTGAGGAAAATAAGAAGTTGAAGGAACAACTTGAGAAGGAGCGTCTCATATTCACTCAAGGTGAGAAGAGTCTCAATGAGATTCTTGCTCAACAAAAGATGAGAGCTCCACACCAAGGCCTTGGATACAACCCAAGGAACAACAACAAGAAGAATGTCGATCCTCCCAAGAAGGTGAACTTTGTGCAAGAAGGGCACAAGGAGGTCGACAAAGGCAAAAAGGTTGTGGTGGAAGGGAATGCCACGAGGGGCAATCCTAACCATCACTTTGCGGGAAAATCTAACCCATCCTATGTGCTATGTAAGAGCACGAAAGGGGATGTGTAAGCCAAATTTATTGGTCCCCGCAATGCTTTTAGGTGGTACTCTATTTGGGTACCCAAGTCTCTTGTTGCTAACACCAAGGGACCCATTCCTCAATGGGTTCCTAAATCCAAGAATTAATTGTGTGCAGGGATATGCCTCCGGTGGCCCAAAATGGGTGTTTGATAGTGGGTGCACTCATCATATGACCGGAGGAAAGGAGATGCTTGATCAATTCATTGAAGATGTCAATCGCACCTCCTACATCACATTTGGGGATAATTCAAAAGGAAAGGTATTGGGGTATGGCAAGGTGGCAATCACGAAAGACATGTCTCTCGAGAATGTCATGCTTGTTGAATCCCTTGGTTACAACTTGCTTTCCATTAACAATCTTGCAAACATTGGTTACGATTCATATTTTACTCGTCATAAGGTGATGGTCTTTAGGAGTGATAATCTCGAATTGGTTTTGTTGGACATGTTGAGGGCGGCCTTTATGTGGCGAATTTCTCGCAAGAGAGCCCTCCTCTCTCAATGTGTCTAATGGCCAAGGTTGACAAGGGTTGGCTTTGGCATCGCCGGCTAGGCCATGTCAACATGAGAAATCTTAAACAACTCCTAAAAGATGATCATGTTATTGGACTAACCGATGTTGACTTTGAAAGAGATCGTGTGTGTAGTGCATGTATTGCCGGGAAGCAAAAGGGAAAGGCTCAGCCCTCCAAGAGCATCGTCACCACCTATAGGCCTTTGGAGCTCCTTCACTTGGATCTCTTTGGGCCTTCCAACTATGACACTCTTGGCGGGAAGAAGTTTGGTCTTGTGATTGTGGATGACTACTCAAGGTACACTTGGGTATTCCTTCTCAAGTCCATGGATGAGACCCAAAAATGCTTCATCGACTTTGCCAAACATGCTCAACGCCAATATGATGAGAAGATCAAGGCTATTCGAACCGACAATGGTACCGAATTCAAGAACTACACCATGCAAGACTTTGTTGAGTGGGAAGGCATCAAGCACCAATTCTCTTCACCATACACTCCCCAACAAAATGGTGTTGTGGAGAGGAAGAACCGGACAATCATCGAGATGGCAAGAACTATGTTGAATGAATTCAAGTCACCCTACAACTTTTGGGGTGAAGCCGTTGCCACCACGGTTCATGCAACGAACCGGCTCTTCCTCCACCCCTTCCACAATAGACCGCCTACGAGCTTATCACCGGAAACAAGCCCAACCTCATGTACTTCAAAGTCTTTGGGTGCAAGTGCTTCGTCAAGAACAAGAGAGAGAGACTCGGTAAATTTGAATCTAGAAGCATTGATGGTATTTTTGTTGGATATGCATCGAATTCCCACGCCTATAGATTCTACAATAGTTCCACGGGAAAAATTGAAGAATCTTGTGACGTGGATTTCGATGAGAATAACGGATCCCAAAAGGAGCAATTTGTTTCAAGTGATGTAGGTGATGGTGATCCTTCACAAGTCATAAAGGCAATGGGCATTGGTCATATCTTGCCCTATGAGGCTCATCAAGCTCAAGATCAAGCTAGTGATGGAGGAGGATCAAGCCCAAGCTTCATGGAAGGTGACTCAACTCAAGTGGAGCCTAGCTCAACTCAAGAAGAGTCAACCTCATCTCAAGACATGCCACCACCCACACCACAAGTTGAACAAGCATCTGAAGAGGAGAATCATGTCCAAGAACAAGCTCCAAGCCTTCAACCTCTTGACCTTTTTCAAGAAGAAGAACAAGTTGAACCTATCCTTCTTGATCAAGGTCAAGTGGATCCACAAGAACTAGAACGCCTAAAGGGTGAATTTGTTGATTACAAGGGCATTACATGAAGCATTAAAGCTACAAGAAAAGCAAGCGGGATGCAAGTCAACAAGATACTTGGAAGCATTTCAAAGGGAGTACTCACTCGTAGAAAGCTAAATCACTTAGCCAATTTTAGCAAGCATCACTCGTTTATCTCTCGTTTTGAACCTCTTAAGGTATGCGAGGCCTTGCAAGATCCGGATTGGATAATGGCTATGCAAGAAGAACTTGAGTGCTTCACCCGCAATGAAGTATGGTCTCTCGTGGAAAAGCCAAAGGATCATAGGATCAATGTCATTGGGACCAAGTGGGTGTTCAAGAACAAGCAAGACGAGAATGGAGTTGTCATCCGCAACAAGGCAAGGTTAGTGGCGCAAGGGTATGCTCAAATAGAAGGTATGGATTTTGATGACACCTTTGCGCCCGTGGCTCGCCTTGAAGCTATTCGTCTCTTACTTGCTTTTGCCTCTTTTCATGAATTCAAACTTTATCAAATGGATGTGAAGAGTACTTTTCTTAATGGTCCCTTGAAAGAGGAGGCATATGTAGCCCAACCACCGGGTTTCGAGGACCCCAATTTCCCTAACCGTGTGTATAAACTCCATACGGCGCTCTACGGTCTCAAGCAAGCTCCACGTGCTTGGTATGAGCACCTTAGGGATTTTCTACTCAAGGATGGGTTTGAGATTGGGAAAGTCGACTCCACCCTTTTCACTAAGCATTTCAAAGGGGGTGGCATCTTCGTATGCCAAATCTATGTTGATGATATCATTTTCGGTGGTTCTTTTGAACGCCATAACAAAGCTTTTTCCGAGTTGATGACTAGGAAATTTGAGATGTCCATGATGGGAGAGTTGAAGTACTTCCTTGGTTTTAAAGTGAGACAACTTGAAGAAGGAATCTTCATTTCCCAAGAGCAATATGTGAAGGACATGCTCAAGAAGTTCAACATGACCAATGCCTCAATTGCAAAGATGCCCATGCCTACCAATGGGCAACTAGGGGCATGCAAGAAGGAGAAGGACGTGGACATAAAGGTATACCATTCTATGATTGGCTCTTTGCTTTATCTTTGTGCATCTAGACCGGATATTATGTTTAGTGTTGGAATGTGTGCTCGTTTTCAATCCGCTCCGAAGGAGAGCCACTTTGTGGCGGTCAAACGGATTTTAAGATATCTTGTTCACACTCCAAGTCTCGGGCTGTGGTATCCAAAGGGGTCTAACTTTGTTCTCCATGGCTATTCGGATTCCGATTGGGCCGGTGACAAGGTAGACCGGAAGTCGACCTCCGGGGCTTGCCAATTTATTTGCCGGTCATTGATGAGTTGGTCATCCAAGAAACAAAACTCCATTTCCCTATCCACCGCCGAAGCCGAATATATCGCCGCGGCATCTTGTTGCGCTCAATTGTTGTGGATGAGGCAAACCTTGCAAGACTATGGTGTGTCTCTTGGTCCGGTGCCTCTTCTATGTGACAATGAAAGCACAATAAAGATCGCCCATAACCCCGTCCAACATTCCGGAACCAAACACATTGACATTCGCCATCACTTCCTACGTGACCATGTCGCAAGTGGTAACATCTCCCTTACTTATGTGGGACAAATGACCAATTGGCGGACATTTTCACTAAGCCTTTGGATGAAGCTCGGTTCGTAAAGTTGAGACGTGAACTTGGTATTCTTGATCCTAAAAACTTGGATTGATTTACTTGCACTTTTTCCTTTACTAGCCATATTATCTTGTTTAGGTCTGCCACACATATAGGGATAGCATCTTACCATGTCTTGGCATGATGCATACCTATGTGTGCTATATCATAAAGATCTAATGTCAAAAGAATCCAAGCATCTATCTTTGCGGTGTCAATGACATTTGTGCTATAACATAGGGGGAGAAATCCCCCGACATCTTGCCTCTCATATTTGGTGGTTTCTCTCTCGCTTATTTGGTTTCGCTTCTGTCGGCCCAATGGAAACCAGGGTATCCTGGGCCGGCCTGCCACAACCCTCGAACGCTCCACAGGAATTTCTGCTAAGGACCAGGCTTTCAACCTGGCGAGCCTCACGAGGCATTTTCCCTCGCGAGGGCTTATTTGCTCGACCGAGCATTTCTGCTAAGGACCAAACGATCGGCCTGGAGGCCTCGAGAGGGACCTCTGCCTCGGGAAGGCCTCTCCTAGAAGATCTCCAGACCCTGGCGCGTCTCCGCGCCACCCTCGGGAGGTTTTCCCTCGCGAGAAGTCAACGGCTACAAAACCTCGGCGAGGGTTCAGGCCTCGCGGGGTTCCTTCAAGTGGAAGCAAGCTCCTGCACCGCTGCAGGGCGCACATGGGCTATGCGCCCGCTGCAGAGTGACGCGCGCGCCTGCGCGCGATGACGAAGACGCCGTAGTTGCCATTCTCGTGTATAAAGTGGTCAAAGGAGCTGCGGCAAACAAAGCGGACTCCAAGACTTGCCAAATTGGTGATAAAGCGGCCGGCCGCCGCTACCCTCCAACTGCGACGTCACCGTGGGGCGCGCCCCAAACCCTGCAGCGCCGGCCCACCGTCCTGGTTGGACGGTGGCTTTTTCTGCCAAGACGACGTGCTTCCTGCCATGGACTGTGTCCATAGATGCCCCCGACGCTGTGCGCTGTGCTCCAACTCGGCAGCATTGTGGTATCCCTTCCCGCCGGAGATTTTCGGGGAAGAGGACCAAGCCCGTATATAAGGAGCCAGTGTACGACCTAGGAGGGGGATCCCGCATTCACCAACACATTCCACAACCAAGGAGCTACGTCTGAGAAGAAGACGGAGCTCATTCCACCATAGTCCACCATAGCCATAGCAGTGCCCTCGGCAAGCACCCTTGTACTGTGAACCTCTCCAAGCAGTGCAATACATCTTAGCAGGACGTAGGGCTTTTACACCTCTCGGTGGGCCTGAACCTGGGTAGCGGCTCGTGTTACCTCTCTGCCGTTATGTTCCTCACCGAGCTCAACAAGCACCGTCGCCGAGGTTGTTGAGGATTTGTTTGACGTTGTGTTCAGCCCCTTACTCGTTTCCTGGCACTTGAGAGACACCCCTAGTTCCTGGGACCAGTCTCCGACATTTGGCGCGCCAGGTAGAGGGCTGAGGCGCGTCTTCAACTTCTTCAACCTCTCCGCGCCATGACTGACACGCGAGCTACGCGTCTCGCGCGACGGACGTCCGGCAGGGCCAACACCTAGCCCGCCGCCAACCACAACCCGCGTGGTCGCCCACGCGCCAACCGCGCTTCAGAGCGTAACGCCGAGCCGCGTGTCGAGCACCCTGAGGCGACGGCGGCAACGGCAGCGGAAACGACGGCGGCATCGACGGCGAGGGTGAGGGAGCTTCCTCCTTGCACCCATCTAGGCGTGAGAGCGCCTCCACCATGGGCCGAGCAGCGCCCAGCCCAGCCACCACGCTGCTGATGGCGCAAGAGCTGCTGCGCTACCGTCCCACGCAGGTGGGCCACGACAACTGGCTTGGGCGTCTGGAGGAGCTCATCAACGCCGCCGCCGTTCCTGCCGCCACCACTGCAGCACCAGCACCCTCTCGCTCGCTGGTGCGCCACTCCGGACGCGAGGGGAACATCACGCACGGCGCTCCTCCTCCCCCTCCGCCTCCGCCACCTCCTCTAGCTGTAGCTCCGGCAGCAAACCACCGCGCCGCGTCGCACGCGTCCTCGCCGCACGACTGCCAAATTGTGCAGCGGACTCCGTCTCCATCCAACCGCGTCGTGCAGGAGATTGCTGCTGCAGGTCGCCATAACCGCGGCGTACTCACTGGAGGCGCCGTTACATACGCCACGGGCTGCACCGCCTTCACCCGCAACCTGCGCGCGTCGTCTGGCCTGTGAAGTTCAAGCCAGACCTCCCTCCACGCTACGACGGCAGGACCAACCCTCTGGAGTTCCTGCAGCTCTACACCGTCTCCATCCAGCTGCGGGAGGCGACGACAAGGTGATGGCCAACTGGCTCTCCATGGCGCTCAAGGACTCCGCGCTCTCGTGGCTCATGAACCTCCCCGAGAACACCATCGACACGTGGGAGGACCTCTGCAAGGTCTTCGTCGCCAACTTCAAGGGCACCTACGAACGCGCACTCACCTACAACGACCTTCGCGCGGTGCGCCAGAAGCCTGACGAGACCCTCCGCAGATACATCCAGCGCTTCAGCCAGGTCCGCAACAAGATTCCGAACATCCCGGACTCGCACGTCATCTCCGCCTTCAGGGAGGGCGTCACGAACCACAGGATGCTCGAGAAGCTCGGCATCCACGACACCCTCTCCTCTGTGGTGAAGCTCTTTGATCTGGCTGACAAGTGCGCCAAGGCTGAAGAGGGCCTCCTCTTCGTCAAGAAGGAAGTGGAGGAGGACCCTCCAGAGGGGTCCAGGAGCAAGAAGAAGCCTGCAGAGAAGCGCAAGACCACCGCCATCCTCGCGGCAGAGCCTGACGCAAAGCAGCCTCGCGAGGCCTCTCCGGCGGCTGAAGAGAAAAAGGCGGACAATCGCCCATACTGCATCTACCACAACAGGCACAACCACGCCACTGAGACTGCTGGGAGCTCAAGCAGCTCAGCAAGGAGCGGGAGAAGAACCAGGGCCGCGGCGGAGGCCGTGGTGGCCGCGGAGGTGGACGCCACAACTTCCAGCACAGGGCTCGGGGGAATAACGCTGGGCAAACGGCAACCTCCCCGACGAGAACCCTGGGGGCTACCAGGCCCCTCAGGGGGCAATAGCCTGCATCCTCGGCGGGTCCCAGCGCCCAAGTCCAACAACCACTTCAAGCAATTCTCTCGCGAGGTCAGCGCAGCGCTTCCAGGGCTTGAGGCTTCCCAGCCCCTCAAGTGGTCGCAGTACACCATCGCCTTCGACTCCAAGGACCACCCCAAGTCGACCAAGGCAGTAGGCACCATCCCACTGGTGTGCACCCCCATCATCAACAACATCGCCGTCGCCAAGACGCTTATAGATGGGGGTGCGGGCTTGAACGTCATCTCTGTCGAGACCTTCGAGCAGCTTCAAGTGCCCTACGAGTGGCTCATGCCCTCTAGGCCCTTCACGGGGTGACAAGTGGCTCCACCACACCTCTGGGGCAGGTGAGGCTCGCGGTCACCTTCGGCACGCCGCAGAACTACCGCACCGAGCAGATCGACTTCGACGTCGCACACATTGGCCTGCCCTACAACGCCATCCTCGGCTACCCCGCCCTCGCGAAGTTCATGGCTGTCACTCACCATGCCTACAACATCGTCAAGCTTCCAGGCAGCGGCGGCACCATCGCCATCCACGGTCAAGTCCAGGACGCAATGCGCTCTGTCGAGACCGCCTACAAGGCCGCTGCCGTGGCATTCCCCGCTGATGAGGACATGGAGCCCCTCGAGAGGCCCGCGAAGAAGAAGCAGCTGTTCTCACAGGAGCAGGCAGCCACGAAGAAGGTGTCACTGGACGCCAGCGGCTCGGGGGCTAGCGTCACCATAGGCGCTGGCTTGCCTCCCAAATAGGAAAGCGCGCTCGTCGCCTTCCTCAGGGCAAACTCTGACATGTTCGCATGGACACCGTCAGAGATGTCCGGAGTACCGAGGGAGGTGATCGAGCACCACTTAGCCGTGTGTCCAAACGCACGCCCCGTGAAGCAGAAAGCACGGCGCCAGGCGCCAGAGAAGCAAGAGTTCATCATCAAGGAAGTAGAGAAGTTAAAAGAAGCGCACATCATCAGAGAAGTTCCACACCCCACATGGCTCTCCAACACGGTGGTCGTTCCCAAGCACACCGGGGGCGGCAGGCTCTGCATCGACTACACCGACCTCAACAAGGCCTGCCCCAAGGACCCGTACCCCATGCCTCGGATAGACCAGATCGTGGACTCCACCGCCGGCTGCGACCTCCTCTGTTTTCTGGATGCCTTCTCAGGCTACCACCAGATCAAGATGGCGAAGGAGGATGAGGAGAAGACAGCATTCCTCACCCCTTGTGGTGTGTATTGCTACGTCTGCATGCCCTTTGGCCTGAAGAACGCCGGCGCCACCTTCCAGAGGCTCATGAGGAAGGCCTTGGGGGCTCAGATGGGAAGAAATGCAGAAGCCTACGTCGACGACATCGTGGTCAAGACTCGCGAAGAGCACACCCTCATGGAGGACCTCGAGGAGACCTTTGCCAGCCTGCGCAAAGTAAGCATCAAGCTGAACCCCGCCAAGTGCGTCTTCGGGGTACCGTCAGGCAAACTCCTCGGGTTCCTAGTGTCTCACCGCGGCATAGAAGCGAATCCTGACAAGATCAAAGCCATAGAAGAGATGCAGCCACCTCGTCGCCTTAAGGACATGCAGCGCCTCGCGGGATGCATGGCCAGCCTCGGCCGTTTCATCTCCAAGTTCGGCGAGAGGGCGCTGCCATTTTTCAAGCTCATGAAGCGGTCTGGCACGTTCAAGTGGACGCCTGAGGCGGACAAGGCATTTGAAGACCTGAAGAAGTACTTGGCTAGCCCACCTGTCATGGTTGCCCCAAGGCCCGGCGAGCATCTGAAGCTGTACCTATCAGCCACTCCACAAACAGTGAGCGCAGCCTTGGTGGCAGAAAGGGAAGAGCCAGTCCTCGCCAAGAAGGACACCGCCACGCCAAGCCCAGATCCCCCCGACAAGGAAACATCCTCTTCAGGCCCTGAGCCCCATGCCGAGCCCGCGCAACCAGAAGGCACCCTCGTCGAGGGTCCACCTCTCGAGAGGCTCGACAAGGCTCCCGAGGAACCCAGCGCTGCGTCACCATCGACAACCCTCGTCGAGCATCCCGTCTACTTCGTCAGCACTGTGCTGCGAGATGCTCGCGAGCGGTACACTATGCAGCAGAAGCTCCTCCTCGCGCTCCTCATCGCTTCCAGGAAGCTGCGCCACTACTTCCAGGGCCACCCCATCACGGTGGTCACATCATTCCCTCTGGAGCAGATCCTGCGCAATCCAAACGCCACTGACCGCGTCGCAGGGTGGAACATTGAGCTGCAACCTTTTGGCCTGCGCTTCGACACCACCAGGGTCATCAAGGGGAGAGCATTGGCTGACTTCGTCGCCGAGTGGACAGACACGCAGCAAGAAGAGCCTCATGAGGCAGAATCCACGCCAGCAGGAGACACGGGCCAAGCCACTGGACCATGCACTTCGACGGAGCATTCGCATGCCAGAACGCTGGGGCTGGCGTCGTCCTGACCTCACCCAAGGGCGACAAGCTCTACTACGCCGTCCAGCTGTGCTTCACGACAGACAAGGTCTCCAACAACATCGCCGAGTACGAGGGCCTCCTCGCCGGGCTCAGAGCCGCAATCGCCCTCGGCATCAAGCGCTTACTCATCAAGGGCGACTCCCAGCTCCTCGTCAACTTCTCCAACAAGAGCTACACGCCTAAGGACGGCCATATGGCCGCTTACCTCGAGGAGGTCCGCAAGCTCGAGAAACACTTCAAGGGGATGGAGCTCAGGCACATCCCACGAAGGGAGAACCAGGAGGCCGACGACATCGCCAGGCGAGCATCACGCAGAGAAGCCCAGCAGGCGGGCGTGTTCGAGAGAGGCTCACCAGGGCATCGGTGAAACAGCCAAAAGAAGCGTCGAGATGAACACGGACGAAGAGCTCCCACCACCACCAACATCTGGAGCGCCGAGCTGCGGTCCACCCACAGGGGAACGCCTGCTGCTGGCCATGACACACCAAGAGACGGGCTGGATCGATGAGCTCAAGGAGTACCTCAGGGACGGAGTCCTCCCTGAAGAGGACGCAGAAGCAGAGAGAGTTGCTCGCCAGGCCAAGTCATACTGCCTTCACGAGGGAGACCTGTACCGCAAGCGTCCAAATGGAGTTGCACTAAAATGCGTCCCCCCTGAAGAAGGCCGCCAGCTGATCAAGGACATACACAGTGGAGAATGTGGCCACCACTCATCATCACGCACCCTCGCAGGGAAAGTCTTCAGGAGTGGTTTCTATTGGCCCTCAGTACTTCAAGATGCAACCGCCGTTGTCCAGGCTTGCGAGGCATGCCAGTTCCACGCCAAGCAAGTCCACCAGCCCGCACTGGGGCTCCAGACCATCCCTCTCTCCTGGCCCTTCGCGGTCTGGGGGCTGGACATCCTGGGACCTTTCCCACGCTCCAGCGGGGGCTACCGCTACCTCTACGTCGCCATCGACAAGTTCACCAAATGGGCGGAGGTTGAAGCGGTGCGCACCATCCCGGCGAGATCAGCGGTGAAATTCATCAGAGGCCTGGCCTGTCGCTTCGGCGTGCCAAATCGCATCATCACCGACAACGGCTCGCAGTTCACCAGCGGCATCTTCAGGGCCTACTGCGAGAGTCTCGGCACACGGCTCTGCTTCGCCTCGGTGGCTCATCCACGAAGCAACGGGCAGGCTGAGCGGGCGAACGCAGAAGTGCTCAAGGGCCTCAAGACAAGAAGCTTCAATCGCCTCAAGGCCCACGGCAAGAACTGGATTGAAGAGCTCCCCTCCGTGCTCTGGTCCATCCGCACCACCGCCACGAAGCCCACTGGAGAAACGCCGTTCGCTCTCGTCTATGGCGCTGAAGCAGTCCTCCCCACCGAGATCAAGCATGGGTCCCCACGGATCCTTGCTTTCAACGAGGACAACCAAGAGGAGCTCCACAACGACGACTTGCTGCTGCTCGATGGACTACGCCGCCGTGCCGCCCTCCGAGCGGCAAGTACCAGCAAGACCTGCGCCGCTACCACAGCCGCCACATACGGCCGCGCACCCTCGAGACAGGCGATCTCGTCCTCAGGAGGATCCTCTCCAGAGAAGGCCTCCACAAGCTCTCACCCATGTGGGAAGGCCCCTACAGGGTCGCGCACATCGCCAGGCCTGGCGCGGTGCGGCTCGAGACGGAAGACGGCGATCCGATCAAAAATCCATGGAACATCGAGCACCTACGCAAGTTCTACCCGTGATCACGTCGCGGCAGGCATTTTTTGTCTCAAGAGGGAAGCACGCGTCTTCACCTCCCAGCTTCACCAAGCTTTCCCTTCACGAGGGCCATCTCCACTGAGAGTTCCTACAACGCGTCGCCACGGGCCGCGGGAAGCCTCAGCCACTCCATGTGGAACCCCATGCCCAGACATGGCGGACTTTGTCTTGGCCTCGCCAAGTGTAATGAACAATTTCAGGTCATCATGAACCTATTGCGCTTCGGCGCCGTTATGTAATATTGCTTGGTGAGTTTTTTCTTACATTTCATTCGCGCTCACATTTTTCCCCATGCGCACCTCGCGAGCGGGGGCTGAGCACGGTGCCTGTGTCTCGGGAGCATCCCAGCAGCATCGTAAAATCCAAAGGATCCGAGCTCTAACTCGTGGCTCTCCGCCCACGACCGTTATCTCACCAAAGAGCTCTGACTCGTGGGTTAGCTCCCATGCACGTCACCTCACCAAGGACCTTGGTGCTTATTCTCCTCGTGAGATACCCATGAGGAAATCTATGAGCGCGCATGAGTTGTACAACTATGCTTTGCTTGTGGGTTCGCTCTCTCTCTCTCTCCAACACAGGGAACAAGACGCCTTGCAGGGCTCCAAAAGCTCCAAGCCAGCCTCAGGCAGCCTCGAGAGGGAGAACACCTCACCAGGAACACAACACCCTCTACAAAGCAGGCGTCTCGCCAGAGCTAAGTCCAGAACTTACGCCTCATGAGCTCTTTTTCCCTCTCGCTGGTTTTGTCGCCCCTCGAGCCTCTCTTTTCTCTCTTACGCCTCATGGGCTGCTTGCACGTCAAAGGGGAGCCCCTGAGCATCGCGCCTCGAGGGCTCTTACCTCTCTAAGCCTTACGCACCCCCCGGCCTTGTCGAGCCCTGACTCCGGCATACCGAAGCGGCGGTGCTATTTGCGCTAAGAGCAGGGTCCTAACGACGTAGAGCGAAAAAGACATGAGGGAACAGATAAAAGGCCTCCCGAGGGGCACTCACACTTGCACAAAGTAAAAGTGTCTTTACAAACCAGCACGAAATAAAAGCAACAAGTCTTAAGATAACTAGTGCCCTTGGCACATCTCTCTACAGGGGCAACCTAAGCAGCGGGGTTGTCGTCGTCGCCGTCGACGTCCTCGTCATCCACCTCCTCAGCACCAGCCTCGTCGTCGCTCTCCTCGACCTCGACCCTCTTGAAGCGTTGAGTGTACTTCTCCACGTCGTCCCACACCGAGGCGTCCAGCTTCGAGGCGAGCTCCTTCTCCAGAGGCTCCATCACAGACGCGAAATCGAAGCCGGGGTGGAGGTGTGCAAGGTTGGCGAAGACTTGGCCGATCGCGACGCCAAGGAGCTCGCGGCTCTCGGTGTCGACCAAGTCGTCGAGGTTCGTCACGACCTCTTCAAACTTGGTGAGGAGCTGCTCGAAGAAGCCAAGGTAGTGGCGACGTCGGAGTTCCCCTCGACAGAGAGCCTGGGGGCTTCGGTCCCCAGGCGGCCCGCACGGCCGCGCACGCCTCACCAAGGAAGCAAACATGCGCTCCCGCTGGCGCGACAAGACCTGCGCAGTCAGAGCGCTCCGCCGAGCTTCCTCGACGAGTTCCACAACAGGCCCCACCTGCTGCTGCATCTCGTTCATGTCCTGCGTCAAGGAGGCAAGGTCCTGCTCCGCGTGCTTCCGAGCCTCCACAGCGTCATGAAGGCGGGAGTCGAATCGCTTCTTCTGAGCCTCAAGCTCCCTGATGCGGGCCTCGAGCTCGTTGCGTCTCTTCGTGAAGCGCGCCTCCTGCTTCTTGGCCTTGTCCGCGAAGTCCTTCCTGCAATTGTCGCGGAAGAGCTGCTCCTTGGTCGCGGACTCCTCCGCCAGCTGCTCCTCCTTCTTGCGGAGGTTCTCGTTGGTCAGCGCGAGGCGCTTCTGGTAGAACGCCTCGTCTTGAGTGACTTTGCTCTCGCGAGACTCCAGGTGCTCCCGCTGCGCAGACTGATCCTTCTCGATCTGTTCGACCTGTTCCTCGCGCTTGCGTAGCTCGGTCTCGCGGGCATCAAGTTCTGCCCCGCGCTGCACCATCTGGTTCTCACGGACACGCAGGTCCTCGCGGAGCTTCTCCAGGCCTTGCCGCACGGTCTCCGACTCGGCGATGATCCCGCCTCGCGGTCTAGGAGCTCCTTGTGCTTGGTGGAGACCGCCGCCTCGCGCGCCGCCAGCTCCTGATGCTTGGCCTCCGTCTCCGCCTCGAGAGCCTCGCGCTTAGCGCTCAGGTCCGCAAGGGTCTCCTCGACCTCGCGGACCACGCTGATGCGGATCTCTTCAGCAGAGCGCAGCGCCGCCTCGCGTTGCGCCTGGGCTGCCTCGTCCTTCCGGCGGCAGCGCTCCACGGTCTCCTGGAGGCAAGCCCAGCCCCGCGCAAGCTCGGCGACCTCCTCCGCCCTGGTGCGGTCTTCCTCAGCGAGCTGGGCCTCGAGCCCATCGAGCACCTCCCTCGCCGAGCGAAGGACGGCCTCTCGGCGAGCTGCGACAGGGCGCCGACCCAGCAAGGCTAGGGCCCACGATTCTCCAGAGGGCCTGGAAGCGCCAGCGCCTGCTGAGGACTCCGGGGCATCGCGCCTTGGGCTCTGGGTGTCCTCGAGGCGCGCCTGGGGGCTCTGCTGGGAGCCTCCCTCTTCTTCCGTGCAAGGGGCCTTCTGGGGGCTCTGGCGAGAGCCCCCCCGCCTTCTGCGCTGGGAGCCTTCTGGGGGCTCGAGGCGCCCCCACCATCAGCTCCGCCATCTTTCTGCCCCTGGGGAGCACTCTCCTCCTCCTCAGGAGCAGGGTTGGCCTTCTCTGCTGAGGCCGTCCCCGCGGCAGCCTCAGCGCCCACCGTAGGCCCTCCAAGGCCCGAGCTCGGTGGAGGCGACGGCACCGTGGTGTCCTCCATGTCGACGTCAGCGTGCGTCTCTGCAGACGCAGCTGTTCCCGCCGTGCCCTCCTTCGCCGGCGGCGTGGTCCTTGCCGCGTCCATCTCCGGCGTCTTCTCTTGTGCGCGGGAGAAGCGTCAGGCCGCGAAGGCGGCGGCGTCGTCACCTCAGCCTCCTCCTCCCTCTCCTCGTGGCGCTCCTCCGCCCCAGGAGGTGGCGTCGCAGCCTCGGGAGAGGAAGCGGTGGCCTCGTGGTGCACCTCTTCAGTTGTGGGCGTCACGGACGCCGCGGCAGAGCCGGAGATCTCTCCAAGTCTCCGGAGCCTCCGCCTCTTTGGCTCCTCAGTGCGTCTGGAGAGGAAAAGACTCAGAAACCCCTCGAGAGGCATACACCAAGAACAACATCAAACAGGAAAGGGAGTACAAAAACTTACGCCGCGGTGTCGACCCACTTCCTCTTCTTCCGCTTCGCGGGCTCCGCGCTCGTCCGTGCCTCTGTCTCCTCCTGGGCCCCGGCGTTCCTGTCGTGGATCGCCTTGGAGCGAGGCTCGCAGTGGCCCGACGAAGCATCGTCATCGTCGCTCTCCTCCTTCCCCTCAACACGCCGCGAGGGGGCAACCACGAACTCGTCGCCGCTGCCTGAGGAGATCTCGTGGACCTCAGCTTCAGGCGTCGCACTCTTCGAGGCGCTCGAATTCCCCGCCGAGGAAGCGGCGTCTCCGTCGTCTCCTCATCACCCTCAACTGGCACCCCCTGCGCCGCAGACTCCGGGTCCTCGTGAGGCCCAACGTGCCCCTTAGGCACCAGGCCCCACTGGTCGAACTTTGGCATCGCCTGCACATGCGAGACGCGGCGCCCGAGATCGATCCGATGAAGCGGCACAGTCTGGTCAGTGGGCGCGGGGATGTCTGGGGACGTGAAGAGAGTCTCCATGAGGGCGTGCAACTCCTCCCTCGTGTAGAGGGTAGCGCTCAGGCGCATCTTGTCCCCCTGGTTGGAGTACAGCCACATCGCGTCCGCGTGCTTCTGGAGCGGAGCAATGCGGCGCCTCACGAAGTCCTTGGCCACCATCTGCCCGGTGAGGCCGGCCTCGCGGAGGTCCCCCATGCGCCTCACCACAGGGCCAAGCGTCGCACCCTTGAGCCCCTTGGAGGACCAGCTCGCCCTCTTCGTCGGAGGCGCTTCAGGCAGCTCAAAGAAGGCGCTCTGGCTCCTGAACTTCATGAGGAACCAGCGCTTGCGGAAGTCCTCCACCTTCTTCGTCACGCTGGTCACGATGTTCTCGCCGTTCCGCACGATGGGGATGTAGACGCCCTTCATGCCATCGGTGATGCGGAAGGACACGCACCCCGACCGCTCCTTGTTCGCCATGAACCGGAGCGCGTAGAAGCTCGGAAGAGGTCCACCGAAGGCGGAATGCCGATGTACGCCTCGCAGAGGTAGGCGAAGATGGCGAGGACGAGGATGGAGTTGGGATGGAGATGGAGAACCTGGATCTGGTAGCGCTCCAGGACTGCCAGGAAAAATCGGAGAAGGGAGGAACGAGCCCGGCGAAGAGAGAGTGCATGAAGATGGGGTAGAAGCTGCCGTGGGAGTTGCCCGCGCGCTTGAGCACCGTGGCGCCGTGGTCGTTGGACTTCGAAGCCGCCATGTGGCGCACCTTGTCCAGCTGCGCCTCTGTCTCGAAGCGGGAGTCGCTCAGAGCCGGCTCGAAGTCGTCGTCCCGCTGCGCCTCAGCGGACTCGCCGCCCTGCGCCACTGCCTTGCCCTTCGAGGCAGCGGTGGCTTTCTTGGGCTCCATTGCAGCAAGGTCGCGAAGGAGGAGATTGGGGATTGAGCGCTGGGAAGAAGGAGGCGAAAGGGGAACGAGTGGAGTAATGGCCACCTGCGCCGAGCTCTTCGCCTTATATCGGCTCATCAAGCCGTTACATGGACGTGGCGGGACCCACCACCACGCCCGTTACTTCAGAGGAGATCGTGGGATCGTTCCCAGCCGTGACGCTCCACGTGTCTCGGGCTTCGCAGGCTCCTTTGGGCCCACGACGATTCGCCTTCGCCGAGGAGCTCCAGCGTTCCCATCGCGGGCCCGGGGGCTACTGTCGGCCCAATGGAAACCAGGGTATCCTAGGCCGGCCTGCCACAGCCCTCGAACGCTCCGCAGGAATTTCTGCTAAGGACCAGGCTTTCAGCCTGGCGACCCTCACGAGGCATTTTCCATCGCGAGGGCTTATTTGCTCGACCGAGCATTTCTGCTAAGGACCAAACGATCGGCCTGGAGGCCTCGAGAGGGACCTCTGCCTCGGGAAGGCCTCTCCTAGAAGATCTCCAGACCCTGGCGCGTCTCCGCGCCACCCTCGGGAGGTTTTCCCTCGAGAGAAGTCAACGGCTACAAAACCTCGGCGAGGGTTCATGCCTCGCGGGGTTCCTTCAAGTGGAAGCAAGCTCCTGCACCGCTGCAGGGCACACATGGGCTCTGCGCCCGCCGCAGAGTGACGCGCGTGCCTGCACGCGATGACGAAGACGCCGCAGTTGCCATTCTCGTGTATAAAGTGGTCAAAGGAGCTGTGGCAAACAAAGCGGACTCCAAGACTTGCCAAATTGGTGATAAAGCGGTCGGTCGCCGCTACCCTCCAACTGCGACATCACCGTGGGGCGCGCCCCAAAGCCCTGCAGCGCCGGCCCACCGACCTGGTTGGACGGTCGCTTTTCTGCCAAGACGACGTGCTCCCTGCCATGGACTGTGTCCATAGACGCCCCCGACGCTGTGCGCTGTGCTCCAACTCGGCGGCATTGTGGTATCCCTTCCTGCCGGAGATTTTCGGGGAAGAGGACCAAGCCCGGTATATAAGGAGCCAGTGTACGACCTAGGAGGGGGATCCCGCATTCACCAACACATTCCACAACCAAGGAGCTACGTCTGAGAAGAAGACGGAGCTCATTCCACCATAGTCCACCATAGCCATAGCAGTGCCCTCGGCAAGCACCCTTGTACTGTGAACCTCTCCAAGCAGTGCAATACATCTTAGCAGGATATAGGGCTTTTACACCTCTCGGTGGGAATGAACCTGGGTAGCGGCTCGTGTTACCTCTCTGCCATGATGTTCCTCACCGAGCTCGACGAGCACCGTCGCCGAGGTTGTTGAGGATTTGTTTGACGTTGTGTTCAGCCCCTTACTCGTTTCCTGGCACTTGAGAGACACCCCTAGTTCCTGGGACCAGTCTCCGACAGCTTCTTCCTTGTTTGAATCGTGTCCCTTGTTGCTAGTTGGTTTTGCTTGTTCGCCCAAGGATCATGACTAGAACACGTTATCATCTTATCTTGTGTCTCTGCTGCTTATCTAGTCTATCTCTTCACTCTATGCACAAGTCAACTTGAAATCTTTGTTTGGAGGAGTTTCTGGTGGCCCGGTACAGAACCCAGAAATTTCCGAACCTGGCACCGGCCTCTGCTGTTGAGAACTTGTTCTATTGGTGATTGGCGCAAGTATAGGACGGAGAATCCTTACCGGTTTGACCCAAGGACCAATAATGAAGATCTTCGTTTTTGGACAGTCACTCAACAACGCCAATGGGAACAAGTGTACATGACTTTCAGTGCGAAGAAGTCTTGGGTGCCATCCAGATCCCTCAACATGGAATGGTTCACTCTCCATGAGAATGATTTTCCTTACATCCGTCAAACACTAGAGAAGATGAATCTATGGAAGCTTGTTTGCCTCAACAGGGACTACTACATACCGGAGCTTGTTCAGCAGTTCTATTGCACTGTATTTTTTCATGGGGATGTGGAGCGCACCATGACTTGGATGAGTGGAGATGTCAAGGTATCCAGCAACATTCATGAGTTTGGCAAGGCCTTGGGAATCAAACCAGGTGGATATTGTGTGCACAAAGATGATACCTTTTCCAAGGAGGATCTTGCCTTTTGTTTCCCCGCTCAGAAAAAATGCACTCTTGATACCTCCACTCAAATGTATGTGCTCTACCATCAGTTGGCTGATTTGTTTCGTGACACCATCGTGAGCAAGGCGGGAGATCTCTCCAAGATTCGTGGGTACATGACCAATCTTATGTACTACACCAAGCCTGGCAAGCAAAGGAAGATTGATGTGATGGACTTCTTATATGAGGAGATTCGCCTTGGTGTGATTGATAGGAGAGTTCCAGCTTATTCAGCCTATGTTCATCGCTTCATCAGGCATGCGCTGAATAGCGCCGTTGCCGGGGATTCTGTGTACAAGCGGGTTGCCCATGGTCTTCCCATTCAAAGGCATGAAATGCATGCCATTTCCCTACTAGATGGTCCTCTTCCTCCAGGTTTTCCTCCTCCTGAGATACGCTCAAAGCATCAGCATGATCCTTCAGTTTCAGCTCCTAGTGCTAGCTCTTCCACTCATCCACCCTCAAAGAAGACTAAGAAGGGCATCACCAAGTTTTTCACTACCATGTTCTCTGTCTGCCGTGATGCTTGCACTTTTAGCCATAATGCCCATGAGCTTGCCAAGGAGAATCGCCGCATTCAGAATGCCGACAGGAGGGCTGCTGGCCACACGGTTGTGGATGATGACTCGTTAGCTCCCACTCAGTTTGTGGATGTTCCCATGCCAGACTTTTTAGCTGAGGAGTTCTTCTATGGTTTTGCTCCTGCTCATGTTGATGAAGATGAAGATGGTGATGATGAGGAGCCCGAGGAGTAGTAGTTGGACGCTAGTGTCTCTATCTTTTCCTCCCCTTTTTGGTGTTTCGATGCCAAAGGGGAGAAGAAGTAGAGCTCCTTATTAGGTTGTGCCGGTTCCTAGGGGTTTGCTTTCGTTGTCACAAGCCTACGTTGTTGGATTTGCTTCTTATTGGCTTGTGATGTTTATTTGTATCGTTTGAGACTATGTCCTCGTGTGTGTTTGACTTGGTTGGACAAGTGTGCTAGTGGTCATGGATACCTATGTTTGCTTATCTTTTTGTTTATCCTATCTTAGATTATCCATGCTTAATGCCTTGTTTATCATGCATATCTTGTTTATGTCACACACACCGAGCTAGTGAGTATTCACATGTTTTATTTATCTTCTCACTCTCTAGATCGTGTTGCAAAGTTTGTTTCACTATCTTATCACTCACTTTGCATCATCTCTTGTCGCTCCTAAATATATAGGGGGAGCTCTCCATATTTTAATTGTGTATGCACTTTGCATTCAAAAGCAAAGTTCAACCAAGTGCATACATTTAGGGGGAGCCTCCTTTATATCTTTTGGAACCCGTCAAGAGTATATCTTGTCTATTTTTTTGAGCTCTAATTCGGTTGTCATCTTTAACCAAAAAGGGGGAGATTGAATGGGCAAGTCCCTAATTGTATTTTGGTTAAGATGACACACGAATTAGGGAGGACTAATATTATCTCTAAGTGAATACTCAGGTTTTAGTCCGGCCATGTTGATGTTGGTTATTGGATGGAGGCCCCTCTTTTTTGGATGATCAAGTCGCGGTGGTTTGTTTTTATGTTCTCTATTTACTTTCTTGAGTCGATAGGATCACCGCACTATTAAGAGGGGTACCTCGTTGTTCTCGCGGGGGATGAACTCTTGATCACATGCCATACATCCCAGTTCCAATACCCATCCCACTCATACACGAAATAAGAGAGAAAGATATATGATTCACTTAGAATATTGATCATTGTTCAGAAAATGACCATCCAGTATAGAATCCGGAATATTCCGGATCTGGCACCGGATCAACCCGGAAAGGTTTCCGGGTCATTTCTGGGTGTGTTCTGGGTGAGGTCGAGGCAATCCAGTAGCCTCTGGCTAAGCCCAGAATCGGCCCGGTATCAGACCCGGAATCAGTTCAGGATGGATCTGGTAGCACACCCGGAAAATTCCGGAATCCATACCGGATTGCCCAGTTTCTGTGTAACGGTCAGTTTTCTAAGTGCCTAGTATATAAGCCCACCTCTTCTTCTTCAAGAGGTAAGTCAACCAGCTCCAAACACGAAAAAGGCAAAGCTCTCTCTCTCTTCCATTGTTGTTGACCACAAAAGCTTCAAGATCTCTCTAGCCCTCCAACCAAACTAAAATCCCTTTTGGGAAAACCAAGAGGAGGTCTAGATCTTCGATTCCACTGAGTCAAAAGTGATTCCCCCTTGAGTTCTTCAAGTTGCCTGTTACTCTTGGGTTTGTTGGGAAAGCCTAGGCGGCTAGGGTCGCCCGGAAGCTTCCGGTTTGTGGATTGTGCTTCGGGAAAGTTTGTAAAGGTTCGGAGGTCACCTCAAGATCTACCAATAGTGGATTGAGCTCTTTCTTCGTGGAAGAGGCTCAAGGAGAAGAAGGTGAGCCTTCGTGGTGTCGGGTAACCTTCGTGGTATCCCGCACCTCTCCAACGTGACGTACTTCTCTCCCAAGAGAAGGAACACGGGTTACATATTCGTCTCTGCGTGCCTCGGTTATTTCTATCCGAGCTCTTTCATTATTGTTATTACTCTTGTGATAGCCTTCGTGCTTGAAGTATTGAATTGCATCATATAGGTTGTTTCACCTAGTTGTTAGGCACACTTCATTTATCCGCATAGCCTAAAACTTGTGAAAAGAAAAGTAAAATTTGTAGAAACCTATTCACCCCCCTCTAGGTTACCATCTCTATCCTTTCAGCAGGCCTCTCCCGGCCAACGGCTGCCTCATCGCCTTCGGCTCCCTCTACACCTACGTCGCCACCGAGCTCATCAGCAAGTACCCCGCGCGGGTGCTGGAGGCAGAAGATCCTCCTGCTCTCTGTGCAGCTCGCGGTCGGCACGTCACTCGCCCCGAGAGCTGCGCAGAGGTCATGATGACCGGAACGGAGACTAGAGCTGGTCTGGAGGATGATGCCTCGACACCGGAAAAGTTGGCTAGGACGGCTAGGCCACCCCTGGAGAGGGTGACCCGGGAGCAGGGCGGCACGTCCGAGGTCAGGCCTCTTCCTCTGGACAAGGTGATCGAAAGACTCGCTGTCCCATAGTTCCTGGTACGGGTGTAGCCCTGACCGAGGAAGAGTTAGAGCAGCAGCGCAAGGACCTGCATGCTGAGGCCTTGGAAATGGCCAAGACTAGAGAAGAGTTTGATAGATCCATGCGTGAGTATAACAAGGCTCATGGCCTTGATGCTGGTCGCATGGCTGATGTGCGTAGAGAGGCAAAGGCCTCAATGTAGAGATTGCTAGGGATGGTAGGGCCGAGTCAAGTGCGACTCGGGTGACGGCTGCAAAACCGAACTATAGCTCTCCTGCCAAGACCCTTAGAGCTGCAGAGGCAGCAAGAGCTGAGCTAGCCGGTTTAACCGGCGAAGCTTACCGAAGCAGCAAGCGAGAGTGAATGAGTTGGTGGCAATAGCCAACCGACAGAATGAGGCATGTTTGAAGGGCAACACCATGGCTGGGGGTTCCCAGATTGTACACTCGGCTAAGGCCGGCAGTCAGAGGTCCAAAGGTCAAGCTTCTTCGCCGCATCCGAGTAGAGATCGTAACCCGAGTGTAAACTCGGGAAAGAACAAGCAGATCCAGACCTACAACCCGGACTATGCTGAGAAGCAGATGGCCAGGCAGAACGGTGCAGGCCGGGCTAGGAGTAACCCGGCTCAGGGAAATCCGGGTCAGGGGAATCCAATCCAGCTGGCCGAGGTCAACCACCTCGGTATCCGACTCAAAACCATGGTCAGCAACACCAGAATGTTGCGCATGTTCAGGAACCGCAAGGTGTTGACCAGAGGAACAACCGATATGATGATGGCAATTCGGCTCTGGAGAGAGCCGGATATCAGAGATATGATAATGCACTGGGAGCCGGTTAGGACCGCGCATGTTGGCGCCGGGTGATGCACGCATCAAGTTGGACAGGCTCCATTGGTCCGAGATACTGGAAGAGCAGGGCCCACCTGGACCTAGATGCTTCGGGCCCCGAATCATGGAGGAGCCATCAGTGCCGCACTTTCAGTTGCCCCGAGGTGCGAAGACCTATGATGGTAACTCCAAGCCAGAGGACTGGCTGTCGGATTATCTCTCGGCAGTAAATGTGGCCGGAGGAAACCGCCGTGGGCGGTGAGGTACATACCTCAGATGCTGGAAGGACCAGCCCGATTTGGTTGAACAATCTGAGTGAGGGCAGTATCAACTGCTGGCTGGATTTTGAAGAAGCCTTTGTGAGTAACTTCTCTAGCACATACAAGAGGCCGAATCGGCCACAGCAGTTGGCTATGTGTGTAGAGGCAGAATGAGACTGACCGAGACTACTTGACTCGGTGGAGTACAGTGCGCAATTCCTGCGAAGGAGTTGTGGAGGCGCAGGCCATTTCTTGGTTTGCCCAGGGATGCCGACATGGCTCCATGCTGTGGCAAAGGTTGCAAAGGGAGATGCCGGCCACCTTGGCCGAGACAATTCGGATTGCAGACAGTTATGCACTTGGAGATCCAATGCAGCCTCTGCTCAACGCGGCTGAGCCGAGTCGACGAAACCCGGGTAACAGCAGATCCGGACAGTTCGGGCCTAATGATAGCCAGAACTTTGGACAAAGAGAAGGGAAGATCGGCCGGATCATCGGTACGGGTCAAACATGGTTGCTGCGGTAGATCAAGAGCAACCGAATGCTGGTAGCAGCCAGAGGCCGAAGAACAATGGCCCACCTTGGAGCCAGAACCAAGAGGGAAAGAAGCCCTGGGGCCAAGATGCACAATTGCCTGCCACTTATGAGCTGATGCTGGATGGACCGTGCAGATACCACACCAATGATAAGCGTGGGCCAGCTCATCACTCGACTCGGCAGTGCAGTTGGTTCCACCGCACCTTGAGGGAAGGAGCTAATCCGGAGGAACCAGAGGGGTGGTCCTCCGAGGCGCCACAACCGAAACCTCAGCAGCGTGTTGCGCTAACCGGAGCAAACAACACTCCGGTGAACCGGCCGAATCAACAGCAGCAACAGAGGCCGAATGATAACAGGAGGGAACCGAATGATGTGAATCAGGTGAACCACGGAGGCAACTATGGCAATGCTGGCCCTAATCGCCAGAATGAGTATCATGAAGCTCATCATAGTTATGTGGTGTTCGTGACCGAGGCAACTGACAAAAAGAGTCGGGCGGGCGCCAGATGGAGGTCAATGCTGTTATGCCGGCTGTGCCAAAATATATGCACTGGTCGATCAGGAGATTACCTGGGGGATAAAAGATCACCCCCGAATCATGCCAACCCCAGGAGGTTATGCTCTGGTGGTGGACCCAACATTTATTGGGCCCAACCAGAATGTCAGATTCAGCAAGGTTCTGATTGACAATGGCAGCAGCATCAACATCATGTACCGAGATACAATGGTGAAGTTGGGTATTACTGCCAACATGTTGTTACCAACCGACACAACTTTTCATGGTATAGTGCCTGGTGTCTCATGTGCACCTATGGGTAAAATGTGGATTGATGTATGTCTCGGCACCAAGGAGAACTCCAGGACCGAGACTGTCCTGTTCGAGATAGTGGACCTCGAAAGTCCATACCATGCTCTACTCGGCAGGCCAACTCTGGCCAAGTTCATGATATCCACCCACATGGCTTACCTGAAGATGAAGCTGCCAGGACCGAATGGTATCATTACCATTGCGGGTAACTACAAGAGCTCCATCGAGTGTGCCTCGGCTGGCTCTAACTTGGCCGAGTCTCTGATCATAGCTGCTGAGAAGAAAAAGATGAAGCAGGTGGTGGCCATGGCTCAAGCTGCGCAACTCGGCATGCCGGGAATGGCACATGGAGCAAAATGCGGCGTTCGAGGCGCCCAAGGAGACCAAGAAGATCACTGTTGACCCGGAGCACCCCGAGCGCAAGGCTATCATAGGGAGCGGGTTAACGGAGAAATAGGAAGGCGAGCTCATCCAATTCCTCCGTGAGAACCGAGACATCTTTGCATGGTCGAATCATGACCTGGAAGGTGTTCCGAGGGAGTTGGCTGAGCACTCATTATTTGTGAGGCCCGAGATGAAGCCCGTGAAGCAGCCGATGCGGCGACTTTCGGACGAGAGAAGGCAAGTGATACAAGATGAGCTGACCCGGCTACTGGCAGCCGGATTCATCATGGAGGTACTGCACCCGGACTGGTTGTCTAACCCGGTCCTGGTAGAGAAGAAAAAGGATGACCCAAATGTAGCCAAAGTGTGGCGTATGTGTATTGATTACACGAACCTGAACAAAGCATGTCCTAAGGATCCATTCCCGCTGCCTCGGATAGATCAAGTGATCGATTCCACAGCCGGGTGTGAGCTGTTATCCTTTGTAGATGCTTACTCTGGTTTTCACCAGATACCGTTAAATCCGGATGATCAAATGAAAACTGCATTTATCACCCCGTATGGGGCTTATTGCTATCGTGTCATGACATTCGGTTTGAGAAATGCCGGTGCTACTTATCAAAGGTGTATGCAAAAATGTTTGCAGAATCAAATAGGAAAAAATGTGCAGGTGTATGTCGATGACATAGTCATTAAAACTAAAGAGAAATCAACCTTGATCGATGATCTAAGAGAAACATTCGCAAACTTGAGAAAATACCGGATGAAACTTAACCCGGATAAATGTACATTTGGTGTACCAGCAGGAAAATTACTCGGTTTCCTTGTATCTAGCCGAGGTATCGAAGCTAATCCGGTAAAGATTCGGGCTATTGAGAATATGAGGTTGCCTCAAAATCTTAAAGATGTGCAAAAATTTACTGGTTGTCTTGCATCCCTAAGCCGGTTTGTAAGCCGGTTAGGAGAAAAGGCCTTGCCCTTGTATCAATTGATGAAAAGAACCAATAACTTTGTGTGGACTCCACAGGCAAATGCGGCTTTTGCCGAGTTAAAAAAGATGTTGGTCACTGCTCCGATACTTGCTTCCCCACTGCCCAAAGAGCCGATGTTGCTCTATATTGCAGCCACAAACCGAGTTGTGAGTGCTGTAGTAGTGGTGGAGCGGGAAGAAGATGGCAAAACCGTGCAGAGGCCGGTGTATTATCTGAGTGAGGTGATATCGACATCCAAGCAGAATTACCCTCATTACCAGAAGATGGTGTATGGTGTCTATATGGCAGCCAAGAAATTGAAGCACTACTTTCAAGAGCATCCAATAAGGGTGGTGTGTGAAGCTCCTATCTCGGAGATCATCGGATGCAAAGATGCAAATGGCCGAGTTGCCAAATGGGCAATCGAGTTATCCCCTTACACTCCACAGTATGAGAGAAGAGATGCAATCAAATCTCAGGCACTGCCGGATTTCCTTGTGGATTGGGCCGAGATGCAGTATGAGCCACCAGCCCATGACCCGAATTACTGGACAATGCATTTTGATGGATCCAAGACAAAGATTGGTTTGGGTGCCGGAGTAGTTCTTACCTCACCGAAGAAGGATCAACTGAGATATGTGCTGCAAATTCATTTCACCGCATCCAATAATGTAGCCGAGTATGAGGCACTCATCCATGGGCTTAATGTGGCCAAGGAAGTGGGGATTCGCCGAATTGATGCTTCGGTGATTCGGCTCTGGTTGTACATCAAACCTCGGGAAATTGGGATGCAGTGGATGCCAACATGGCATCATATCGATTTCATGTCCAGAAAATTTCGGGATTTTTTGAAGGATGCGAGTACACACATATACCTCGGCAGAGAATGAAGCTGCCGATGTACTATCCAAACTCGGTTCATCCAGAGATCCAATTCCACCCGGAATAGCTTTGGAGCATTTGAGAAAGCCGTCCATTAAGCCATCGCCAGAATCCGAATCAATTTATATCCCGCCGATGCCAAAGTCGGATGCAGTTCCAATGGATGTTGATGTCGGTTATGTCGGGGATAACTCGGGGACTGCCAAGCAGAACCCGGGGACTGACGAGGAAATGTCGGACGAGCCATAGATGCTGAGCCAATGGATGTAGATATGCCAGTGTTTCCTGTAAGACCTGTCCCGGAGTGGGCACAACCTATAATGACATATCTTGTTGATGGGAGCCTGCCGGATGATAGAACCGAGTCTAGGCAAGTGTTGAGAAGAGCAAAAGCATACACCATCATCAATAAGGAGTTATACAAGAGAAGCACAACCACAGTGCTGCAGAGGTGTGTTGACCCGGCAGAAGGAGAAGAAATGCTCCTAGAGATTCATCAAGGGGAGTGTGGACATCATGCCTGCTCAAGAGCCTTGGTGGCCAAAGTATTTCGGCATGGGTTCTACTGGCCCACTGCTTTGCAACAAGCCGAAGACATAGTCAGAAAGTGTGAAGGATGTCAGAGATTTGCAAAAAAGATTCACATGCCAGCCTCGGCACTCAAGACAATTCCAATCACTTGGCCTTTTGCTGTTTGGTGCCTTGACATGGTGGGAGAATTCAAGCCAGCCCGAGGTAACATGACTCATATACTGGTGATGGTGGACAAATTCACCAAGTGGATAGAGGTAAAGCCAATCCGGAAATGTGATGGACATACAGCAGTGACTTTCTTGAAGGACATAATTCTGAGATATGGTTATCCACACAGTATCATCACAGATAATGGAACCAACTTTGCTGTGGGAGAATTTGCTCGGTTTTGTGCCGAGAAGAGAATTAAGCTGGATATAGCTGCAGTTGCACACCCACAGGCCAATGGGATGGTAGAAAGATCAAATGCCTTGGTACTAGATGGCATCAAGGCTCGGTTAATTGCACCATTGTTACGCACTCCGGGTTGTTGGATAGATGAGCTCCCAGCAGTATTATGGGGTCTCAGGACCACACCGAATCGATCGACTGGCTACACACCATTCTTCTGGTTTATGGAGCAGAAGCTGTTCTGCCAACCGACATACAATATGATGCACCGAGAGTGACAATGTACACTGAAACCGAGGCAAAAGAAGCCCGGGAAGATGGTGTTGACCTACTTGAAGAGGCCCGAGAGCTGGCCTTATCTCGGTCAGCAATATACCAGCAAAATCTCCGACGCTATCATAGCCGGAAGATCAGCCCTCGGGTGTTCCAAGAGGGAGATTTGGTACTGAGGCTGGTGCAACGCACTGCAGGCCGACATAAGTTGACACCTCCATGGGAGGGACCATTCATTGTGAGCAAGGCTCTGCACAATGATTCATACTATCTTATAGATGCACAGGAACCGATGAAGCACAGGATGGACAAATCCGGAGAGGAAACCAAGCGTCCATGGAATATAGCTCTACTCCGACCCTTTTACTCATAAAGGGCGCAGTGTATGTATCTCGGTTTCTATATGAATGAAATGTCGGCACCCCGAATCAAAACTCGGGGACTGCCTCGTCTATATGCATGTGTTATCTTTGTTTTTTCATTTATGTTTTTCCTATGCCGAATGATTTGAAGCCTTGCTCGAAGTTCAAAGTACTGTATGCTATCTTGTTGTGATCTTGTGACTCGACTGACAAACGCCAAAAAAGGCAGTCAAGAGCTGAGGTGATGGTTCGTAGTGAACATGAAAATGAACTCGGGACTCGGCCAAAAATGATTCGGCATAGCTTGTTTACTAACCCTGTTTTTCATGTTTATGTCGGATGACTTTAAACCCCAACTCGAATGTTATGAAGTATTGTATGCTATAATTCCTATCTTGTGACTCGACTGTCGAACGCCTAAATGGTAGACAAGAGCAAAGATCGACAAGTATAGTGAACAAGAAAATAAACTCGGGGACTCGGTTTAAATTGATCCAACATAAACCTCGTCTTGTTCGAATTAAGCAAAATAAAGTAGTCTCGGAGGAACTTAAAATGTATATTACATCTGCACCCGGCATTCCGGGGATTTAACAGTTTAAATTCATCTAAGTTAAGCAGCAGCTTCGGAGGAAGGAGCAGCTTCGGTTGCAGGGACAGACCCGGATGACGGAGGAACCTCGGTTGAAGGAGGAACCTCGGTTGCAGGAGTAGCTTCGGCAGAGTAGTAGACTCGGGGGCAGTCGGGTGATCTTGCTGCTTGCTGAGGCATCGTAAGGTCAGACGTGGTCTTCAAGGAAATGTCGGTAGCACTTTGGTTGGCCGAGTCAGGCGCTGGCTCATTGGAGATCTCGGCAGCAGACTGTTCGCAGGCTTAGCCGAGGCATCAGGAGTTGACTCGGAGTCATCAGACTCGGAATCAGATCACCATACTCTTGCTCAGAGCCATCATCAACATTGACCTCTTCTTTTCTTCGTCTTCATCATCCGAGTAAACCACACCAGGTTCAACAGACCGAGTGTTGGCAAACCTGGCCATGAAGGTAGCAGCTTCCCCACGCCTCGCAATCAATGCCGGCGGTAGCCCATGGGGAGCCATCGCGCAGAGTACGCAAGCCGTCGAGGTTGATTTTCTCATACCAAGACATCACAAAGAGCAAGGCTGCGTCGGCCCCGGCACGAGCAGAAGAAGACCTCCATTCCCTTAGTCGAGTCTCGGTTTGTTGCAAGCATTTGGATAACTCGGCAATAGTCTTGACACTGGGAGATTCGGGCCACAAGACATGTAGGCTCGGATACTGGCATTAAGAAGCTCGACGCCGATGCTCCTCAAGGGAGAAATGCGAGCTTTGAGTGCAATCAAGTGATCGTCAATATCCCAAGCCTCGGGTAGCGGAGCCCCGGATGCCTCGGCTTTCGCAGCTCGGGCCTTCATCACAGTGTTGGTTGCTGCAGCTTGGCAGTGCTCAAAGTGTTCTGAGAGCAAATAGGCTGACGCCGAATCAAATGATATACCGACACAAAATTTCATGTCAGGAAGATATAAAGAAAAAGGATATGATTCAGGAAACTTACTATCCATTTCGTCATTGAGTTTGGTGAGCTCAGCCAGCCACTTGGCAACATTTGCCTTGAGGCATCCGACTCTTCTTTGGCTTTGGTAGCTTCAGCCTCGCATTCAGAAATGTGCGCTTGGATTTTCTGGTCACCTGCAGCACGCTTCTCCAGAGCTCTCTTCAATGTGTTCCTCTCCTTCTTCAGCTCGGCCTTCTCTTTCTCGACCCGATCAAGATCCCGCTAGAGCCGATTCACCTCGGTTTTTCTTCTTTAAGAGCACGCTGGTGCTCAGTTTCCTTCTTCTTCATTTCCTCCTGCTGGTTCTGGAAGGAGAGCTTAAGCGCCCGGTGCTCCAAGGCTAGATTCTTGAAGATCCGGCTCCGAGTGTTGGTGCAATCCTGCCAAAAGGAAAAATGTTAGTGAGGGTAAAAAAGAATCTCGGGGACTGGAGCCCGAGATTGATGAAGAGTACTGACAGAAGTAAGCTAAAAAGAATCTCGGGGACTGTGAGCCCGAGATTGATAAGAAATCATACCGAATAAACTAGACATGAAACTCGGGGACTGGTCGTCCGAGTTTAATGTAAGCTCATGCCGGGTAAACTCGACATGAGACTCGGGGACTGGGCGTCCCAATGTTTTTTATGAGTTAAGTTTAATGATCAAGTTTTTTGAAGATTCGGTCGAGTTACCTATTACTCGGACGAGTATCAGTTACTCCACCCGAATCTCGGGGACTGTGGATAGTATGACTATTGATCATTGAGAAATAAGTGCTAAGTTCTGAGAAATTTACCTCGACAACCCTGCTAGCCTGAAGGGCCGAGACCTGCAAAGAGTGCAGGGATTGCGCAACAAGGCCAGGGCCAACCGGGTGTGGATTCGCCGGAGTAGAGGAAACTTCGCTGGGATCCGCGGCGTTCCAGTCCATCACGTACTGTCCAACCGAGCCGAGGCTGTTATCACTCGGAGTGCGAAGACTCGGAAGAACATGGCTGTTGACCCAGGGGCGGGAAATCATCTCGGAAAGATTTTGGTACGCCCTGTTGGCTGTTGGAGTCACAGTGATTTGCCTGGTCTGATCGGTGATAGGTTGGCCAGAGGCTTGCTGAATCGGCACAGTTGGAGGCGGTGGTGCCGGAGTATGGACCGGTACTGGGGCTGCTGCTGCTTCAGACGTTTGTCTTGTTGCAGCTTCTGATGTTCCTCTTGCAGCAGCTTGTGCTGTTTCTCTTGTTGATGTTTCTGTTTCTTCTCCTTCTCCTTTGTTGTTGCTTCAACTGTTGCTACTGCTTGTTATGCTGATGTTGTGCCCGAGGTGAGAGTCGAGGATCCGATTTAGACGAAGTCTTAGTCGGAGTCTTGGCCCGCTCCGTTTCCAAGTCTTAAGAGGAGACAGGGGAGAGTTGTCTCGGCCCAGATTCGAATCAAGATTCGGCGGCGGAATGTCGGCCAAGGTAACGTGCACCAGGGAAGGGATTGCCCCTCCGGGGCTGCTAATCCCGGTGTTGGCCGCCCGGGGTGGCGATGAAGGAATAGGAGAAAGAATAGAAGTATGGGTCTGCTCTGTGGTGATGGGATCGCTGCATAAACCGAGGTAAAGTGTTAACTCGGGTGAGGTTAACTTCGGTAGAAGGAAAGAAGGAAAGCAAGAAAAGTTATACGAAAATTATCTTACCCCTTGCTGGTTGGTATGGCCCTAGCCTTACGCTTGGAAACGGCTTTCTTGGGCTTCTTAGCCAGAGGAGCCGCTGACCCGGACGCACCGGAGCATTTCCGGATGTGCCTTGGGCACCCGGATTGGCTGTAGCAGGAGGTGCAGACCATGAAATAGGAATAGCATCAATGGGATCTAGGATTTGACAATCGTCATCTTCGTCGTCTGACAAGTCTTGAATGAAGACACGGGCGGATGGCTTACCCGAGGTAGAAGTCTTAGTACGAGGAATCGGCATATAATCCTCGTTGTCCGGATCTTCAGTCTCCTCGGGTCGCTCATGGCGATCTTTTGTCCACTTCTTGGTCTTCAGGTCCCCATCTTCGGTAATTTGTCGAGTAAACAGCTGCAAGAAAAGCGAAGTAGATTCGGATTAGTCAGATGGTGAATCACCGAGATAAAAGTGGCCTCGGAAGACAGAGTCATGTCGGTTTAAAGGTGATAAACTAACCCGAGGCGAAGCCGGGATCGCTCATACGGCTCTACGCCCCATTGCCAGTCATCCTCCATCTCGGTCTGGGCGATGGCCTTGACCCGTCTCCTAACTTGGGGGTGGGTAAGATCATGGGTGCTGACCCAGATAGGGTCCAGCAAACCACTCATGTGACAAATCTTGTGCACACGGTGCTGAAGCGGGTTGACTCGGCGACTGACGAAAGTCCTCAAGAGGTCGCCTGCACTCAACTTCTTTTCCAGCAGACCCTCAAGGGTTTGGTGGATCAGTTGGACCTCAGGAATGGTGTCCTGCGGGTCATAGTTCTAGTTTAACTCGGCTGTGGGGGGGAGCAATATTGAACTCCGGCAGGTTGAGAACATCCCGCCCTGCTGGGCTCTTCACATAGAAAAAGGACCTTTGCCACTTCCAGCAAGATTCTAAGCCGGTAATCCGAGGAAAGAGGAGTGTTTCCTCGGAGTGATGCTAGTCGCTCCGCATGTGGTCATATCCTTCACGACCTCCTCCTTATTCGGGATGGTTTGCTTCCGGAGGCGGAAGTAATTGGCCCAGGCGGCAACAGTGGGCCAGAGGCCGAGATACCCTCGGTGAAGGAGGTAAAAGCTGAGAGAGATGTAATGATGTTGGCAGGGAGATGGTGAGGTTGTAGACCGAAGAAGTCGAGAAATTCCCGGTAGAAGGGGCTAGCTGGGAGTCTAAACCCGCGCTGAAAGTGCGCAAGGAAGACCACCCGTTCACCCGATTCTAGAACCGGTTCAAGTTCCGATCCAGGACGCCGGCATATAACCTCGGCCGTGATGCGCCGGGTCTTGAGCAACCAGTCGAGGTCGTCTTGTTCTACGTCGGACCCCTCCCATCCACCTCGGTTGCTGGGTGCCGCCGATGACTCGGCCGGGTCGGGAGTGCTACGGCCTGACATCTCAGGACCAAACCTGCAAAAAGTATAAATACAACCGAGATAAGTAACTCGGAGTTATGAATCTAGAGTCAGAACAAATGACCCAGAGAAACAATGCAAATGACTCGGAAATCGAGACAAATGACCCGGAAGAGCCGTGCAACTGACTCAGGGTAACCGAGTTAAGTGATTCGGAAAGATGAGTCGGGTAAAAAATTATAAACTTGAGTTTGCATGAATCTGTGAGCAAGCAAGATCTACCGAGCAAGTAAAAAAGAAAGTAAAACATGAGCCTAAGGCAGGGAAGGATGAAACTATCAGGAGCCATGTCAGGATATCGGTGCGAAAAAGGTCTAGAAACGGATTCAAGCAGGTTCATGTATGAGCAAAACAAAGCTAATCCTAGCAAGTCTGGCGATCGGAGAGCTAGAACAGCCTAAGGATGAACAATGAAGAACATACTAGGAAGAACACTTGAGATGATTCATGAAGCAATGGAGATGGGGAATCCATACCAGAATACAGATCTCGCGGGAAGGAGTTTGGCGGCGGCGGCGCGGTCGATTCCGGTCGTCGACGGCCACGAAGCGTTCCCGGCGTCGTGCGGATGCGGAGCGTTCTTCGCAGCGGCGGCGGCGGCGGAAGAGCTTTCGCAGTGGAGAGGGGAGTAAAGGAGGAAGAAGGCCTCACCGTTCCTCTGTCCCCTATTTTATAGGCGCGGAGGCGTGCGGTTCGCGAAGCGGCGGGAGCAGTTCCCCAAAACCGCGCTCGGATCTGGTAACCGTCCCTTAGTGGGCATAGTGGTGGGCCCGCCATCATTGGCGCGGTTACCCAGGTGCCGCGCGGGGTGGTCAAATGTAGTCAAAGGCTGGGATTGAAGTGACCGGACACAACACGTGTGACATATGCAGCATGCGGTGCGCGGCGCTATCGGCCGTACGCACGAATCGAGGCAAACCGAGATATGAAAGTCGTGACTGGAACTCGGTGGGGTTGAGAAGAATCTCGTTGACTCGGTTAGACCCATTTGAGGATGAAAGTCGGACAAGGTTGGTAATTTGACTCGGAGAAACTCGGCCGGACCGAGATACGCTTGAGTCGGAAAGGCTATTAGTTTGATTTGTTTTCTTAAACCTGGCGTGGCCCTCCATCCGAGGCTGTAGGATCGCACTAGCTTCGGGGACTAATGTCGGGGGGCTACCCCCGGGTAGGGTAAGTTGTGGTGTAAAGAGCTCTAAAGAGTGGACCGGGTCAAGGTCAAGCTGGGTCAACCAAGTCCTGGAAGGACCGAGGCGTGGTGTAGTTACAAACCGGCTTATGACGGCCGGGTCATTTAGGCCTGGTCATGTTAGCTGAGTCATCCTAACCGACATACCAAGGTCGGTCTACTCGTGTTTATTCTTATGTGCAGGAAAGAGACGAAGAGGATCCGGCATAGCCTTTCCGGGTCAAAGAAGGGAATTCGGCATATCCATGCCGGGTTAAGGAAGGGAAGAAACTTTACCTCGGACAGGAAGTCAAGGGCTTTTGCCCTTTGGCCTGGCAGAGGAGCATGCCTGGCCGGAGAACCCGGAGCCTGGCAGACCGACATCCCGGGATGGGACAGCCCGGATAAGTTGGGACAAGACAGAAAGGGTCCTGTCATGGCAGAGACGACCCGAGATCCCGGAGGCGCGAGTCTCCTGCAGGAATCCTGGAGATCTCTGCAGGAGCACGTGAAGCCGCCGTGGAGGAGAGAGCCGTTGTCTTCTGGACAGCTATAAGTACCCCTGTACCTCCTCCTGCGTGAGGGCGGAAGAGGAGAGAACTCATTTGCCCCCTTTGTACTTAGCTTCATCTTCTACCTCGTACCATAACTCCATAGTCTAGCAATACAGCTCAAGGAGCAGATCTTGTACTTGTGCTTGTGCTTCACCCATATACATCGAGAGATAGGCAGGAGTAGGGGTGTTACCTCCTCACGAGGGCCCCGAACCTGGGTAAATTGTGTGTGTGTGCTTGTGTGTTCTTGGTTCGATGTCCGTCCGTGCGCGCTTCTCAGCGTGCAAGCCCTCCCCGGATACCTCCAGCGCCCTATCGGCCCCGCACTTAGCCATACCTATGACATCTGCCGTGACACCACCACGACAATGGGGGTTGGTTTCTATCTCCCCATTGAAGTCCATCATGAGCTTCCTCAAGCAAGTCCAAGCTCCACTCAAGTGGAGACTCCATCATCACAAGTTGAAGTTGCACTTTCTATGGAAGCAAATGATGCATCTACCCAAGAACAAGTACAAGACCCTCCGCATGTTGACCAAGAGGCTATGCAAGAACCAAGTTCTCCTATTGTCAATTCTAGCCAAGGTCAAGACCATGATCAACCATCTCCTTCTATTATTGAAGATGTACATCAAGATGATCAAGGTCACCATTCCGGTCAAGACGGGGACTCAAATGATCAAGATGATCAAGTGATAATTCCTCGCAACAATGGGGATATCGAAACCCGTCGACTAGAAAGAGTCAAAAAGGATTGGAGAAGAAAGAGTCTTCATCTAGATAATATCCTTAGTGATGCTAAGAACAAGGTCACCACAAGAAGACAATTGGCAAGCTTTAGTGAACATCAAGCCCACATCTCCATGGTGGAACCAAAGAAAGTCTACGAAGCTCTTGAAGATCCGGATTGGTTGGAAGCCATGCATGAAGAGCTCAACAACTTCAAGCGCAACAAAGTGTGGAATCTAGTGGAGAAGCCAAAAGATTGCCTCAATGTTATAGGCACCAAGTGGATATTCAAGCACAAGCAAGATGAGCATGGAATGGTTGTGAGGAACAAGGCAAGATTGGTAGCTCAAGGGTACTCTCAAGTTGAAGGCATTGATTTTGGAGAGACTTATGCTCCCGTGGCTCGCCTTGAGTCCATCCGTATCCTTCTTGCTTATGCATCACATCATAATTTCAAATTGCAACAAATGGATGTGAAAAGTGCCTTTCTTAATGGTCCTTTAAAGGAGTTAGTATATGTTAAGCAACCTCCGGGATTTGAGGATCCACGCTTCCCAAACCATGTCTACAAGCTTGATAAGGCGCTCTATGGTCTCAAGCAAGCACCTCGTGCTTGGTATGAGCACCTAAGAGAGCTATTGGTAGACCGTGGCTTTGAAGTGGGGCAAATCGATCCCACTCTTTTTACCAAGAGGGCTAAAGGGGAGCTTTTCATATGCCAACTTTATGTTGATGATATCATATTTGGCTCATCTAACAAAGCTTTTAATGATGAATTTTCAAAGCTTATGACCGATAGGTTCGAGATGTCCATGATGGGAGAGTTGAAGTACTTCCTTGGTTTTGAGATCAAGCAATTGAGTGGAGGGACTTTCATCTCTCAAGCCAAATATATCCAAGACATGCTCAAGTTCAAGATGCAAAATGCTAAAGAGAAGAAGTTTCCTATGGACACCAAATGTCATCTTGAACTTAATCCAAAGGGTAAAGATAAAGATGTTGATCAAAAACTCTATCGCTCTATGATTGGTTCTTTGCTTTATCTTTGTGCATCCAGACCCGATATTGTGTTGAGTGTAGGAGTGTGTGCAAGGTACCAAGCGGCTCCCAAAGAAAGCCACCAAACGGCGGTTCTTCGAATCTTTTGATATTTGGTTCATACCCCAAGGTTTGGTTTGTGGTATCCTAAAGGCTCATCATTCTCTCTTGCCGGTTACACGGATTTGGATTGGGCCGGTTGCAAGGATGATAGGAAATCAACTTCCGAGGCATGCCAATTCCTTGGTAGGTCCTTGGTGAGTTGGTCTTCTAAGAAGCAAAATTGTATATCTCTCTCCACCACCGAAGCCGAGTATGTGGCGGCCACTAGTTGTTGCACTCAATTGTTATGGATGAGGCAAACTTTAAAGGAATACGGTGTCCATTGTGACAAAGTGCCTCTTTTGTGTGACAATGAAAGTGCTATCAAGATTGGCCACAACCAGGTGGAGCACTCAAGAACGAAGCATATTGAGATTCGTTATCACTTCATTCGTGATCACATCAACCGGGTGACATTGAGCTTGGCTATATTCCCACGAAGATCCAACTTGTCGATATGTTCACGAAGCCACTTGATGAAGCAAGGTTCACTTATTTGAGGCATGAGCTAAATATCATAGATTCGGGGAGCGTCGCTTGAATATCTTGCATTCACACCTATATCTTAGCTATATGCTTGGTTTAGGTGTAGGCATGGACATAGGGGGAGTGCGTTCCTAATCCATTGGACTATCCCTCCCCCATTATGCCGATAGTAAGAATTCATTTGGTCTCTATTTATTCATTTTATGAATTGTGAGCTTAAATGATGAGTAGTGGCGGTGAACTCAAGATATATCTTCGCGGTGTCACACGACATACACTCATACATGGTGGCCTCGGCCACCGACATCTTCTTTGTGAAGATTTGGTCTTTATGGAGTTATATTTGGTTTTCTTTGCTTTTTCATGGAAAACACACTCAAATGTTGATTCTTATTGTGTTTTGTTGCTTCTTACAAAGTTTGAGTGTGAAGTACCATTTCCAGTGACTTTTTTCTATCCCAAGCCATGCTTTGATCTCTCCTTATAAACCATGCTAAAACTCTTGCTCAAGTCATTTGTTGCCTTTCCGGAGATGTGGTGGTGTGGGTACATCGGAGTCTTCGGACATCAGGTTCGGAACCTCCGGCGCCCGGAAGTTTCAGCCAAAAATTCGGCTAAGTCCCGGGGCAAAAACGGTTCTGTTTTTATCCGGAGGTTTAGCCGGATATTTGACCGGAACTTCCGGTGTAAGTGAACTGGGTGCATATCCTCGCGGCCGCGGGGTGAACTGTTTCTTCCTGAGCAGTTCGCCCACCCCCGCGCCCGAGTCTTCTCTCTCCTCGCCCAGGACCTCCTCCACCGCCCCATCTCCACCGCGGCTTCCCCGCCACGGATTCCTCTGGCCTCCGGCCGGATCTGCATGTCCACGTCGTGGGGATCTCGTTCCTCCAAGCTGTTTTCGCCATGGACTACGGTACATTCCTCTATTTCAAATCTAAGACGAGATGCTTTTTCGTTTAACCTAGTAGAAATAGAGCTTTATACATGAATTCCTTTGGTGAAAACACTCCTCTAGGCCTGCCCTAACTCATACTAGAAGCGATTTGATTTTTGTTAGCATTTTTTTGTTTGAGGTCTTAGTTCCCCTCGCAGCCGAGCAAACCGGAACTTCCGGCCTGGCCGAAACTTTCGGCTGCGACCGGAACTTCCGCCCTGAAACAGAAAAATGCTTACATCAATCCACTTGTTTCTTATTTCTTTTATCATCTGACTTGAGCACTTATCTTATGCTATCTTCTATCTGTACGTGGAGGAGAGGATGATCTTGTATGTGACGAGACAGCTGATACCCCTGTGCCGAAGAAAACTATATCCAAGAAGAAGAAGAAGAAGAAGAAGAAGAAAGCACCCTTGCCTGTTGTCCCTAAGCATCAAAGGGATTTCATTCATTGGTGCTTAGCCTTCACCAATGAAGGCGAGCGCGGCCCTGATTTGGACTCTTGCTTCTATCATGTTGAGCAAGAGGTGATGTACAAGGAAGTCTATTGCAAGCTTGGCAAGCACAAGGTGTGCCCTATGCAGCCCATTGATTTTGAACACTTGGAGAAGCAACAAGCATACTTTGGTGGGGCTGTAGCTGTGGTGGAGGCTCTTGGCTTGCGTCCTCTGATGGAGATTCAGTCCGACTACAACATCCACATGATTCATCAGTTCTATTCCACTGTGGTGTTTGACAAGACTCCGGCCCGTGGTATGACTTGGATGTCCGGCAATCACAAGCTCTCCGCCAACTTTCATGACTTTGCTAATGCTCTTGAGCATGATGGCCACCGGTATGGGTTCTCTAGCTGCACCAAGGCCTCCGGTAACCGCATGCACATTCAAGGGGCTGCTTATGATAAGAATGAGATGAGTGATCTATATGCTGATGATGGAGTGATTGGCAGCACAACGGGACTCCTTCCCGTTTATGACATTCTGCTTCGCATGTTCCGCCACACCATTGCTCCAAGTGGAGGCAACAACAATGAAATCCGTGGTGGTCTTGTCAACCGCATGATCTATGCTCACAATGTTTTCATGGAAGATGATCCCGAAGCGAACGCCTATCCTATTGATGTGATGGACTTCATTTTTCATGAGATATATGATGTCGTGATAGGAAGGAAAGTGCCTCCATATGCTCCATACATTATGAGGCTCATCAAGTCCAAGTTCCCTTTTGGAGATCATGATGTGCTTAACCCCGATGCAGCCCTCGGCTGCGACATTATCCATAAGCCTGTGCAGATGCACAAGAAGATTGCTCATCTCAATCTCAACAAGGATAAAGGTCCTATGGACACCGATGATGGAGCTAGTGGGTCTCATATCCCAAGTGATCCGAGAGTGAAGCAGCCCGGCGGTAAACCCAAGCAATGCCCATGGGTTCAGCGTGCTATTGACAAGATCTTAAGGATGAATGTTTGCATTCACAAAGAGAACTACCACGCGTCTGTGGAGAGGCACCAAGGTCTTATGAGCGATTACAAGATGATGCAACATTTCAAGGTCCCCAACTGTCCTCCTCCTCCACACCTTCCATACAAGTCTTGGAACAACGCGACGGTTCAGTGGACTTCTCATGTGCCGGATGATGCGGAGCTTGCGTGGGACTCGTCGGATGAAGAGTGAGGGACGTTAGATTCGCTTCCTTTTCCCTTTTTGGTATCTTGATGCCAAAGGGGAGAAGTCTATCTCCTAGGTTGCGGGATTTGCATGGGTGGATCACAAAGTCTCGTCTTTTATTTGTTTCCGTTATGTTTTGTGCTCCGTTTATTTGTATTTGTCGCCTTTGTTGAACCTTTTATGTGTGAACCTCCTATCTTATGCATGTGGTAAGACATGTGGAACCCATTTGTGAACTTATTTATGTAGAGACTATGTTGTGTATTCTCTATGTCTTTTATCTTATGTTTGTGCAAGTTGTGCTTCTATGTTTACTTGTTTACTTGCTTGACTTGTAAAATATGGGGGGGTGTTGATCCTAAGTTATGTGCATATTGTATTCAAATGCAATTTTTTCAAGGTATGCACATGCTTAGGGGAGCCCGTCTATATTTTGCAAATCCTTTTCCTTGTGTTGTCATCATCCACCAAAAAGGGGGAGATTGAAAGGGCATACTTGCCCGTAATCTTACTTTGGTGATTATGACAACACAAGCACCTTTTAACTGTATGTTAAGCTTGTGACAGGTCCAAAGTACACAAACAAAGAAGACATGTTCTTATGGAAATGCAGGAATTTTACACTGGCTGGAAGTTCCGGGTTTGGCCGGAAGTTCCGGCCCCAAGGGCGGAAGTTCCGGCCTGAAACTTCCGGCCGACAAATTTTCGAAGGAAAAGTGTTCTGTGATCGGCCGGAGGTTTGCCCGGAGATTTGCCCGGAAGTTCCGGTTGCCGGAAGTTCCGGCCCAAGTGAAATATGTGCGGAATTGAAGGCAACGGCTAGAATTTCTGGAGGGGTATAAATACCCCTCCACCTACCTCCAGCCAAGGAGGTCGCCCAGAATTGAAGATCCCCATTGTTGCAAGCTCAAGAATCACTAGATCTCCCAATCCCTCCACCCAAACTCGTTGATCTTTGGAGGATTGAAGGAGAAGGCCTCATCAAGTCCAAGTTCCCTTTTGGAGATCATGATGTGCTTAACCCCGATGCAGCCCTCGGCTGCGACATTATCCATAAGCCTGTGCAGATGCACAAGAAGATTGCTCATCTCAATCTCAACAAGGATAAAGGTCCTATGGACACCGATGATGGAGCTAGTGGGTCTCATATCCCAAGTGATCCGAGAGTGAAGCAGCCCGGCGGTAAACCCAAGCAATGCCCATGGGTTCAGCGTGCTATTGACAAGATCTTAAGGATGAATGTTTGCATTCACAAAGAGAACTACCACGCGTCTGTGGAGAGGCACCAAGGTCTTATGAGCGATTACAAGATGATGCAACATTTCAAGGTCCCCAACTGTCCTCCTCCTCCACACCTTCCATACAAGTCTTGGAACAACGCGACGGTTCAGTGGACTTCTCATGTGCCGGATGATGCGGAGCTTGCGTGGGACTCGTCGGATGAAGAGTGAGGGACGTTAGATTCGCTTCCTTTTCCCTTTTTGGTATCTTGATGCCAAAGGGGGAGAAGTCTATCTCCTAGGTTGCGGGATTTGCATGGGTGGATCACAAAGTCTCGTCTTTTATTTGTTTCCGTTATGTTTTGTGCTCCGTTTATTTGTATTTGTCGCCTTTGTTGAACCTTTTATGTGTGAACCTCCTATCTTATGCATGTGGTAAGACATGTGGAACCCATTTGTGAACTTATTTATGTAGAGACTATGTTGTGTATTCTCTATGTCTTTTATCTTATGTTTGTGCAAGTTGTGCTTCTATGTTTACTTGTTTACTTGCTTGACTTGTAAAATATGGGGGGTGTTGATCCTAAGTTATGTGCATATTGTATTCAAATGCAATTTTTTCAAGGTATGCACATGCTTAGGGGGAGCCCGTCTATATTTTGCAAATCCTTTTCCTTGTGTTGTCATCATCCACCAAAAAGGGGGAGATTGAAAGGGCATACTTGCCCGTAATCTTACTTTGGTGATTATGACAACACAAGCACCTTTTAACTGTATGTTAAGCTTGTGACAGGTCCAAAGTACACAAACAAAGAAGACATGTTCTTATGGAAATGCAGGAATTTTACACTGGCTGGAAGTTCCGGGTTTGGCCGGAAGTTCCGGCCCCAAGGGCGGAAGTTCCGGCCTGAAACTTCCGGCCGACAAATTTTCGAAGGAAAAGTGTTCTGTGATCGGCCGGAGGTTTGCCCGGAGATTTGCCCGGAAGTTCCGGTTGCCGGAAGTTCCGGCCCAAGTGAAATATGTGCGGAATTGAAGGCAACGGCTAGAATTTCTGGAGGGGTATAAATACCCCTCCACCTACCTCCAGCCAAGGAGGTCGCCCAGAATTGAAGATCCCCATTGTTGCAAGCTCAAGAATCACTAGATCTCCCAATCCCTCCACCCAAACTCGTTGATCTTTGGAGGATTGAAGGAGAAGGCCCCGATCTACATCTTCACCAAGCCATTTTTCATTTTCCCCTCATTCACTTGAGGACCATTAGCTAGGGTTTCCACTAGGAAAACCTAGCCCATTGTTGTACTTACTTGATTGTCTTTGTGACAGATTATAGCTGTTTGGAGCCCCCAATCCTTTGTGGGTTGTGCCCCAAATCGTTGTTGTAAAGGCTCCGGACTCCGCCTTGAAGGTTTCCGATAGTTGAAGTGAACCAATCCTTTGTGGTGCGGTTCACCGGAGAAGAGGGTGAGGCATTTGTGGCCATTGAACCATTGTGTTGGTTCACACCTCTCCAACGAGACGTACTCCCCTAAAAAGGAGGAACTCGGGAATACATCCGTGTCTCCGCGTGCTTTGACTTTCGGTTACCTCTATCCTTGTTTATCGCCTTACTTATATGTATCGTGCTTAGTTGTTAGCTTGTCATATAGGTAAATTCACCGTAGTTGCATATCTAGAGAATTTACCTTTTGTGTCAAGCCTAATTTGAAAAAGACTAAAATTTGGAGTACCACCTATTCACACCCCCCCCTCTAGGTGTCATACCGATCCTTTCAATTGGGGCAAGATGGGACACGTGTTAGCCTCTCCATCCGGGGGATCGGACAAAAAGATCCCGGGGACGCCTAGTCCTGTCCCTTTAAGCAGTTGTAGGCTTGCTGAAGATACTCTTAAGCAGAGAAATGCAAGCGCCTTTTAATAATTTGAGAAAAATGCAATTCAAACCCTCAGACGCATGGCGCGAGGGTTGGCTTGTAATTCCTCCCTCACATATTGTTGACGCTAAAACGTTGAGTCGGAAATATTTCACGTGGTCCTCCCCAAAGTGTTGTTTTCTTGGAGAATACTTAAAACGAGAAATTGAAGTAAAATATACCCAATTTCTTTAAATAGTAAAGCTAAAACATGATCTTTAGTTCTGCACAAGCTAAAGTGACCAAACAAAATTCTTTGGGTACCTTTTCTTTCTAACCTTGGAATAAATTGATAAAATGACGGAATTATACCAAAAGAAATCAGAAACATGTTCAAAAGAGTAAAGAAAAGAAAAGCAAAAGAAGCCCGTATCTAAGTTCTCTTAAAAGAAGAATCTTACATACATACAAACTGATCACATCCCACGGATGAACGCTAAATACATTTGCAATCAGCAGACAACAAGGCTGTGTATCTAGTGGAAACCAAAAATGGAATCCCACCTTTGGATCTGTGATGCTTGACAAAAGAGGGATCTGTGCAGTTCATGACGATGATACTTCCTTCGCAGAATGCTGATCCAGCCAAGTGGTTATATCATCAAGTACATGGAAAATCGCTTCATCCGGTTCACCTTCCAAGATGGCATGGTAGGCATCTTTGTAAAGCCGCAGTGTCTTGTCCGATGTCTTCGCTTTTTCATAAAGATCTTTACTCACGGCAGGATCAGTGACCAAATCAGCATCACCATGCAAAATGATTATGGGCAGGGAAACCTAGATGGGAAAAATGGAACAGAGTTAAGCATCACAGAAGGGTAACAATAATAGAACAGGAAGACAGAGCATTGGCAGTGCTACAGCTTAATACAATTTGTTTATAGTTTTCTTTTAAATGTTACTCTCTCTGTTCCTAAATATAACATGTTTTAGCTTTTTCCGAATCGCATGTAACAGTGTGTAAGTTGACTCATTTCAGACCGTATCTAGTCCACATTGAAATATCTACAACATCTTATAGTGGGAGTAGCTGCTAAATTCATTGATTAGAAGGGAGTAGTACAAGGTACATGCCAAACAAAGGGAAAAGGGGGCACCAGACAAGACTAGTGCGAAAAAGGGAGAAAAGGAAAAGAACTCTGCTCAGATTGAATGATATGGAAGCACCAGCAATGTTCCGTAGAACAGCTTCATCGCGGATGCGGAGAACTCTGCTCCTCGTTTGTGCTATCGAACGCTCACGGTGAACTTATTTTGTTATGTAACACATGTTGAACCTGGGTGGTGTTGAACTCATTTGTTTGCTAGCTTAATGTATTATTTCCCTTCGTTGGAGTGCTGAAATTGTTTTTATGCAAGTGCTGGTCGGCTAGAGTGTTTGATACTTTGATGGCACAAATATGATGACTTTTCATTTGTTTGTAGGATGCTGGCTCGTGGAGAAGTGGAGGCCCTGCCCACTGGATGCAATTTTTCAGTCTCAGGTTCCTCTCCATTCCCCATGCCTTCAATATTTATTAGAGTAGTATATTAGGATTAATAGCCTAGTTACTTAGTATTCCCTCCGTTCCGAAATAATTGTCATGCATTTATTTCAAACTTGAACTAAAACCACGACACTTATTTCAGAACGGAGGGACTAGTACTTTTAATAGCTACAACTCGACTAAATATCGACTAGCGGAGCACTTGCCACGACTAGTCTTTGAGTCCGTACCCCAGCGACTAGTTTCGAGTCATTGACTCGTAATCCTTGGACATAACCAAGGAACTGATGCTATTCATGCATCTCGAGAGTTTGAACCGATGAATTTGCAACTGCTATTGATATCAGAATGAGAAATGTCACAAGCAACAGTATACAACTTAGATGACGTGTACAAACAGAACAAACTACAACAAAGCAGTTTAGAACACGTACTTCTTCTAGACGACTTTCTATCTCCTGTGTGGTCCTCAGCATCTCCAGCGCTGTTCGGAGACGCGGTTTATCCTTGTAGGCAATTACATTGTAAGAACACTGCATAAAGAAGCGAATTATTAAAACATTCTTTTCAAGCCACGTGTAGCTATAACAGAATAAGAAGTTCTCCATGAAACAAATTAATCTCTATACTAACCACAAAATTTATTGCACGAATAATTATCCTAACAAACCTGCTGTTGATTTTTGTTTTAGTACATACACTAGCTACACTAGCATAAATGTGTCCAACACTAGAAGGGAAAACAAAAAAAGATTATCTCTAAACCACAAGACTATTGTTCGATTGCACAAAGGAGGATGCCCTTTCTTCTAGAGATGAAATATTAAATGAATCTTTTTTTCTTCTTCCCAAAATATACATGAATTTAACCATTGTCACCATGTTCCAAGTCAGATATAGCGAAAATAGAGAAATAAAGACAATAGACAAATAAGGGATATAAATATGGGTCCAAGAGAAGTCAGCAGTATGACAGTTGACAGGTACTGACCTGCTCTTGTTTTTGCTTCTCTTTGAATGCCAATTCTGCCAAGTCTTTCTGTGGAACAAGCTTCTCTTTTGGAAGGAGTTTAGCCAAGAAAATTAGAACTTGCTGAACAGGCCATGCTGGAACCACGTCATCTGAAATCTATTAAACCGGTTTTGTGAATTAGTGACCAAATATAACAAGCATAGACAGGATCTTACGCAGTAAAAGTACCTTGCACATGGGTGCAACAAGAATTGCACCATTCCATTCATTTGGTTGCTTAAAGTGAATCTTCAATGCAACTGCTCCTCCCATAGATTGGCCAAACAAAAAGCTTGGGAGACCTCTATAATCAGGATTCCCTGCCAACATATGAATTGCACTTCTACAGTGAAACAGGTAATATTCACACTCCATGGATTGCCTTACAGCAAAAATTAAGAACAAGGAGGTATGCCAGATATAAACCCAGTCTAGAATGATTAAAGAGAACTTATTGCAGTGAAAGACAAGTTCATTTCTCATATGATAAATGAGAAAAAAAATATAGAGCAATTTATTTTTTATCACAAAAATATTCACTTTTCTTAACTTTTCAGCATTTTGGCAATGTGGAGGTTACAGGAGTATATGTAATGCATATACTTAGTTCCAACTCAAACAATTTTCACATATCACTGTTGCAAAAGAAATCAGTAGCACTTAAACAGATTTGCAATATGGAAATATTTGCAATCAACTTCAGATTTTAAAAGTAACACTTAAACAGTGCCACATTAGTAGTGCTAGACTGATGTTGCTCCTCCACAGGAAGGTACTCCATCTAGTCCAAAATATATGTTGGTTTAGCTATTTAGATTTGGTAGAAAATACTTGTCAATTTGATTTTCCTGAGGAATGTTTCCCACCAAATGGGGATTTAAGTGTTAGAGCTACAGGTAAAAATCGAAGTAAAAGTATGCAATTAAAGAAACAATTCTGGGGTAACCTTGTTCTGTCATCTGTGTGCATAGAGCTAAAAAGTTACAAACAATATCAGATGGAGAGTACTTGTTTCCTTCATAACCACAGATAAAAGTGAGATTAAGGGATTATTTAGCTTCTTAATGGAAAACCAAAGCAAAGCAATGTCCGATACCATGAGCAAGAACATCATATTTTTTGTTAATTTCTAGAACGTCTCAAATTGAAGAACAAAAACAACAGTAAAAAATAGCAGAAGGTTTATCAATGCAACCACATTGCAGCAATATGTATGGTGGTTCCCAAACATTTTGGTGTTGCTACTTTTGCAAACAAGTTACTCAATGCAACCACATTGCAGCAACAAGAATGATAAGATATACTCCTCCGTTTTGTAATATAAGATGTTTTAGCATCTGTCCACATTCATACACATACAAATGTATGGAGACATGTTTTAGTGTATATGTTCACTCACTTTAGTGTGTATCTAGACAACATGTACAACACCTAAAACATCTTATATTAAAAAACGGAGGGAGTATGTTTGTAGTAGAAAAACAAATACTACCTCCGATCCATAATAAGTGCCGCACTTTTGAACTAAACCCAGATAAAGTTCAAAACTGCGACACTTTTTTGGGATCGGAGGGAGTAGCACATTCCAACTGTTTCCCAATAATTTGTATAAATAAATAGACAACGAGAAACCAGCAATAATAAAATGGTGGAATACCTTTGACCTTAGCAAAACTTTCGGCTACATCGTCGACAAGAGTATCAAAACTTGGAATATATCCATGAAGTCCTTCGGAAAGACCAAAACCAGGGTAGTCCAATGCAAAAACACCATATCCAGCTGAAGCAATCTTCCTAGCAATCCCTGCAAGAACAATGGAGGTAACAAGTACAGCAAAAGGGAAACATCAACTTAAACTCAAAATAAGTAGCATGCAGGGGAACACTACCGTCAAGGAAAAAGGTACAAGTGTCCCCATAACCGTGGCAGAGACAAACAATTGCTTTCATGCGATGATTCTCTGGAAACCAATATTTAGAGAATATCTCGACACCTCTGGAGTTCAGCTCATATGACTGTCAAAGAGAAAAAATATCACATTAAAACCCTAGAGAATATATAAAATCAACGAGAACAAAGGATCAAATGGCACATCGTGGCATACCATCTTTTTTTTAGTTAACTCTGGCATACGATCTTAAAATGTCTATCCAGCTTAGTTCAAACTTTTAAGCGGCTAGCAGTAGTTTCATCCCTCACTGCAAGAATTCTGGAGCCTATGCAGTGTCTGCTTACAGGCTACCCTTTCTCGCGGACGATTTGGTACGACGTTCTGTCTTGGATTCGATCAACAGCCCGACTACCAATGGTCGGAGACGACTTCGCGGATTGGTGGGCAACGAGCCTACGAATGTCGCTCCACCCCCCAGGCCCTCTGAAAGGGAACCTCGTCGTTGATAATGCTCACAGCATGGTGGATTTGGAAGCACCGGAACGCGGTGGTCTTCGACAACGCACGTCCGTCTACGACAAGCTTACTCGAGACAATCCGAGCAGAGGCCCGTAACTGGGCTAGCATCGGGCCGGCTGGTCTTTGCGCTCTGATTCGCTAGGATTCTACTCTAGTGGGTTCTGTTGTATGGGGTGGTGTCCACTCTCTCTTGAGCATGTAATTAACTCTTCTTTTCTATCAATGAACCGAAACGCAAAGCTTTTGCGTTTCCGCGGAAAAAACTCAGAGGAACTAATGGATATCAAATATACTTCAACATGGCATTGGCTTATACATTTTAAACAGAATTATTCAATACGGTAATAAAAACTTTGCATATTGCTCATTTTCACAAATATTCTTTGCAAAACAGATCATTCGGCCTGTTGTCTTATGTACACTGCAATTCACAAAACTCTCAACTAAAGGAAGAACACACACTACTCTAAAGATGGACCAATTCTATAGGCCTAACAAAGTCTTTGCATACACACTACAGCAAAGATGGACCAATTCTATATGCCTTAAGAAGTCTTGCATACAAAATTACAAATGCGTAACAGAAATTAATGAACTGTGGCAGGTAAGTGAGGTATATACTTATTATAAAAAATGTACATTACTGAGGCTACACTGTGAAATAGTACCTCGGTTGTTCTGATGTCACTGTATTGTGCCTGCAGCATAGAGAAAATGCTAAGAGATATCATCCATGTCATGACAAAACATCAAAAGCACAGTAAACTTTAACAAAAGTAGCACAACACAGAATACAGGATACCCAAGAATAGACAAAAGGTGATTGTGAGAATCGGGGTGCATTTGCTTGGGAATATTCCATAACATTTAAAAAACGGTTAATCTACTTAGGGAACGTGCCCCACAAGCAACTTTCCGTCCGGCCCATGACAAATTATATAGGATCAACACATGCATGCATGCGTGCATGGAGGGAATCTTTTCTTGGTCGAAAATTTAAAATGAATATCTTTAAAACCGTTAATCCAATTGATGATCCGTTTTCACCGCCGGTTTCGTATCGACGAGTACTTCGAAACAAGATCCCATCTTAATATGTTTTGACGAGAAAAAAAATTCGTCGTCAGTTGCCAGGTAATAATACTGTAGTAACCATATTGCTAATTAACAGTTACCACCCAAACAATACTTAGTTACCAGGTTATTTTTACATGTTTTGTGTCATAACCATGATCTACATGTTCAGAAAGTGAGTGTTTGATCCAATCTAGACACGAAAAATATGGAATTACCGTATTACATTGGTGAGTCAAAAGACCAGACAACCATTTGATTTTAACCCGGTAACCAAGTTGATAATGCCTGGTAACCAAGTGACTATAATCTGGCATTTAAGATTGGAAAAAAGTTTGTCAAAACATATCAAGATGGGATCTAGTTTTGAATATCTCGTCGCAACAAAGCCAATCGTGAAAATGGAGTGGTTTTTGAATTATGGTTTAAGAGATAAAATATTTTAAATTTTAAAAACGAAAAAAGAAGTCCACGTAGTGTGGCTGCATGGCTTAATTGGCCTATTTTATCTGTGCCCACGGAAGTCTAATTTGGGGAACGTGCCCTTAGTAGCACAGTCCTTTAAAAAATAGTGTGTTACTTCACTACAAATAGAGTTGTCAGACGTATTCACTGGAACATAAATAATAGCCGGTAAACAAGTTAATTTGCAAACTTAATTTTATAAGCATGATTACGTATGTCATGTCCAGATTTTCAAATAGTGATTGTGAAAATATACCAACAACCAGTGAGCAACAGAGAACATAGGAGACACACACAACACGCTAGTCTATATTAACAAAAACAACATAACTATTAGCTTATGGAAACAAACATACAAGATCATATAGAAGCTACAGATATTTGTAACAAAAGTATATTGAGGACAGTCCTAACATAGTAGCAAATATCTATCTCTAAGAAAAACAATACAAATTAGTAAAGTGTATGTTGGTTCTAAACTAGCAAGTGTATTGCTTGAGTGCCAAAATTTATAATTTGCTCAATTTGGTCCCCAACCATAGCCAAAGTCCAATCCTGACATAATTAGTAATTAGCAACGGGTAATGATACAATAACTGCACACACTACCCAAGTAAAATCAGTGGGAACCCCTTCATCGATTTTATTTATCACAAGATAAAGTAGCGGTTTGAACTGCCACAGTGACATGCTATATATATTTACCATTTACCAACAAACTCCAGCTTGGATGTTACAAATTTTACTGACGTGAACAAGTTTAGGGACCAAATAAGCAGCTCATATCTTCAGCGGCTTGAGTAAAAGAAGCATTCAGATTTAGAGACCCATAGCGCATCATCTCTAACAAACTGGAGGTAGGAAGAATCACATAGCTGATGGAAAAAATCTCATTTAATATTAGGAAATAAATGATTGTTGCCGAAGCGATTGCTACTGTGTGAATCCTATCTCTGTAGCTCATAAGAAGTACCATTGCCATTAACTGCATGTACAATACCATACTACAGTGCCAAGCAGTGGACACGAGGTGGCTGTACATGCGTGCGCAAATATTAGGTGGCAGCAATAGCCAAGACAAGGGGAGGAACCATAAGTCCATAACTGATGGCGGGATACACTCTCATCTTTGCAGATGAAGAACACATGTGAAACCTCATGAGAGAACTCAAGAGAAAGGTACGAGTGGAATTGACTATAAGAATATTGCTTATAACATTAAAACTTAACAGAAGATTGGTGTGGCACTTCACTGATGTTTGGTTTTTTGTTGCTACCATAATAAATAGGCAAGTTCTTCCGATAAATAGTGCTCCAGATGCCCAATATTTTGCAGGCTTATACATTCCCTTTGATTTAGACCAGGCATACAGAACCCATATCATGATCCTAACTAGAATCACACCTTCAAGAATGCAAAACTCGGTAGTATGTCCCGGCCATCCTATTTAAGTTGAACTAGAACACCGACTGTAATCAGTGGCGGATCTAGTCTCAAATTAGTGGGGGTGCCAAGCTTATTATTGGGCTTATGCACTTCACATTTAGCCAAAAATATACATAGGATTAGTTGAAATACTAGTAAGCATTTGAAACTTTGTATTTTGGAGGGGGTGCCATGGGCCTCCCCTGACTGTAATTAGTTTGCAAAATGGACTTTGGCATATGATACCTCCTAGTCTCCCACCATTGAACGGACCGGCGAGAAATTATTGCATGGAAACAGGGCCTCTCTGATTTAAAGGATTTTCAAAGGAATTGCATAGGATTTCCACCCATAGGGTTTATTTCCTATAGAGTCCATTTAATTCAAAGGATTGAATCCTCCAAAATTCCTATGGATTTATTTTCTACACTGCCCTTTGATTTGCAGGAAACTCAAAACACAGGAATAGGAAAAATTGGAGTGGCATGTCCCTCTGAATCCTATAGTACAGGAATTTGGATCAAGTATGCGTTTGAGTCGCTGGAAGATTGAAGGAATTCTAAAATGAGGTTGGAGTGGATTGAAATTTCCTTCAATTAAAGGGCAAAGGAATCCTTTAGAGGAATTTCTAAGGATTGTAATCCTTTGAATCAAACAGTCAACATAGGGATATTTCCTAAGTGTTCCTCCACAAATTGAAGGATAGGATTTCTATCATGAGGTGAGACCTCTTGGAAAAATTCCTATGTGTATGAAAACTACGACATGCACTCCATCTCTATACAGATTTTCTGCGTTTTTCCTACGGTGCAACCAAACAACACCTGCTACTGATTCCTGCGTTTTTTGGCTCCTATATGATTTCAAGTGTCATGACATTCTATTCCTGCAATATTCCCATTCATGCGTTTCTCAAATCCTGCGAATCAAAGAGGCCTGACAAAGGGTGAGCTATCTTGATGCAGCTACAGAGACCATTCTCAAACATGCCCTTCCAAAATACTACCTCCGGTCCAGTAAAACTGTTGTGGACTACCGTAGTACAAAATACATATGCAAATCACGACACATGTTCCGGACCGGAGGGAGTAACATAAACAGTATGTCTCAAGTTAAACTAAACAGATCATCCAGACCACGGAGTATATCAAGATTGCCACCATATCAATACCATTGAGAGTTAGACCTTGCTTAGTGCTGACCCATTACAATAACACTTTTCGGGAAAGGAAATGAACCTTGAAGAGGCAGTGGTCAATGTTGAGCTGCACGTCCTTGAAGGCCTCGCGCACGCGGCGGCGCTCCGGGGCCTGGTCCAGACACGCCCGCAGCACCATCCTCTCCAGCGCCGGGTCCACCCCATCCCACTTTCTCGGCAGTGCCGCGGCCGCGGCCGACGTCCCCAGCGAGGTCGCAGCCACAGCCGACACCTTGGCGTTCACGTGTGGCATCGGATTCAGCCGAACCTGAACCGTAAATACAAGAGAGAAAAAAACCGTAAAAATACCGTCAGCAGAGGTTCGGATTCAGGTTACAGCCACCACCACAACGGAGAAGAACAAGATCAATGAAGCACGCAGAGCTGGGGGGAGGGTGTGTTACCGATGTCGAGTACGAACTCGGATGGATGAATGGATCTCCACTTGACGGCAGTGAACCACCAGCAGGGTTGGGGACGAGGAGAGCACCGCCGGTCGACGAGAGAAGATTGAGGGCGGCTGGTTGACTTCGTCGGCTACGAGGTAGAAGGCGCGAGGCGGCGAGGGGAGGGCCCGTGGCTATCACGGGAGTTATTATTGCTTGCCGGCGGGGAAGGGGAAGAGTAGTCTCGAGTCTCCACCCAGCGGAGGTAGAAGGCGCCTACACGCATCCAACTTCCTATCAGAGCAATCTCTCCCGTGGATCCCGTAAAACTGGTCAACCCCAAATGTTTGAAGTTTGATAAAAGATATGCACCATTCTGGAAAATCGGCTCGAGCCGGATTTTTTCCCCTGCACACCGGATATTATCGCCTCCGTGCCCGCCCGATACGACCAATTTTGGAGTCGACTTGTATGTAACATGATAGTTACGAAGGTGGCTGTGCCCCCAACCCACATATCTCCAGTCAGGGCGTCCAAAGTCTTTTGGGCGTGCTGGACACTTTTTTTTTCCCACTCACGCCGCTCAAATCTGATTTTGGTCCGGCGCGGCCCAGTTTTGTGTCCGGCATGCCCAGCCCACGCCCTCAACTTGGGGCGGCTTGGGGCGGCCCCGACAAAACGAAACGGCCGCCCCCGACGCGCGGGCCACGCCTGGCAGTGAGACACGAAGCGGCGAAGCGGCGGTCGTCGTCAAACGCGCGTGCCGCCTCGGTTTCACTGCCCGGCGTAGACGGCAGTGAGCCGTCGCCTCGACTGCTCGCCGGAGTGAATGCACGGCGCGCCTTTTCGAGGCGACGGCGTAAATGCGGCCACCGCTCTCCGGCGGCAATAAAAGGCGATGGCCCCGCGCTCGCTCGCCTCACTCGCCGCTCTCCTCTCTTCCTCGCCTCCTTCCTCCTTCTGTGCTAGCCACAAACCACCGCCGCCATGGCCGGGAACTACCGACGCACGGGAGGCGCGGCGGCGAACGGCTTCGCGCCGCGCACCCTTCTCCGCGAGCAGTCGGAGGCGCTCGCGGAGAACGGGTACCCCGTGCCGCCCGACATGCGCGTCGGGCATCGGTACGGGATCTCCGTGCGCGGCGTCCCGGTGGCGAAGCCGCTGACCCGCGCCAACAAAGACTTCCCCGGCGCGCAGGTCATACACTTCTGGCGTGAGCTGACGCCGGAGGAGCGCGACGACCCGCGCTGGAACCCGGAGGACCCGGCCAGCGCCGCCCGCTACGAGGAGGCGTTCAGGCGCCTCTACGAGGAGGAGATGAACGGGTGGGAGGGCCCCAGCCCGGTGCCCAGGGACAAGAACGCCGCCGGGCGCGAGGCGTTCTGGAGCGTGCCGCACCGCACGCTCCAGAACGTCATGGACCACATTGCCGACGCCGGCTCCTTGCTGGAGTGGCCGGCGACGCCTTATTACTACGCGGCGCCTCCTCCTCCGGCGCCGCCAGCGCACGTGTGGGCGCCGCGGTTCTCGCCGCAATCTTCCTCGCGCTCGACGGCGTCTTCGTCGCGGCCGTCGCGGGCGTCCTCATCGCGGGGTCCTCTTCCTCCTCCCGCTCCCGCGCCGGTGGGCTGCTCACGCCGAAGCCGGAGCCGAGGAAGATCAAGGCGGAGCCGGGGACATCGCAGGCGGCGGCGTCGCTCTACGCGGAGCTGAAGGCGGCGCAGGAAGCCCACGACGAGGAGGAGCTCCTCCGGCAGGCGGAGGCCGCGTCGCTCAACGACGTGCCGCCCATGGGCAAGCAGAGCGCCTGCGCCTGGTCAGCGTTCATGCACGCCCAGGAAACGGGCGTGCCGTTCCTCGACCTCACCGGCGACGCCCCCGTCCCTAGCCGTGTCAAGGAGGAGGACGACGGCGGCGCAGGAACCAGCGGCGTCAAGGAGGAGGACAAGGACCCCTACCGGGCCTTCGATCGCCGCTACCAGTAGAATTAGGGTTTAGATTTTAAAATTTCGTTCAAATTTGTAAAATTTCCTAAAGTTTGAATGAAATTTGTCTAAATTCGAATTATATAAAAGTTGTTTGGGTGGCGCGAGTGGGGAACCAGGGCGCCCAAATGCGCCAAAGGGCCTGTCCGGAAGGCCTTTGGGCGGCCATTTGGGCGCTCTGACTAGAGATGCTCTAAGAATTCAAATTCTAGACTTCACATTGGTGTTTCTCATTTAGCCGGAATATTCTTCAGTGGGAGACAACGTTTTTGTCGACAGCGAGGCGCCTGTAGTGACTTCGTCAATCTCAAGACCCGATCGCCGCCTCAGTCTTTCGAAAGTTCTCATAGGGGTAGGGTATGTGTGCGTGTGTATGGGTAAGTTTGTGCATGTGTATATGAGCGCCTGCATTGTACTGTGTTTCGCACAAAAAAAGTTGATTTACAAGTCCCGAGCAGGACGAACCGAAACGAATCATCGTTCACGTCGGCTCGGTGACTCGTGAGATTGATCTCACGACAATGAGATTCAGTTCCGGCGTCAATCTTTGATTCCCGCTGAGGATGACTGATTTTGTGCGAAATAGTGTTGTGTATGCAATGCCCTGGGACTTACATGACAATGCTCCCCATGGGAGCACCTCCGCAGAAGGGGGCGGGTCGAGACGAGGGAGGCTAGGGTACAAAGAGCTAGGTGAGGGCCCAAGCTGACCGAGGGTGGTCGTGCTCACAGTCCCATGGAAACACCTCTGTGGCCAAGCTCTCCCATGGGAGCACCGCCACGAGGGAGGCGAGCACTATGATGGCCAGGCGAGGTCTAAGCGGCGTGAGGGCGGCTATGGGAGTCGGAGTGCTTCCTCCGGTGGAGCTCAGTTTGTCCGTAACAGATAAACTCGTTGGAACAATGAAGGAAAGGAAAACTTTTGCGTATGTGTTTAGGAGAACTATTCTGCCTTGAGCTTTGCAATACCATAAAGTCATTTTCGATTGAACCCAAAAAAGGAGTTTTCCGGGGACCTGGTAGACTTCTCCAACAGATCTGGATGTGTTATAATCATCTTTGTGCTGAAAACTTAATTCCAATTTGTTTTAAAGATTCATATCTGGTTTAAATAAATTGGTTGGAAAGGATATCCATTCTGACATTACCCTGAATATGGTGTAGGATATGGAATAACAAATAACTTACCGATGAATAATCAAAAAATGAATTAGGATAATCCTATAGATTCAAGTTGGCTTATCCTATTTCTTACATAAAAGTCAAGATCAATCTTGTCTAGCATCAGTTATGAAGTTAACGAGTTCATTTGACGAGCATGTCTACATATAAATCCAGCATCGGTGCGATGATGGCTAACCTTTCAATTTATTTTATACCATTTCAATTGTTGAGTCTAAATCATAACTATGTTTTGTTAACCAGTTGTTTGTTGCAGGGCTAAGAAATTATATCTTCAGAAAACTGGTAAAAATGATAATTATTTAAGTACAAGATGATACCCGATGACGTAGTTACCTGCGTCAAAAGAATATGGGTTAGGTTGAGACTCCAAGTGCAGAGTGTGTAGTAAGTGGAAGACGTGTTTCCCCCACGAGGGGTGACTCGAGGGTTTAATATCGAACTCTCGGGGAATCAGTAGCGAAAGATTTATCTTCCTATCCTTCTTTTGATTACCTACAAAACAAAGTAAATATTTTGGTCCTCAACCTCACCTAGTGGTTGTCAAGCACAAGGTGTGAGAATGATATCAAGATAATATGAAGATGTGAAAGTGATTTATATGATGTATGCAAGATGTAAAAGTGTTTTTATATTTTCGGATTTTTAAATGACAGAAATTGAAAAATGGATAAAAGTTGTTGGAAAGGTGTTTTTTATGATTAAAAATGGACCTGGGTTCATGGTTTCACAAATACACTCTCTTTTTAAAAAAGTGGTAGATAATGGAACACTAGAGTTGACATATAAGATTGCAACACAAAAATTTAGTGACAAGTTACTAATTATATGGGCATCACGTCCTAACATAGAGACCTTTTGTTTATTAGTCTCACTTATACTTGATACGTCTCAAACGTATCTATAATTTTTGATGTTCCATGCATGTTTTATATCAATTGCCACATGTTTTATATCATATTATGACATTTATTGGACTAACCTATTAACAAGATGCCACGGTGCCAGTTTCTGTTTATTTTGTTTATGCATTGCAGAAAATGTCCAAAAATGGAAGTGCTCAGAAAAATTTGGAAAAATTCCAGAAATTCTAAAATGCCAAAAGACTGCATGGTTCAAAAGGAAAGCTCCAGAAGAGGCCCAGAAGACCCCGAACTCGACTAGGGCACAGACCAGAAGAAAATCTTCTGGCCGCGCCGTGGTGTGGGGAGGACGCCTCGGGCGTCGCCTTTCGCCGCCCTTTGGACCATATATTGCCCCTGTGGAGAAAACCCTAACCCCCGAAGGATTTTCCCAAATTCCACCCGTAGCTCTACCGCCATCCAGAACAAGTTTCGGGGGACAGAATCTCTGTTCCGGCACGCTGCCGGGACGGGGAATTGCCCCCGGAGCCATCTCCATCGACTCCACCGCCATCTTCATCGCCGCTGCTGACTCCCATGATGAGGAGGGAGTAGTTCTCCCCCGAGGCTGAGGGCTCTACCGGTAGCTATGTGGTTTATCTCTCTCCCATGGTGTGATCTTTATGTGATCATGAGCTTTGTAATCTTGTTGAATAAGTAGATGTTACTCTTCATCTATTATGCTACTCAAGTGGTTTTATTAATGTGATCTCCGGAGTCACCTTGTCCCACGGTGTGAAGGTGACAGTGTGCGCACCGTGTGTGGCTCTTAGACTAAAGGGTGCATAAATACTTATCATGAGTTATAATTTGAGTTGGATGTCTCCATGAAATTGTGGCACTTGTTTACTTCTGCTTGAGGTGTGATTTTGCAGCCCTACGCAATGAATGGTGTTCGTTATTCAACCGGAGAGTGGTTCAGAGTAGCATAGTGAAGAGTAGTATTTATTTATTCAATTATGTTGTCATTGTTGAGAGTGTCCACTAGTGAAAGTATGATCCCTAGGCCTTGTTTCTAAGCATTGAAACACCGTTTACAACAAGTTCTGCTACATGTTTGCTTGCTACCATTTTTATTTCAGATTGCAATTACTACTTATAATCATCCATATTACTTGTATTTCACTATCTCTTCGCCGAACTAGTGCACCTATACATCTGACAAGTGTATTAGGTGTGTTGGGGACACAAGAGACTTCTTGTATCTTAATTGCAGGGTTGCTTGAGAGGGATATCTTTGACCTCTACCTCTCTGAGTTCGATAAACCTTGGGTGATTCACTTAAGGGAAACTTGCTGCTGTTTTACAAACCTCTGCTCTTGGTGGCCCAACACTGTCTACAAGAATAGAAGCGTGCGTAGACATCAAGCTATTTTCTGGCGCCGTTCCCGGGGAGGTAAGTGTTGGAAGGTATCTCCTTTAGATTCTGCAATTATTTCTTTTTGTTTCTTGTTTTTATTTTCACTAGTTATGCTTAATGGAAAACAAAAAAAAATAGAGATCTTTATGAACTTTATATTGAATTAGGACATGATGCTTTTGAAGAGAAAATTAAAAAACCTATGGAGGCTTGTTTGCATAATAGTGGTAGCAATGTTATTAGCATGAATTCTTTGAACACCATTATTACTAATGTTATGAAAAAGTCTAAGCTTGGGGAAGCTGGTTGTGATGAATATGATATTTTTAGTCCCCCAAACTTTAAGGAAGAAATTTGCTTTGATGATACTTTGTCTCCAATATATGATGATTATAATGATTGTGGTATTTTCAGTCCACCTACTATTGAGGATATAGTTTATGTTGATTATGATATGCCTCCTATATATGATGTTTGCAATGATGAATATGATATTTTCAGTCCATCTTCTATTGAGGATAAAATTCATTATGATTATTCTATGCCTCCAATTTATGATGATTAAAATGATGGACGTGATACTTTTACTCTCACTATTACTAATGATATTGTTTATGCTTATGTGGAGAGTAATGATACTTTTATGCATATGAATCAGTTTCATGTGATGGTTATATTGTGTATTTTATCAATGATGCTACTGAAAGTTTTTATGAGAGAGGGAGACATGGCTTCATATATCCCCATAATATTAAGTTTCCTCTCTATATGTTGAAAGTTTTGAAGTTGCAATTGTTTTGCCTTCCTATGCTAGTCACTTTGTGCTTCATTGATTTATTTTCCTACAAGATTCCTTTGCATAGGCAGTGGGTTAGACTTAAATGTGTTTGATATTTGCTTTTTGATGCTCTTCTATATTCAACTCTTATACATATGAGAGCATCATCAAAATTTTCGTGCCTAGCTAAAAGACTTTAAAGAAAAGCGTTTATGAGAGACAAACCATGTTTTTACTTCTGCAATTTTCTTTTATTTGAGTCTAGGAGCTTGCTTATTTCTGTAACAACTCCTTTGTATCTTTATTTTATCGCATTGTTGTGCCAAATAAAGTCTCTAGTTGAAAGTTGATGCTAGATTTGGATTTCTGCGCAGTGACATTTTTTTTCTGTCCACCGTTTTGAGCTGTATTCACTCCAGGAAAATTGAAAAATTCTGAAAAAAATCACGCATGATCCTTATATATGTACGCAACTTTCATTAGTTTTGATTTTTCGCATATGAGCAAGTTAAGTCCCTCGAAACAATTCGTCTTTCCAGACTGTTCGGTTTTTTACAGATTCTGCCTTTTATTTTGCATTGACTCTTTTACTATGTTTGATTGGATTTCTTTGCTCTATAAAATATCAGTGGCTGTAGTTAATGTCCAGAAGCATTGGTAATGATTGTGTCACAGTAGAACATGTGAATTTTTAATTATGTATTAACCCTCTAATGAGAATTACTTTGAGTTTGGTGTGGCGGAAATTTTCAAGGAGCAAGCGAGAAGGATGATATGATTAGATCAAGAAGAGTGAAAAGACTAAGCTTGGGGATGCCCCGTGGGTCACCCCAGCAATATTCAAGAAGACTCAAGCGTCTAAACTTGGGATGCCCAAGGCATCCCCTTCTTCATCAACAACTTATCAGGTCATCTCTAGTGAGACTATATTTTAGTTCTTCCACATCTTATGTATTTTACTTGGAGCGTCTGTGTGTTTTTATTTTTGTTTTGTTGTTTTTATTTTCTGAATAAGTTGGATCCTAGCATTCTTGTGTGGGAGAGAGACACGCTCCGCTTTTTCATGTGAATACTCATATTCTTCACTTATATCTTTTGAGTATTCTTATCTAGCTACTGCTATGCTTTTAGCTCCTGTTTTTCATGCATCTCTTTTAGAGCTGTTAATTCTTGTGGAGTAGTACTCTCCTGTTTCATTTGTAAATTACTTGGAGAGTTGCTTGATTGATGTGTTGGTTCAGAAAATGTTGCATGTGGTAGTGGTATAGTAATAACTTGCATAATCTTGTAGATCATTGAACTTTGATAACCTGATTCTTTGCAAACGTTTTGAGATATTTAGATGGTAAAGCTTGCTGGTTAATTAAGTTAAAATCATTAGTGGATTGTTGTCTTTAAGCTTGTACCGTGCTACAAACTCTACTAAAATTGCTGAAGGTGTAGTTGGACTTGATAGCTTTCCATGTCTAAAGGTAATTCGTAATAACTTAGTTGTGCTGAAGGTCGAGAGATCTAGCGGTGTACTTGTGCCGCCGTGAACGGCCCTTCTTGGAGTGAATTTTAATCATGCTCTTAATGTTGAACCTGCTAGTTGTTTGCAATAAGCTTGTGAGTTCTTTTTGACTAATGTTAAGCTACGGTTTTTTGTTCCGGTTGTAGATGATGCGTGTAGGTGGGAGGTCAAGGCATGCGGCTCTGACCATGGCCACCCCCACCATAGTTGTAGCGACTTTTTGTTGCCGAGCGGCTGACTTCGGTTTGATCAATATTGTAACTTGTAAGCTTTGATGAATAATTGCGGATGGCTGTGTGCATCACTTTGATGCAGAGGCCGGGGATCCGCACCCCCTTATCTAAAAAAAAACCATCCAAATTTGCTAGCCTCTTCGGTGTTGTGCATTGCCTTCTGCTCACATTGAGAGTTGTGCATACTTCGTCAGTACATCCAAACCTGTGGGAGGACTTTCTCTTGTTCTCCTACACATAAGCCCATACATCTTCCTCAAAACAGCCACCATACCTACCTACCACAGCATTTCCATACATGTTCCGAGATATATTGCCATGCAACTTCCATCTTAAATTACATGACTTGTTGTCATTTATCATTTATATATTGCTTTGCATGATTCTATACAGCTGATGTGCAATTTACCCATGTTACGCTAGATCATTGCACATCCTGCTACATTGGCAGAGGCATACAGTTTTATACATCATGTTTTGTTCATTATGAGTTATTTGTACCAAAAAGTGTGTTGTTATATTAGGATGTTGCCCCTAAAAGTGAAAAGAGCCATGGAGGCCATCGAAAAGAGAAACAGAAAAAGAAAAAAGAGAAAAAAGAATAAAGAAAAAGGGGGCAACATTACTATCATTTATCCACACTTGTGCTCATGTTTTAGCACCTGCATATTCATAGTCATCATTTGTGCTCATGTTTAGCACCTATACTCCATGTGAGAGAGTTTTCATGTTTTACTAGTATAACTATGTGGGGAATTTACACTAAAGAACTTGGGTTGTATATTCCAATGATGAGCTTCCTCAAAAGTGCTCTAGATCTTCATGAGCAACCAAGTTGGATGCACCCCCACTAGTTCCATTGGAGAGCTTTCATACACATATAGCTCTATGTGCATCCGTTGCATGGCAATCACTACTCCTTACATAGCTTCGATTATAAGACTTCCTCTTGTCTAATAACCACTTATAGCTTCGTGAGACTTTCTTCCTTTGGCCTTCCAAACCCCTGTAACATCCCAAAATTTTAACCCAGCTTTATTAGTCAAAAATGTGGGTCAACAAAAACTTTTGTGTGTTTGTTTGATTATGGTTGTTTGATTTGTTGTTCGCTCTAAATAAAAAAAAATTGAAGAAAAGAAAAGAAATAAAAGAAGTGCCAAAAACCCTAAAATAATGTGACAAGTGTCACCCTAAATCTCCAAGTGAGAATTCAAGTTTTCTTCCAAACAAAAATTCAGTGGAGAAATCTTGATCCCTCTCATTATATCCCTAATACTTTTCCCCCTCTTTATTTCAAATTATAATCAAAATTCCATTTTCAAAATTTCCAAATGTTTCTTTAACTTTGGAAATCATCAAGATCACCAAGCTACACTTCCAAAATAAATACCCCAGTGGTACCACAAACCTTGACAAATTATTTTGAAGCAAACCATGGAAAGAATTTCAGAAAATTCAAATTTGAATTTGGTTCTGGAATTTCATCGAACACTTGTTGATCACCACTGAGTTCATCTCTAAACCGAAAATCCAATCCAAAATTCGAGCTCAATTCGGTGCAATCCCGTGCCACACTCCCTCACCTTACCTCACTCACGCAAGGACGGTGAAGGGACGCGCTCATTGACCCCAGGGGAGGCAGGACTATGGCGCCACGCCATTGCCGTCCTTGCCGAGCTCCCGCACGGGTCGCCTCGCAGGCAGAGCTGAAGCGACGCCGAGACGACGCCGCGCCGTGCCTTCCACACCACCCAAACCTCTCCGCCTCTGCACGACGAGACCTGAGCGCCGCAGAGCCCTCTGGCGTGTGCGTCGTCCGCGCCAGAGCACGCCGAGCGACGCGGCGACGCCGAGGTCAACTGCGAGCACCGCACGCCTCCGCGCTGCCCCACCTCTCCCCTCTGGTCCAGTCACCTCCGCCGCGTCGTGTCCGAGCCTCACTGCCCCTCTGTTGCATCGCACGCGCGCCACCCGACACCAGCGCACGCGCCGAAACACGCCGCTCGCCATGGCCGGCCGAGCACGGCAACGATGCCCGCGCGCTACCCCTGTCCCCCTCGACCCACTGACCACTTCTGCGGCACCCCTTAGGTCCCCGCAACCTCTCTGGCACCCTCAGCCGGACCCAGCGCCATCACTTCCCTCTCCCCACCACCGAGCCGTGGGGAGCCGAGCGCCGCCGCTCGCTATAAAAGCTCCCCGCGCTCCCTCCCTTCTCCACACACCTCCACCACCTCCCTCTCACACTCCTCACCTCAGAACATCGCCAGGAGAGCGAGCCTTCCTCTGCAACCACCGTGCACACGCACGGCAGTGCGCTGCCGCGCCGAGGAAGAAGGCGATCACGGCCTGGTCGTGCCTCTCTTCCCCTGCTCTCTCTTTGCCCCTCACTCGCCTCACCATTGCATCCTAGCTCACCCGCCGCGATTTGCCCGTGTTTTGTGCACAGCAGCGCCGCGGAGGAGTCACCGGACTTGGAGCACGGCCGCGGAGGAGGAGCAGAACACGCCGCCGTCGAGTGAAGCCGTCCCAGCACGCACGACTCACCCCAGAGCTTCCCCACTCCCTCCGCCGTCGATCCACGTCCTCGCCGCTTCCAACCGAGCCCCCTAGGTGAGCCCTTGAACCACCTCGCCGTCGCCGGAGCCCGGCGCCACCAGGAAATGGTCGTCGCCGTTGTCATCACTCCTTAGCCGTAGGATTAGAAATCAACGGCTACGTACCGGTTCGTTTAATTAGACACTGACTGGTGGACCCCACCCGTCAGCGTTTTAAACTTAAATCGCGCGCGAGACGTTTTCCGTTGAGTCACTGACGAGCGGACCCCACCCGTCAGGGATCTCACCTTTATCCAGTAAATTAGGTTTTTCCGAATTTCAAACTTCTCTGAATTTCAGTACTGGACCCAGTTTTGAAATTCAACAACTCGAGTTCTAGGAACCCAATAAATCAAACTCAACTGTTCTGGAAAGCTTATAAAATTCTTTAACTCACCAAAGTGGTCTCATCTCATTTAAATAAATAATAAAAATGTATTAATAAAAATGCTCCAGAAGGTTTAAAACACCAAACCATTTGTTTCTGGAGTTATATAATCCAAATGACTTGAAACCAATTTTGGTAGCTTTGTATTAGGATCCTTTAGCTCCCCAAATTTTGGTAGAATTAATTGAGTAGTGTAAACTCCTTAGCCTTTGGTTGAACTTCAGTGCACCCTTCTGCACTAAACCAATTAGTGTGATTTAATAGTAGGTCCAATTAAACTAAAACCAATTTTGTTAGGTCACATACAACCAAGGTTAGTTTCCCTAAAAGGATTTAATTTTTGGAGCAACCTAATTTGTTTGGTAGCTAAAACTTGAAAACCTTCTGAACTAAAACAAATGTGTAGGGAGTTTGGTAACTCCAAATGACCCCAATCCAATTGGGTGTCTTCTACACATCAGTAGCTATCCATAGAATTTAGTTTGAAATTTTGTGACCAACATAGATTAAATGGTGAATTAATTGGTGTACAACTAGTTTCTGCCTTAGTTTGAAAACAATTAAATAAAGATTAATTCAATTAAATTAAAACCACCTTGTGTTGCTTGATGTGTGCAGTAGCTAATTATAGCATTTGTGATTGTAATGATGTGATGATGCTTGAGTTAGAGTAGTAATTGTTTGTCTTGCTTGTTTAACGTTTAGACGATACCGTTGACGGATTTATCGAAGAAGGAGGTTTCGTTGAACCCGAAGATCAGGACCAGTACCACTGTGTTGAACAAGGCAAGCTACTTCACTGAGCTTGCATTTATATACATCTATTTTAGTCTCAAGAGTTATTCCAAGGAATCAATGATTTTAGAAAAATCCCTTTTGCAAAATACCTGAAAACTATTTTGCCACCTTATGTAGAAGTATAAAGTAGTTATTTAAAACTATAAGTTGGGAAAAACAATGTTTTTCAAAACTCCTTTGAAGGTACTTGGATGAAGGTGAAATGCCGAAAGGTCGGTTAAGTTGGAGAATGGTGGTGTTGTTTTGGAAAAGTGCACATTGTGTCCTAACACTATGGCGACCAACCAATAACCGGTGCGACCACATTTACCCACATATGGGCAAGGGCGTAGTCATATAATTTGCTCGTGTTAGTACTGGATGCCTCAATAACGAGGATAACCTCGTTCCATGAGGGGATGGTCTGAGGACCTACCCCCTGACCTGGGTCCTCTTATTGAAGTCTACCGGAAGCCGGTATGAGTGTCGGAGGAAGAGGATTGAAGGGCTCCCTTGGGTCCGCCGGACAGAACTACGAGTCCTCACACTTAGTTTCTGAGGATTTAAGTGTCGATGGAAAGTGTCGTAGAGGCAGGGTCCTATACTAGCATGAGCAAAGGACAGGCTATGGCCGGGAACTCAACTTCGCATACCTCTGGTATGGCGGGACGTGGCTGACACGATGAGTGACCGGATGGGTGTGGGAAAAGCGTGCTACCTCTGCAGAGGGTAAAACTATTCGAATAGCCGAGTCC